>CM077078.1:283454456-283871982 GCA_039513925.1 Platanthera zijinensis | reverse complement strand
TGAGTTGGAAGTTGTGATGGGTGTAGGGTGGAGGGTGCAATTGTATCTTTTTTATAATGCGTGTGATGGAAACGTGCATAAATCTAGGTTTTCTGTTCATGGGAAAAAAAAAAGCCTGCTCTGGGTGTTGTGGATTCCGTTCGTTGAAGCAATAGTTCCCCGAAGTTGGATAAGGAGAAGAAAATGATTATCACGCCTCCAAAGGGGCTTTTAGAGCTTAATTTGCGCAGTGACACAAGATCTAAGAAGAAAGGCTTCAAATGGTGAGATAACTAAATAATTTTAAATTGTTGTTAATAATGTTGCCATTAAACTTCTTTATGGCTTATGCGTCTGTTTTTTGATAGGCCACATGCATACAGGTTGATTAGGCACACCTCACTAGTTTAATGATAAAAAATGACCACAACATCTTACCTCAAGTTTGCATAAAAAATCAAGAGCACACCTAAAAACAACATACAAGAAAATGCATCATTTCCTAAAATAAGGAAAATCCAACTTGCCCAGTTGAACATACATAACAAATGCTTAATAACCCTTAGAAAGGCTTTCCAGCCACATTTAGAACTTAAATATTAAGGCTCCGTTTGGCACGGTGGTGGCGGTCATAAATGCATGGGTTAAACGGTCATTCGTTAAGGATCATCTAACAAACATCATCCATTTGAACTTAAAAGTGGATGAAGTTCTTTAGGTGGGCATTAACAAATGAAAATTTAATCCCTATGTTCATGACCGCCACCACCATGCAAACGGAACTAAGTCTTTATTTGGATATAAATGTTACTCCGACCATTCTCCACATTCAGTTTCAGGTCCTTGAGAGGTCAACGATCAAGGAAGCTTCATACTAAGTTAAGAGTATAAGTCAAGCAAAATATTTCTTCCTGATCATAAACTTCTCCAATAAAAGTTTAATCTCCCAAATCAATTTCTTAGGGAAAAGACTGGAAAAATTTAAGGATTATTAAAATAATTATCTCACAAAGAATCAACCAAAAAAGAGTTGTCCATTTAATAACCAACAATCTACAAAAGCAGAGTATGATTATCAAACAAGAAATGTGAATTGTTTTTCGTATTTGCATCACAAGTGCAACCAAACAACTCCTAATTATTATAATTCCAATGAATCTTCCTCCTGGCAAGGAGGTCCGGTTCATTTCCGTTTATAATTACTTTCCTCTACTTCTTAATAAACTATACCATAAAATTACCCAACAAGCCCCCCTTAAAAAACCGAACTATACCCACACCAACCTTCTTGCCAAATAAATTTTAAATTTTGAAGTGCCTGCAATCATGTACAACCATACGGCCTCAAAAACATCTTTCCAACTTCCACTTCTAACATTGAACTATATCATTTCCTTTCATGTTTAGGTGACTAAACCTCTACTTTGTTTTAAATTTTATTTATTCAGTTGCACAATTTAAACGATTAACTTTGCGCTTGTTATGGAGCATAATGTCGACCGGCATGAGTTCAAAGCCGACATGGGTATTTGGAGGGTTTACTCTAGGCAGACTGCTTTGAGCAACGCCGCTTAATGTGGCACCTTCATTTTTTTTATTTCCGCACCTTTAATTTTCATAAATTCATTTCGCTCGCGTATTTATGGTGGTGCCCATGTCAGGGGCTTAAATATTTGGAATGAACAAGAATTCACAGGCGGTAGTTTTTGTTACAATATGTATTTTATTTTCTACACATGTTTTTATTTCTTGCTATATCTTTTATCCACCTCCATATATAGAGGGGACAATGTCAATAGAAAATATAATTTCGGTTCTGCTAACATGGTATCAGAGCCGCGCATGCCCTTGCCGCTCCACGTCTTCCATTCGTCGCTCACCCCCCTTCCAGCGCCTCACCCGCTCAAACTTCCCGCTCCGCGTCTCGCCCGCTCACCCCGCTCTTTCGCGGCTCGCCCGCGACAGCCGCGACAGAACCGCGACAGAACCGGGCGGACTTCCCCGCTCCCCGAGTCGGCCTTCCAGCGTCGCTTCCGCTTCCTCTTACTCCTTATCTTCTAGTGCCGCTTCCTCCCTCTCTTTTAGCGGGCCTCCTAGGGTTTGTAGCCCCTTTCCTTTCGGCGCCGGACATGCGGTGAGGCCTGTGTTTCCTTCCGGCGCTGTTTGCCTTTCCAGTCATGGGATGAAGTTGATTTCTATTCATCTCCTCTTCTCCTTCGATCTTTGCTCGGCGTAATCGGTTGCCCTTTGCTGTTTGGCGTGGTGTGTGGTCTCCAGATTTATATTCTTGGGATACTGTCTTCTCTCAGTGATTCTACCTCCACACCGGTTCCTCCTCCTGCAAGTTCTCTGCGTGGGAGTCATGATCACAATACTCCGCAGATTACTTCCATCCGACTAGATGATTTAAATTATCTTTCCTGGTCTCGCTCTATCACGCTTGCTCGTAAGAGCCGTCGCCTCTTTGGCTATGTCACTGGGCTCACCAAGGAATCAAAGAAGACTGCCCCTGATTGGCCTCAATGAGATTCCAAAAATTCCTTAGTCATGTCTTGACTTACGAATTCCATGCAGGAGTCCATCACTCGCCACTACTTATTTTTGGATACTACTGTTGATATTTGGCGGCGTGTAGAGACTACTTATTCTCGAAAGGGAATTGCTGCCCAGATCTTCCAGTTGAGACCGAAGATATCCTTATTCCGCCAGGGTGATCGCCCCCCGTCTGCTTACTATTTGGAGTTCGCTCAGTTGTATCAGTAATACGATCATTTCGATTCCCTCACTTTTGTTAGCCCTATTGATGAGGCTATGACCCATGCTCGGGAGGATTGCAACCGAACCTTTGAGTTTCTTTATGGTCTTCATCGGGACTTGGATCATATTAGTGTTCAGATTTTGGGGCGTGTGCCGTTACCGTCCCTTCCAGAGGTTTATAGCATTGTCCAACAGGAGTTTGATCGTCGTCAGTCTCTTCTTCCCGACCCTGCTCCTGAGAGTTCTGCTCTAGCTGCTGGTACCCCTTCATTGATGGGGGATCGTCCTGCCCGTGATTCTAAGACGAAGGGTGCTAATAAAGACCACCTCTTCTGTGATTATTGTTAGAAGACCCGCCATACTAGAGACACCTGCTTTCGATTCCATGGTTTTCCTCCACCGAGAAGTGGTGCTCCTCCTCATGGTGGTCGTGGCTTCCGTCGCTTCACTGGTCGCACACCTCCTCGTTCGGCCCATCTCACTGATGCTGCTGTGGATACTTCTCCTGCTCTGCATGGTACTGATTCTTTTGTCCTCCCTGGTGCTTTCTCAGTTGATGAAGTCCTTGCTCTTCGCCGCATGATGCAAAGTATTTCTACAGAGTCTTCTGCATTGTCTTCGTATACCCACACTGGGATCCCAGGTGCTCACTCTGCTGCTTCTCACCCTTCCATTCATTGGATCATTGACTTCGGAGCCACCGACCATATGATTGGCTCCGCCTCAGGTTTTATCTCTTATACTCCTCTCTCTGGCCGTGATAAGATGAACATTGCCGATGGTTCCCTTTCCTCTATTGCTGGGAAGAGCTCCATCTCCTGTTCCTCTCTCACCTTATCGTCAGTTTTGTATGTTCCAAATTTCACACGTAATTTGCTATCTATTAGCCATTTGACTAATTCCATGAACTGCTCAGTAACCTTTCACCCTTCCTCTTGTGTATTTCAGGACCTGAAGACGGGGACGGTGATTGGCTCTGGTAGTCTGGTCAATGGTTTGTACGTGCTCGACTCCAGCCCAGTGACACCTCCTCCGTCCCTTCACTCCAGCACATCCGATCTCTATTCCTGACATTGTCGCATAGGACACTCATCTATCCCTGTTATGAAGCTTTTGTTACCTGCTATACCTGTTGCTGTTTTTACTTCCTTTGTTTGTGATGTCTGTGCTATTAACAAACATTGTCGTAGTACATTTAATCATGTTTTATTGCCAAGTTCAGTTCCTTATACTGTGATTCACTCTGATGTTTGGGGACCTTATCCCGTCTCTTCTATTTTTGGTTGTGCTTGGTTTGACACTTTTATTGACTGTTTTTCTCGCACTACATGGTTATATTTACTGCGCAAAAAAAGTGATGATTTCCCCACCTTCAAAACGTTTTATAACGTGATCTCCACCCAGTTTAATGTTAAAATTCAGATCCTCCGCAGTGATAATGGTCGTGAATATCTGGATTTACACTTTGTTGAGTTTCTTGCTGAGCATGACATTATACACCAAACTACTTGTGCTTATTCTCCTGCTCAAAATGGGGGTGCAGAGCGTAAGAATCGTCTCTTTTTGGAACTAGCTCGTTGTCTCTTAGACACCACGTCTTCCCAAGTATTACTGAGGCGATGCCGTCCTTACGACCGCGTATCTTATTAATCGAATGGCCTCTCGTATTTTTGGGAATGCCACTCCCTCGGGACTCTACGGGTTCCTTCCTCTCAACTCTCTCCTAAGGTGTTTGGTTGTGTCTTCTTTGTTCACATCTATCATCCTCCTCCCACCAAACTTGATCCTCGCGCCCTACGGTGTGTGTTTATTGATTACTCTCATACTCAAAAGGGATACAAATGTTTTCATCCTCCTATTAAGGTCTTCGTTATCATGGATGTTACGTTTCGTGAATCTGAGGCCTATTATCCTGCTCCGGGTGACTCACCTTCTTTTCCCTCTTTGTCTTTGCCCTCACCGTCTGTACCTATGCCTGTCCCCTTTCATATCCCTCACTTCAGGGGCTTCTACCGTCGGAAGTGATTGATATTCCTGTCCATACTACTATTCCTCCTACTGCTCCTACTTTGCAGGTGTGCACTCGACGGAGAAAGAGGCCCAACGATACACTTGACCTGCTACCAGAACAATCATTGGACCCGGACTCAGGGCCTTCTGAGCTTTCAATTGCTCTCCGCAAAGGTATCCTGTCCTGCACTCAACATCTTCTTTCTAATTATGTTTCTTATGGCTCATTCTCCACATCCCATAATACCTTTTTGTCTTCCCTTGCGTCCATATCCATACCAACATCCTGACAGAGTGCCCTGGAGATTCCAGTGTGGAGAGAAACGATGTTCGAGGAAATTGTTGCGCTTGAAAAGAACAACACATGCGATTTAGTGCCTCTTCCCCCTGGAAAGAAACCGGTTGGATGAAATGGGTGTTCACAGTCAAACAAAATTCCCAGGGTGTGGTTGAAAGGTGTAAAGCAAGATTGGTGGCAAGTGGGTACACTCAAACTCTTGGAATTGACTATCAGGAAATGTTTGCTGCTGTAGCAAAGATGAACACTAACAGAGTCCTTCTATCCCGTGCTGCTTATAAAGGGTGGGACCTTTGACGACTTGATGTAAAAAACGCCTTACTCCATGGAAATCTGGATGATGAAGTTTATATGTCTCTCCCACCAGACCTTACTCCTAAAAGTTTAGTGGGACACACATGCAAGTAAAAGAAAGCCCTATATGGACTGAAACAGTCTCCAAAAGCTTGGTTTGAGAGATTTCACAAAGCCGTGTTATCTTTTGAGTATCACCAGAGCAATGCCGATCTTACTCTGTTCACCAAGCATAGGACCGGTAAACCTACAACTCTCATTGTTTATGTTGATGACATCGTTATCACAGACGTTGATGTGGAAGAAACCAAGCTTCTAAAACAAAAGTTGGCTTCTGAGTTTGAGGTCAAAGACCTGGGTGCTCTCAAATATTTCTTGGGCGTTGAAGTGACAAGGTCGAAGCATGGGATCTTTATCTCTCAGAGGAAGTATACTATAGATCTTCTTGAGAAGACTGGAATGAGTGGCTGCCGACCAGCGGACACTCCAATTGAAGCGATCCACAGAATGAGTCGTGATGATGGAAAGAAGATTGAAAATATTCTTGAATTCTAGAGGCTTGTAGGGAGACTGATCTACTTGGCTTATACCCGTCCAGATATAGCTTATGCTGTGAGCGTTATCATCCAATTTATGCACGCTCTGAAGACTCGTCATGTTGATGCTGCCAACAAAATCCTCAGATATCTCAAGTCCTCACCTGAGAGTGGAATATTGTTTCCTCCCAATTCGGCTCTAAAAATTGAGGTCTACACCGATGCTGATTGGGCCGTTCTGTCGACGATCGTCGATCTACCTCAGGGTATTGTTCTCTTGTTGGTGGAAATCTTGTTACCTGGAGGAGTAAAAAACAACAGGTCGTGGCGAGATCAAGTGCTGAAGCAGAGTTTCGGGTTATGGCTCATGGTGTTTGTGAAGGCCTATGGTTGCGATCGTTGCTAAGTGACCTGAGTCTCTCTGAAGATGAGCCTATCCGGTTGTACTGTGATAATAACAAGGCTGCTATCAGTATCGCTCACAACCCGGTTCAACATGATCGTACAAAGAATATTGAGGTGGATCGTCATTTCATCAAGGAGAACATTGAAAAAGTGCTTGTGTGTACTCCCTTTGTTTCCTCAGATAGACAACTTTCTGATATTCTCATGAAAGACCTAAGTGGAATTACCTTTAGAAGAATTGTTGTCAAGTTAGACATGATCAACATCTCACGCCTAACTTGTGGAGGTGTTACAATATGTATTTTTATTTTCTACATATGTTTTTATTTCTTGCTATATCTTGTGTCTGTCTCCATATATAGACGAGACAATGTCAATAGAAAATATAATTTTGGTTTTGCTAACAGCTTTTATATAGGAGAGTGGGTTTGTGTAGTATCCAACTTTGCAATTTAGTGGAGATTTTGGTGATGTAGAGGTTATGGAGGGCAGTTAGTGGTTGTTTTGTTAAAGGAAGTGTAACACCCCGGTCTGCTGCGGCCACGCTACAGGTCTGCAGACCAGGGACCTCAACCTCGCTCCACGGATCTGATTGACCACAACTGCTAATTCTAATGGCTGGTTGTTGAGGCTGGGGCTTAAATCCCAGACGTCCTAGATAAGGGATCTCTAAACTTGTCCTTATCACCAACTGAGTTGTAGCCTCATCAACCCACCACTGGAATTAGTGGCAGTGACCAATCAGATCTGTTGAGAGGGGTTGAGGTCACTGGTATGCAGACTTGTAGTGCGCCCACAGTAGACCGGGGCATTACTTAAAAAATGCACTTATCTAGGAGGTCTGAGGTTCAAGCCCCAACCACAACAACCTGCCATTGGAATTAGCGGCTGCGGCCAATCAGATTCGTGGAGAGGGGTTGGGGTCACTGGTCTGCAGACCTGTAGCACGCCATACCAGGTCGGGGCGTTATAGGAAGTGGGTGGTTAGTGAGAGTTATAGATAGTTAATAGTGGTTATGAGTAATGGGGGGTGGTTATGAGGTAGTTATGGAAGAGGGGGTTTGTTACCTTTGCTTCAGTATCGAGGATCCAGGTAATTGACACCGTGGGAGAACCTCGCAAGGGCTCAAAATTTGTCCAAAATCTATAATGTTTGACAATCAGCCCATAGATCTCTATTTGTAGATGTAGAGGCTATTATGACATTCCAAATCCTTTGAAATTTCAACCTATAAAAATAAATGAAATAAAAATACAAATAATAATAATAATACATTGAAATATCCCGTCATTGTTTTGAACGCGGCCACTAGCTCAGATCATCCATAGGACGATTGTAACCTTGCTTCCTACGTATATAGACCCATGCAGATTCCAATAAGGGTTGATTTGCTTGCTAGCCGTGATCCCAATCTGATGTCTGGAAAAAGATTACTCTTTAAAGACAGGATATCTGTGAAATGTCGTTTACACTCTGTAATGAATAGAAGATCTTATATTCAGTGTACCTTGTAGGAGATATTTTGATTACTTGTTGGAGCAAGATGCAGAATATAATTAGCAGAAGTAGCTTGACCTGAGTATTGGTTAGTAGCCCACAAAAAATTGTGAAGTGATTTGTATAAAATAATTACTTGAAGAGTTGTGGATTCTCATCCATGTAAAAATTTACTATGATATATTGTTCACAATACTATTTTCCTAAAATCTTACTAATGTAAGCTTTAACAATTGAAGTGCTATTGTTAAGAGCGGAGGAGAAGCTAGTTGAAAAGGGCCGAGTTCGTCAACAGAGAAGTGAGCTGAACTTACGGAAGTACTGAGGGAATGCGGTGGCAGGGATAGACCAAGAACATTAAAAGAGACTGCGATCCCTATCATGTTTAATCTTTGCGCTCTGTCAAAATTAAGAGCAACTCTGGGTAGAGACAATAAATACTCTTCACTTTTATCAAGACACGAGCATTCAATTATTACTATTATTACATTTTTTTTAACTTTTAAAGAATGGGACATATGAATGCTCTGTCCAAATTCTATCTATCTTGTGTTTGTGTCCAGTGCCTGCCGGGCTATGCATACCTTGATACTATAAATTCTAGGCGCGTCAAAAAAGCTAACTTCTTATTTGAAATCAAATCTGGTTTGCATGTGAAAAATTATTTCTTCTATTATGTTTCCAACTAGCAATGGAATATTCACTCCAATGGATGCCACAATTAGTTTCATATTAGCGCAAACAGAAGAATATAGATTGGCTTTCCTGTCATGATTGTACAACCCCGTGTTCGCCGAAGGGGCTCAGGTAACCAGGCGGGCCGCCCCCGACCCGCGCATCAAAGGGTTGCCCTAGCGAGCCAGCCTGGCCCGCACCCTCCTAGGCGGGCCAGCTCGCGCCCTCTAGGCGGGCCATCCTCTGGCCCACGCCCTCCCAGCGAGCCAACCCTGCCCGCGCCTATTTTGGCGGGCCAACCCCGCCCGCCTCTCCTAGGCGGGTCGGCCCGCGCCCTCCCGACGAGCCGGCCCCGGCCCGCGCCTCATGCCGAGTGGAAGCATTGAAGGGCTGCCCGCTCGATTCCTAATGGGGAGGATTTCTTACTGTCTTACCCCATGGGCCTGCCCCTAGCCGGTCAAAACAACGGGGTCTCGCTGTTGGCAGACCCAGGTGGGCTGCATATAGCTGTTTAGAACAGCGAAGTTTGGCTGTTGGCAGGCCAGCCCGAGGAGTTTTCAGTAATTTCAAGGCAACAGATGTTAGTTATTTACATACCATCTTCAAAATCCTATAAGTAGGACCCAAGGGGTACCTCAGAAGGCAGACTTACTTGCTCCCCAGTCTTCTAGCGCTTTCTGAGGTACCTTAGCCCGACATCTGGCTAAGGAGGGGAAGCGCTCAGCGATCTTCCGGGTTTGTGGTGGGACCTTCGAGCCGGGCCCTTGGTCTAGTCCTTTGCCTTCTTTTCTCTGTTGTTTTTCTTGCAGGAGCGAAGTAGGTTCGTGACCACCCCTTCCCCAAGGGTGAACTCCACAAGAGACCGATTTTCGGTTTCAACATTCTGGTGTGGTGAGCGTGGACAGTGGTCAGCATAGAAAACCTTCAGCGAGCTCGATGACGGGAGGAGAAGGGCAAGGATCGGACAGGACCGACTCGCCACCCCCTCCCCTCTCGCCACCATGGGGATGTTCGAGGACTTCAGGCAGGAGGTACTTGGCCTGGTTCTGTTCGCACTCGGCACGCGCGCCGAGTGCTCGACTCCAGTAGTCCCGGTCCTCGCGGATCCGGTACTCGGCGAGGCCGCTCCCGCCCGACGAGCGGGGAAGGAAGTCGCCGAGGAGGGCCGGGGCGCCGAGCTCCCCAGGCGAGTGCTTTTCCCAGGCTCGGTAGGCGGCGACAGGTTTGGCGAGTTGGGAGCGCGAGACCCTCCGGCTCGCCCAGTGGGGGGAGAGAGTCCCTTCAGCGAGCTGGTTTCCTCTGCACCAGTCCCAGAGGGTTTCAGGGAGCCCGACATGTCCGACTACACCGGGAAGGGAGACCCGGTCCAGCACGTCCAATGGTTCGAGGATGTGGTCTCGATCCGGCAAATGTCGGATGACTTCAAATGCAGGCTCTTCGCCATCACTCTGAAAGAGAAGGCCAGGGAGTGGTTCCACCAACTGCCGACCAGTTCTATCTACTGTTTCGAGGACCTCCACCGGGGGTTCATGCTGAGGTTCACCACCTCGAAGAAGAGGAAGAGGGAGTCGGAGTCCCTGTTCCGCATCAAGCAGGGGGTGAACGAGACCCTAGGGAGCTACGTCGATCGCTTCCAGGAGGAGGTCACCCAGGTTCAGGAAATGCCGGGCCACACTCTGATGATGGCCTTTACCCTAGGGCTGCAGCAGGGATTCTTCCGAATGGAGCTGAAGAGGATTCCCCTCCTCTCCTACGAGGAGTTGATAGAGAGGGCGGCGAGAGAAGTCGACGGGGAGGCGTCGAACCCGGAGTTTGCCCGGAGGTTAGCCAGGTGGGCTACGGAGGAGGAGAGGCCCAGAGGAGGCAGGGGTCAGGAGGAAAGAAGAGTTGAACCCCGACAGAGGGAGCAGCAGCAACAGCAGCCCAGGTGGGGGCGTCAGGAGCCGAATCAGCGGCTAGGGTGGAGGCCCGAATGGCAGGAGCAGGGGGCGAGGAGAGGGTTCCGCGGAGGAAAACCGCCAAGGAGGCCAGGGCCAGTTTTACCCTCCAGGAGGGAGGCAGGGCCAGAGGCCCCCCTCCTCGATCAAGAGGAGGCTATGGCTGTAGCCATGGGAGAAAGGAGAAGAGCAGCGCGGAGGAGAAGAAGGGAGGTTAGGGTGGAGTTATCCTACTGTGACTTCCATCGGGAGGAAGGGCATGCCACGACCACGTGCCCGGAGTTCCTCGAGATGAGGGGAAACAGGGAGCAGCAGCAGCAAGACCGCCAAGGGTTGCGGATCGAGGAGGTCCTGCCTCGGGCAGAGGAGGACATGTGCGAAGACCGACAGATGTGGGAACCCGGGGAGGGATCAGAGCAATTCACGGGGGGGGGGGGCAGGGATCGAGGCTTCCCGTAAGGCGAGCCTCCACACCATGTATCGACGGAGCGTTGGCTCCACATCCCAGACCCCACCCCCGGAAGAAAGAATCACTTTCACGGCTCAGGACATGCCGGGTCACGAGGACCCCTTTTGCGATGCGCTGGTCATCCGGACGGCCATCGAGGATTTCACCGTCTCTCGAATTCTCATCGACAACGGGAGCTCCGTCAACGTCATCTTCAAGAAGGCATTTGACGCGATGAAGGTGGAGGCCAGAAGGGTGTTGGCCTCAGATGGGCCCCTGTTTGGCTTCTCTGGGGAGAGGAAGGAAGTCGAGGGAGGGGTCGGACTCCAAGTCTCTCTGGGGGGGGGGGCAGTCCCGCAATTGCAAGTTCGTCATTGTGGACGCCCCCAGTAGCTACAGCGTCATCTTCGGGAGGCCCCTCATCAGCGCCTTCCGCTGCGTCCCTTCATCCTTCCACCAATGCCTAAAGTTCAACGTCGAGGGGGTCCAGGTCAGGGTCCGCGGAGACCCTAAGATGGCAAGGGAGTGCTATGTCACCGCCGTAAACTCCATCTCATGGCAGGAGGGTGCCGAAGAGATGGGGCGAAGGATGGAAGAGGCAGAGCAGGGGGTTGGTCCGGAGGAGATGGAGGTGGAGGGGAGCTGCGCCCGAAAGGAAGAAGTGGAGGAAGCTCAAGAGCCGGCCGAGGCAATGGCCGTGGAAGAAGCCGAAGCAGAGGCCTTCGCCTCAGGAGGAGGGGAGGTTGAGGAATGGGGGGAGCGGCCTCGCCTGGAAGCGGCGGAAGAGGTGGTGGAGATGGAGGTTCTCACCCTCGGAGGCAAGGTGGAGAAGGTTCGCGTCAGCGGGGGGCTGACCCCGGAGGCCCAAGGCAAGATGCTGGAGTGCATCCAGAGGAATGTAGACATCTTTGCCTGGAGCACTGCAGAGATGCCCGGGATCGACGCCGACGTGGCCTGCCATCGCCTCAACCTGGATCCGGAGGCTCGCCCCGTCCAGCAGAAGAAGAGGCCTATCGTGGATAGGTTGGCCGAGCCGATTCGAGAGGAGATGACCAAGCTCCTTAAGGCCGGTTTTGTATCCGAGATCCAATACCCCGGCTGGGTCTCCAATGTTGTAATGGTTAAAAAAGGAGACGGCCGGTGGCGTATGTGTGTTGATTTTTCGCTTCTTAATAAATCATGCCCTAAGGATTGTTACCCCTTGCCTCGGATCGACGTGCTGGTTGACTCAGCCGTCGGTTTCCCTGTAATGAGTTTTTTAGATGCGTTTTCAGGTTATCATCAGATCAGGATGCACCCTACCGACATCAGAGATGTCTCCTTCATCACCGGGGATGGATGCTACTGTTATAAAATGATGCCCTCCGGGCTAAAGAACGCAGGCACGACTTATCAAAAAATGATGGACAGGGTCTTTCGAGAGCAGAAGGGAAGAAACTTGGAAGTGTACGTTGACGACCTCATGATCAAGAGTCGAGACGGCGACTCTCACCTCCGGGATCTGGAGGAAACCTTCGCCACCCTGCGCGAGTACAAGATGAGGCTGAATCCCTTGAAGTGCATCTTCGGGGCGAGCAAGGGCAAATTTCTGGGCCACCTCCTCACCCCCGCTGGGGTGGAACCCAACCCCGACAAGGTCCGGGCGATTATGGAGTTGGGGTCGCCTCGGGATACAAAGGAGGTGCAACGATTGACAGGGAAGCTGGCAGGGTTGAGCAGGTTCCTCTCCCGGGCCGGGGAGAAGTGCTCTCCCTTCTTCAAGACCTTGAGAGGAGGCCGGAAGTTCGAATGGACCTCGGAGTGCGAGGAGGCGTTCCAGGCCTTGAATAGGCAGTTGACTCAGGCCCTTGCTCCAGGGGCCAAAGGAGGGGGAGGACTTATTCTTGTATTTGGGGGTTGGGGCGGAGGCCGTGAGTTCTGTTTTAGTTCGGGAAGAGGGGAGGAAACAGCTCCCGATTTATTATGTGAGCAGGGTGCTGAGGAAGGCCGAGCTCCGCTATCCTATCCTGGAAAAGCTGGCTTTCGCCCTCATCATCTCGGCCCGGAGGCTCCGGCCCTACTTCCAGACACACTCGATCCAAGTGGTGACTGACCACCCCCTCCGCAGCATCTTCGAAGGGGTGGAGCATTTAGGCAGATTAGCTAAGTGGTCGGTAGAGTTGAGCGAGTTCGACGTCTCCTTCGTCCCCCGCCTCTCGATCAAGGCCCAAGCCATGACCGACTTCTTGGCTGACTATGTGGTCGAGGTGGCGGAGGAAGAACTCACCCGCCCGGTTCCTTGGAGGGTCATGGTGGACGGTGCTTCGGGGAGGCATTCCCTTGGGGCGGGAATCATCTTGGAGAGCCCCCAGGGAACGAGGATCGAGCAGACAGTGGTGATACACTTTCCCGTCACCAACAATTAGGCCGAGTACGAGGCCGTGATTGCGGGTTTGCGTTTGGCCAGGGAACTAGGCGTGCATGATGTGGAGGTCATCACTGACTCCATGGTGGTGGCTTCCCAGATTAACGGGGAGTTTGAGGCAAGGGAGCCGACTCTGCAGCTCTACTTGGCGAAGGTAAAGGGAGTCATCGGCACCTTCCAGACCTTTTCCATTCGACACGTGTCCAGGGAAGAGAGCGAGCAAGTAGATAAGCTGGCAAAGCATGGCCCCCGGGTGGGGGGTACCCTCACAGATCTCTTCCGCCCATCCATCGAAGAGGGGGAGTTGATGGAGGTGGAGCAGCACCCCTCGTGGATGGATCCCTTCACGACGTACCTGTCCACTGTGGAGTATCCGGAAGGGATGGACAGGAAAAGGCTCAAGTACAAGTCGGCATACTATATCATGCGAGATGGCCAGCTATACCGAAAGACCCTCTCCGGGATGTTGGCACGCTGCGTGGCCGAGAGGGAGGTCCCGAGGATCTTGGAAGAAACTCACTCCGGGGAGTGCGGGAGCCATTCCGGGAGTCGAACCTTGGAGGGTCGTATCATCAGGCAGGGGTATTTTTGGCCGACCCTGAGCCGAGACGCGGCGAAGTTCGCGAAGGAGTGCCATAAGTGCCAGCTGTTCGCCCCCCTCCAGCTACAGCCGGCCAAACACCTCAGGAGTATCACAGCCCCCTGGCCATTTACAATCTGGGGAATGGACTTGGTTGGGCCCTTCCCCCAGGCCAGCGACCAGAGAAGGTTCCTGCTCGTGATGATTGATTATTTCTCTAAGTGGTTGGAAGTTAAGGCGTTGGCCAAGGAAACCTCCCAGGTCATCAGGAACTTCGTATGAGGGGAGATTATCTGCCGTCATGGGTTGCCTCAGGCCATCATCACGGACAACGACCCTCAGTTCGCCAGCGCCGAGTTCATCAGCTTTTGCGAACAGCTCAGGATCGACCTTAGGTTCGCCTCGATTCATCACCCCAGGAGCAACGGGCAGGTAGAGGCGGCGAACAAGATCATTGTTAACATTCTTGTCACGGCGTCAAGGCGAACCAAGGCGAGGGCCGGGCGCCATGACGCCTAGGCGACAAGGCGGACGCCTAGGCGATAATAAGGCGAGCTAGTCGCAAGGCGACAATTTTCTTTTTTTAAAAAACTCTGGGAACTCATAGACAGCGGTTATTATTATAACCGCTGTCTATAGTCCCTGAAACCGACTATAGACAGCGGTTATGATAATAACCGCTGTCTATAGTCTGATACAATGACTATAGACAGCGGTTATTATCATAACCGCTGCCTATAGTGACTATAAACAGCGGTTATGATAATAACCGCTGTCTATAGAGACTATAGACAGCGGTTATTATCATAACCGCTGTCTATAGTCGGTTTCAGGGACTATAGACAGCGGTTATGATAATAACCGCTGTCTATTAGTCCAATTTTTTTTTTTTTTGAGAACGAATGGAGGTTTAACCAATACCATACAGGCATACAGCATGAATAACTGAAGTAATGAATGGTTTACACTGGTATTACCAATACAGCAATGCAGAGCAGTATTTTTTTTAGAAGGAATGAATGTTTCATACAAATATACAATACAAGTATTCCGTAGATTGAACATTGAAGTAGTGAATTACTAAACACAAATTAACAGAAAAGTGAACAATCCAAACAAAAAAACCATAGCTTGAATAATATTTTTTTACATAAACTTAAATAATTTTAGATACACCAATACACCATACATCACATAGAATCATCATCTAGTAAATTGTCATTTACATTGTTTGTGCTTGGTTGGTTTGTGGTACTCGTCACTTGTCCATAATTATCTTCAATATGTTCATCATCATTGACAAGTACAAAATGATCAAAATCCTCATCCCCTTCAACTATTTGTTGAAGATTAGCTTCAGCTCCACTCCGTAAATTTCGAGCCCCAGTTCCAATAGCTCGCTCTACAGCTTCCCATGTCAGATTATCATCATCAAAAACTAGGGCATCCTCTGGCTTGTTCATCATCCACTCACTACTCCAATCTAGATCATCAAGCACTAAAGGGTTGTAATTTCTTCCCTTTTCACGTCTTTCTTGGAATCGTGCTTGTAGACGACGATTATATTGGATGTATACAAGGTCATTTAGTCTTTCATGCTCCAATCTATTTCTTTTCTTTGTGTGAATCTGAATCAAGATAATTGCAAACTTATTAGTATTTTGGAGAAAAAAAATACTTTTAACAATAACTATTTGTATACTTAGTACTTACAAACTCAAACGTACTCCAGTTGCGCTCACAACTAGAAGAAGAGCAACATAAGCCAAGTATGCGCATTGCTACCTTTGTAAGGTCAACATTTGGTCCTCCGTGCGCACCCCACCAATCCACTAATCATTAATAAGTTAAAACAAATATAAATAATTTAAGAACAAATTAAAATTTTAAAATGTAATCAAATTATCAAAACCTAAAATTAAAATGTAATCAAAACCTACTTGGATTTAAGGTGGTACGTTGCCTGATAGCCATAGGCTTTCCAAAACTATTTCGAGATGCTTTGTAATTAGTGCCTTGCTCTGCAATCTTGTCTTGCAATTCTTGATCGGGCACTAGTCTCGCAATAACATCATTGAAGGCATCTTGGAATTTCCAAGCATCATCCATATGGTTTTCCTCGTATTCAAAATATTTTCCCGGATTTAGGAACAAAGCCGCTCTATATAATTTTTGTTCCATTTGATTGGTCCACCTATTTTCAATAATCTCAATTATCTTTTTATATAATCTCTCTTTATTATCAAAATGTTCTTTGATTTTTTGTTTAGCCTCTTCCATTGCCACATATACTTCCGGCATAGCCGGTCTTTCATCTCCGTCTACTAATCGCAAAACGGCAATTAGTGGCTTTCCTCCTTTCAAGCAATCTCTTACTCCATTCCAAAATACACTTGAAAGTATTATTTCAACAATCTGTTTTCCGGCTTCGGTTTTTGCCAAATTGGCGGTATTCCACGAAGGAGATACAAAGAATAACTTCAACTTCTCTTCATGCTTAAGAAGACTTTGCAAAGTGAGGAATGATGTTGCAAATCTTGTCACCGAATGCCTTACTAGGTCACCACCTATAGTAACTCTTACTGCATCAAGCAAGCGAGTATGCCTATAAATAAAATTTGTGATCATCCTTGCCTTCCTTATCACAGATTTGTTTTGTTGCATCTTGCCTATATCCTCCAACATGAGATCGATGCAATGAGCGGCACAAGGTGTCCAAAATAATGTGGGTCTTCTCTCCATTAAAATTTTACCAGCTGCCTTGTAATTGGAAGCATTGTCAGTGACCACCTACACAACATATTTTGGAAAATATATCAAAACCTTTAGACTATTAATCTTGAAATGTGTAAGAAGAAATTTAGTGAAACAAACCCAAAATATACCTGAACAACGCACTCTGCACCTATCTCTCTAATTTTACTATCAAGCAACTCTGATAGCATGGTAGCATCTTGAATATGAGAGGAAGCATCTACGGAACCCATAAAATAGGTTCCTTCTGGACAGTTGACAAGGAAATTGATCAAATGTCTCCCTCTCCTATCGGTCCAACCATCTGACATTAGAGTGCAACCATATCTTCTCCAATATGCTTGATACTTTGTCTTCATCACCATAACTTTTTCTTTTGTACTTGCTAATAAAGGTACTCTTAAATCATGATAACTAGGGCCCTTATAACCAGGCCCATACTGTCCAACTGCTTCAAGCATGACTTCAAAACTTCGAGCTTTTGCAGCATTGAAAGGAATTCCACATTCGTAGAACCAATCCGCAACATAGCTATCAACTCTCTTCTTCTCTTCAGGAGATCTAAAACATCTCTCAATTGTAGTTTGTGAAGGACCTTTTGCACGTCTATCATCAACTACATCTTCCGGGGCACGCCTCACATGAGCATCCATTGGTCCCCTTTTTTGTGGTAAGTGGATTACTTTTCTCTTTTTGGAACTTGTCCCCGAACTTGGAGTAAATGAAGTCTTAGCTGTAGATAATGCTGGGGATACATTATGTGATCCCGTTGGCTCTCTTTCTTGCTCACTTTCATTGTCATCATCACAAGTCAAATCCACCCTTTCTTTTTTCTTATCATTCAAAGCTGCAAACATCTCGGCTGCTATTTCAGAAGTGGTCTTGAAACACTTCGATATGTCTCCATACCCACCACATAAGTGTTGCTTCAACCTTTTAATACCACCTTTAATTAATCTATCACATAAATTGCATTTTACTGTATTTTTATCTTTTATATCAGGCCAATGTCCATACTTCCATCCAGGATCATTTGACTTTGCTTTTCTTTTAGGATCCGTTTTTGGATCAAGTTCATTGCTATCAATGGATGGAGCAAGACTGTTGTTGTTTTGGTCTTCCATCTAGCAAAAATAAGACCTATAAAATGCAAAATTAGTCTACTACACAACTTCACAAATCACCATTCACAAATCACAATTCACAAGGCCATTCATGTAGCACAATTAGTAATGTAGCACAAGATTAAAGAATTAAAGACCAAGCAAATTTACAAAAACATGATTCATGTACACTATTCATTTACCAATCTACATACACTAAACTATACACAAACATTTGTTCTACACAAGCATGAATTCAAGAAACACGATTCATGTATTACAATTAGTCATTATATAATCACAAATCATATTTCTAATAGTATCAATTTTTTCCTGAGAAAATTGCGTCACTCCATCATAGATCTGCAATAAAAACAAATAATTTGTTAAAAACTTAAAATCAATTGAAAATAACTATTATCATTTACCAATCTACATACACTAAACTAACCATGGATGGCAGATGCAAACTTTTAAGAGCATCAACAATGTCAATCACGTAACACATGATATAATACCCACATTGAATGTTATCTGGTTGTTTGGGGCACTAAAAAAATAAACAATTGATAAGTATTTTAATTAAACATCATATTTACAATTATACATATAGACTATAGCTTACCGGTTTCCAACTTAAAACTTTTGGTTTTAAAAATTTGATTTGCCGATCTTTTGCCAAATCCTTAATTGCACTTTAGAAAATATCGAAATGAATAGTTAATACTTAATAGTTATGAATTTCAAATAAAAAAATAACTAAAAATTAATTAATAAAATTACCTTGTAATGACATTTTTAATATCATCACGAATGTCAGCATTTAGGGGATCCAGCCAATAAATGGTATTATTAGTGTAATCTAGTATAGCCAACATCCAATGTTCTCTGTAAAATAATTGGAAGAATTAATAATTTAGTGGCAAGTAAAAATAACAATTATCCTTGAAATTTGATAATTCATAATTAGTTACTTACAATCTATGATAAGGCAAAAATAATAAAGAGTCCACTTGGAGTTGACTTAGCCTGCGTTTTAGATCCAATGCTCGAGTTTTTGAATGTTGCTTGGCATACTTATCATCAATAGCAAAAATGGCTGTGGGATTATGAAAATATACACTTCTCTTGTATGTATATTTCTTTAATTGTGAATCTATGTACCTGTATAAAAACATGTAATTTCAAAATCAACGGAAATGTTAAAAAGAAATCTTAATTTCATAATATTTGATACTCGGTACTCACTAGTCACTACTCACCCAATACATGCTAGTATGATGTTAACTCCAATTCTTTCTATGTTTAAAAAATCGTACAACTCTGTACTTTCAAAGAACGTAGTTGTTGATTCAGCAGACCCAAATACTTCTGGATCAAATACTAGCGATATTGATTTATTTTCTTTTTCCATCATAGTTATGAAATTGGGTAACATAACCATCGATCCATTTGTAATCTGTGGAAATCAAACAATTAACATTGAATTTATTCATTGCTTACGTTAAGGTCAAACCGTCAAAAATAATAATTATAAATTTAAATACCGGAGAAGATAAACTCCCATGTAATGTCTCAGGTTCATTTGACCCTACAGGCTCCGGCTGACAAAAAAAAAATAACACTTGTGGATAATGGAGATCAAGACATTTGATAAAATTATATAATTAAACATAGGAATACGGTAATACCTGAGAAAATGCAGCAAAAGATTCATGTGGAGGTGCAAGGGCAACACTTGTGGACATATGCGTTCCAGTGCCAGCACTAATCATACGCATAAGTTGTTCAATTTGATTTTTCATATTGTTCATCTCTTCTTGCTGCGCTTGTTTGTCTTTGGCCCACAATTCTTGTTGTTGGTTCCATGATTGTTGTTGCTGGTTCCACGCTTGTTGTTGTTGGCTCAACCTTTCTTGGACTATAGCTTCCACGTCTTCAATTCTAGTTACTGATCTATCACGCCTATCATTCTTGAAATAACTTTTAATCGTGCTAAATTTTCCACCAGCTCTAACTCTACCCGGATGTTCATTGCCTAAAACAGTAGAAAGGATGTCATTCCTTGATTCCCTTCCAGATGATTCAGCACTCTGAGACTCTTGGCTTGAAAACTCATCCTAAGCAAAACAGAAGCAATTCAGCAATCAGCAATATTGCAAAATATAAAATAAATTAATGATACATAAATAATTAAATACATTTAAACTTACAATTTTGGATGCCAACTCAGCTGCATCTTTATTAATGAATTCACCAGTCTTTCTTTTATGACCGGCTTTCCATAACTCAGCACGAGAAATTGGTGCAGTTGCACCTTGTTCAACCTTGACAAAAATTGAAAAAAAATTATCATTTAAATTATTTTGAAATCATACTTATAAAATAAATAATTGGAGAGATAATAAGAGAAAAAATACCATTTTTTTTTGTAATCCAGAATAACCCATTCTGGAAGTAGTATGAAAAGTTTTTTGTGCTTTTGCTCTCTCTGTGTTAATCTTACTTTTCTCCTACATACAATTTTGGAAAAAACTTAATATCTAGATTGCTAATATTATAAATAAATGATATAAAGCATTGAATTTAATAAGAAGTAAGAAGTAAGAACAAAACCATAGATTCTGGAGTGGTGCGATGGTCGACAAAGATTCTCCAGTCTTCAGGAGTAATAAAGTTATACATGACAGGTACATTGTACCGATGCTCCAAATCAACATCTTTTACATAAGTGACAAAAAGTTTGGATTTCCAAGACCTCCAACTCTCACCCATGCTTTTCATTAATACATTTCGCAGACCACTAATATTATCAAAATAAATATGAAAATAATAGAGAATATTCATTAAAAAACAACTAAAAAAACAATCATGTAAAAAGTAATCAAGAATCACTAATGAAAAAAAGTACGTACATTTAATTCATCCCACAGTTGATCTTTAAGTTGCTTATCAACTTCCTTCCATTGAGTATATGTAATAGGGACATAAGATCTCACAAGAGAACCTATATAACTCATCAATTTATGTGTTTCAGGCCCGGGAATAATTTGGCCATCATCATCCAAGGGAATCATAAGCTTCCTCCCTCAAGCCTTAGCTTATTCAATTCATTCAATTTAGTATAGCCTCTAGTTGACTTTGACGAAGATCCTTTATCGGCCATTTTCTGTAATAAGAAAGCCCTAAAAAACCCTAAACCCTAAATTCATAGCAAATCTAAAGAATGCTCACTATTGAAGACTAGAGTACTACAAAAGTAAGAAGAAACACAACTACCACACAATAAACTACAACTAATGGATAATGGCCATTCACAAATCATAATCACACTCACATATTCACAAAAAAAAGTTAAATATGCATCTTAGTGATCAACAAACACAACAAATATTTGTAATATATATACCTCAACGAGATGTATACCTTAACGATTACAATGCTAAATGTAAATATAGGACTAAAATGCTAAATAAGAAGCACAATACACAACAAACAAAATATCTCAACAAAGTCAAAAATCAAAACTAAAAGCAAATGTGATCAAAAATTTCTAAGATATATACCTAAACGAGAAGTTTCGAAGCGGAATCGAGGGATCAAAGCCTTAGGGTTTTTCGCACAGCACAGCGGCAGTAAGAACAAAAGGGTCGGGGTAAAAAAAATTTTACGGCCGAGCAGCTTATATTGAATGCATAGACAGCGGTTATATTGAATAACCGCTGTCTATTCTCCCCATAGACAGCGGTTAATTATATAACCGCTGTCTATTTCTCCCAGGATTGTAGAATAGACAGCGGTTCTTCAGTAAACCGCTGTCTATGCTATCCTAACCTAGCATAGACAGCGGTTTTTTGAATAACCGCTGTCTATTATAGCATAGACCGCGGTTATTACAAAAACCGCTGTCTATGCTAGGTTAGGATAGCATAGACAGCGGTTTTTGTAATAACCGCTGTCTATGCTGCCCTGCAGGGGAATAGACAGCGGTTTCTAGAATAACCGCTGTCTATTCCCCTTTTTTTTAAAAAAAAAAGGCGCCCAACGCCTTGTTTGCAATTGGGCGCCTGGACGCCTAGGCGTCGCCTAGGCGACGCCTAGGCGACGCCATGACAAGAATGATTGTTAACCTCCTCAAAAAGAAGGTAGAGAATCTGAGAGGAAGCTGGGTGGAGCAACTCCCTTCGGTCCTCTGGGCCCTTAGAACCACACCTAATACGGCGACAGGAGAGACTCCTTTCAAGCTCTCTCATGGGTGCGAGGTAGTGCTTCCAGTGGAGTTCGAGGTTCGAACCCCTCAGGTGGTCGAGGCCGGAGAGGGCAGAGAGGAATGGAGGACCGAGAACGAGGAGCTGCAACTCTCACTCGACATGGTTGAGGAATCGCGAGACCTCTCAGCCATCAGTGAAAAGGAAGTGAAGAGAAGAATGACCAAATACTTCGACAAGCACGTCAGAATCAAACAATTCGCGGAAGGGGACTTGGTCTTGAGAAAAGTGGATGCCGCAGGGAGGTCAGCCATCGTGGGGAAGCTCAATCCCAACTGGGAGGGATCATACATTGTACAGGAGGCATTGAAGTCAGGAGGGTACCGCCTCCGGAATGTGGAGGGCGAGACCCTAAGTCTCACCTGGAATGGTGATGACTAGAAGTGTTTTTTTCCCTGAGTCATGTAAACGTCGCTTCAATTTTCTAATAAAGCTTCTGTTGATGAACTTGTACCCCGACGATGAAAAGCGCAAACGCGAGTCTGCCTCAGACCCCGAGCAGATCCCGCTGCCAGGCTCCCATCAAGCTGGCAGGGCTGGATGTCACTCGGAGGAGTCTGCCTCAGACCCCGAGCAGATCCAGCTACCAGGCCCCCATCAAGCTGGCAGGGCTGGATGTCACTCGGAGGAGTCTGCCTTAGACCCCGAGCAGATTCCGCTGTCAGGCTCCCATCAAGCTGGCAGGGCTGGATGTCACTCAGAGGAGTCTGCCTCAGACCCCGAGCAGATCCCGCTTCCAGGCTCCCATCAAGCTGACAGGGCTGGATGTCACTCGGAGGAGTCTGTCTTAGACCCCGAGCAGGTCCCGCTGTCAGGCTCCCATCAAGCTGGCAGGGCTGGATGTCACTCGGAGGAGTCTGCCTCAGACCCCGAGCAGATCCCGCTGCCAGGCTCCCATCAAGCTGGCAGGGCTGGATGTCACTCGGAGGAGTCTGCCTTAGACCCCGAGCAGATCCCGCTGCCAGGCTCCCATCAAGCTGACAGGGCTGGATGTCACTTGGAGGAGTCTGCCTCAGACCCCGAGTAGATCCCGCTGCCAGACTCCCATCAAGCTGGCAGGCCTGGATGTTACTCGGAGGAGTCTGCCTTAGACCCCGAGCAGATCCCGCTGCCAGGCTCCCATCAAGCTGGCAGGGCTGGATGTCACTCGGAGGAGTCTGCCTCAGACCCCGAGCAGATCCCGCTGCCAGGCTCCCATCAAGCTGGCAGGGCTGGATGTCACTTGGAGGAGTCTGCCTTAGACCCCGAGCAGATCCCGCTGCCAGGCTCCCATCAAGCTGGCATTGCTGGATGTCACTTGGAGGAGTCTGCCTCAGACCCCGAGCAGATCCCGCTGCCAGGCTCCCATCAAGCTGGCAGGGCTGGATGTTACTCGGAGGAGTCTGCCTCAGACCCCGAACAGATCTCGCTGCCAGGCTCCCATCAAGCTGGCAGGGCTGGATGTTACTCGGAGGAGTCTTCCTCAGACCCCGAGCAGATCCCGCTGCCAGGCTCCCATCAAGCTGGCAGGGCTGGATGTCACTCGGAGGAGTCTGCCTTAGACCCCGAGCAGATCCCGCTGCCAGGCTCCCATCAAGCTGGCAGGGCTGGATGTCACTCGGAGGAGTCTGCTTCAGACCCCGAGCAGATCCCGCTGCCAGGCTCCCATCAAGCTGACATGGCTGGATGTCACTCGGAGGAGTCTTCCTTAGACCCCGAGCAGATCCCGCTGTCAGGCTCTTATCAAGCTGGCAGAGCTTGATGTCACTCGGAGGAGTCTGCCTTAGACCCCGAGCAGATTCTCTACCTCGACAGAGAGCCACGAATGAATCGGCGGGTTGACGAGGGGATCCCGGCATGATGGGGAGTAAGGGGGGGGGCCGGCTCCGGCCTAAAGATCGGCGGGTCCCGTGAAAGGGGGCCCGGGCGGCGAAGGCGCTAGCCGCCCTCGCCACGAATGAATCGGCGGGTCGACGAATGATTCTCGGCACGAGGGCGAACCAAGAAAGCCGGCCCCCGACCTAGAGATCGGCGAGCCCCCAGAGAAGAGGGCCCAGACGGCGACAACCCGACCACGCCAATGCCCCGGAAGCCGGTTCGCCAAAGTCCAAACGCGCGCCAGGCTTTTCTCGCCCACCCAATGACGCGGATGGGTTAGCGAGCTCGAATGGAATTGGCGAGTCGCTCCCTCGCGTCGCGACCATCCAACCTACCCCTCGCTCCTAAGCCTAAGTTCAGAGTTTAAAGCGAGCGGACGACCTCACTCGCTCGCTTACTGTCGCGACGTCCATGAGAACAGTCAATGATAAAAGAAATCATAATTTGTGCGAGAAGCAAGAGGCGAGTGCAAGAAACAAGGATATTCGCGTTTCAGATCAAAAAAGAGTTTTGTACATTGGCGAAATTCAAAAGAGATAAGGCTATTAAAAAAACTGGGCTCTGGCCCGCGTCACCACCACGGCAAAAGTGGGACGAATGCAAGCTCTCGGCGAGGCGAGCCCTGAGCGGCGGGCCCTTATATGGGGTGGTATGGCCCGTCGCCCGGCTCTGGTACCGGAACGAACAACTCCGGTACCACCTCGCTCGCCAAAAGCTTGGCACCGTCGTCCTTGATAAGGTTGCCCTTTGCAGCGTCCGAAAAGTGTATTTTGCAGCGTTGGCCGCGTTCTTCTGCATCATCACTTCGATCTCGTGATCGCTGTAATGTGCGAGCTGGCGGCCGCTTGTAGATGGCGGCGGGGCGGCTGCTGCAGCCTCCAGCGCGTCCACTCGCTTCTGAAGCGTCTGCTTCTCCTGTTGGAGGGTGGCGACCTCAGTACCCAGCCGGCTGGCAGTCGCCGCATCCTGTGAAAAGGATAAAAACCGAGTTAAGTTATGCGGGAGGGAGTAAAGGTTGAGGCGAGTCAAGGAACCTACCGCTCCACCTAGGTACTGAGCGAGAGCGGCCTCCGCCGCATCGGCCCGCTTCCGCTGCTCGTCCGCCTCTTCTTGAGCTAGTTGGCGGGCCACCTCCTTCTCGTCGATGAGCTTGGTGAGGGATGGAGCGCTCTTGTCCAGCCGAAGACATCGCCGCCCTACCATATGGGCCAGCTCGAGGCTGCGAAACTGGGCCCGCACGCTTTCATAGATCAACACCCGAGTCGCCTCCTCGTCGTAAACGGCGGCGTCCTCTCGCCCGTAGACACTGAAGGCGAGGTTGTAGGCGTCCCCGCTACTGGAGTCATCCTCCAACCAGCTCGGCAGCAGCGAGGATAAGTAGACCCTGTTGGTCTCCTTATCCCACTGAAGCAGCGGGACTCCGGCCTCGTCTGCGGGCCCCTCGCCGTAACCAAAGTTACGATGGCCCCGGGGGATTGCCTTCCCGGCGTGCCGAACCTCTTCCGGCGGCTGCGATGTGCCCGCCTCTCCGCCTGAAGATCTGACGGCCGGAGAGGCCGCGGGGCGGGAACGGCGGACGGCTGGCTCGCGGGGGCCTTACCCTTGTCACGAGCCGGGGAAGGCGACCCACCCGCATTTTTCGACTTCTTAGGCGGTGGCGGATCCTTGGGCTGCTCGCGGCTGGGCCGCTTCGCGGGGGAAGAGGTCGAGAACTCGCGATGGGCGGCAGCCGCCGCCTCGGCCCGCGCTAGTTCGCCGGCGGCGAGTCGCGCGCTCTCATACGGCGGATGGATAGGGATGTCGCGCTCGCCTACAGGAAGTGGAACTTAGAAAAAATTCGAAGAATTCAAGGATGCGTAGATAGGGCGAGCCGCTTACCTTCACCGGGCGGGACAGGGACGAGGTCGTTCAGATTCCTACGGAGGTAGGCCACCTCGAAGTTCTTCCCGGCGAAGCCCGCCGCTTCGAACCCGAACAGCCCCTCTGCCCGACGGGCAGGGATCGTGCCCCCCCTACGAGAGCAGGCCCCGAGGGTCGGGGGGCGGTGGCAGAGAGCAGAGCTCGCCTCACGTTTTCCTCGCCTGAGTTGGACCGACGAAAAGGGGACGTTGCCGAAGTGCGCAAGGAGACAGGCGGCTCCCTTGACGAAAATAAACTTCTTGAGCCAGTTGTGGCTCTTATTGACGGTTTCCCGCACCTTGACATGGCTGCTGGCGAAGCAGGCGGTCCCGTCCTTATTCGCCCGGAAAGAGAACAGCTTGCGGAATACTGCGAGGCTGAACTCTATTTTCTCCTCTCGCAGGTAGCAGGCTAACCCGACGATCACTGCGATGGAGTTCGGGTCATCTGCCCGGGAACCACCCCGTAATACTTGAAGATTTGGCGGACTTCCGGCCATAGGGGTAGCCGAAGGCCCGCCTCAAAATTGGCCACCGGGAACGCGAGCTCGCCAGCGAATAGTTCGTTCATTTGTTCCTCCTTCCTGGGCCGCCTCGCCTCAAAACCTGGCGGGACGAAGTGGCCGACCGCGTCTACGAATTCCCTCTCCGTAAGGACGGCGAGAGGGAAATCATGCTCGGAGAAGGTCCAAGCGCATTTGGCCCTCCCCTCCGCCTCGCCACTACCACCACCCATCTTACAGTTGTCTCGCCGAGCGGGACAAAGGGCTTTTTCGCAAAGAGCTAGGGGGGAGAAGAAGTCTTAATTGCGGTAGGTGAGGAAGGGCCGCCAGGGGCTATTTATAGGATGAGAAAGGGTGGGAAAAAGCCTTTTTTGGCGGGAAAGTGCGGATAGCAATAAGGCCCTGACGTTTCGACTTCCGAACCCAAGCCGGGTTCTCGCCAACCCGTCAGTCCGCTGCAAACCGCCCACACTCGCGCCCACATGATTAAACAGCAGCCGCCGAGCGGGCCAGTTCTGACCACCGCGCGAGTCACCTGTCACGTAACCCGCGAGCAACCGGTTCGCCTTCGCCAGTACAGGAAAAGGGCCTGGCGAGGCGACTCGGCAAGGCCGAGCCCGCGCGAAGGAAGGTTGACCGAGCCAGGGCGCCTCACCCGCACAACCAGCGGAGGTCCGAACGATGGCGCAACCCAGAGAAAATTGCAATAAATATTAGCCCGTGACGGGCGAAAGTAGTCCTGAATTATTACAAATATTTAGACTGACAGAAGTAAAGAGATGAACACCCTGAGCATTACCGCCGCATGCGGGGCGACCCGGACCCGGCGGATAACGACCAGCGAGGGGAGGGTGAACTCAACGCGAGATCCATTTCCACCTACCTCCCCTCCCCGTGCTGGTTCAGGGCGGTACGCGAGGATAGTGATACTCGCGGACCGCCGACAGCTCCCACTGGGTCCTATTGATTTGCTCCGAGGCACGCCTCAGTCGCCCCTCGGCTTGCGTGATATGTGCACCCGGAAAAGTCGCCTCGTCCTCGTCAGAGGAAAGTCTCGCTCCCTCCAAAGCCGCGAGTCGTTCCTCCGTCTCGGCCTTATCTTTCTCCACTCTGTCGAAGACCTCCCGTAGCAGTAGCGTGTGCTTTTGAAACAGTTGCTTTACCTGCTTCTTCATCCTCTCGGCATCACGCGGGTCTCCCAGGTACTCGGAGATGCTGTCCGCGTCCGGGGGGGGGGGGGGGGGGGGGGCGAGTACCCTCCGCTCATCTCGGCGTCAGACGAAGAGACCACATTATAACCTGCAGAGGTAAGATCAGAAGGAGCAATGACCGCAAGCAGGCCAAAGCCAGAGGGTTTACCTGGCGTCGGTACGCCGCCCACATCATCAGTAGGCCTAGAGGTGCCCGACCGACCCTGGAAGGGTCCTCCCCCAAGAGTAACGAAGGGTTTTCCCAGGCCGTGGGGCCTTGGCGACGGAGGCACCACAGGGGGGATTGGTTCCTGCGGCAAGGGACTAGCCACCCGATTGGCCGCCGCCAGAGCGGAACGCCCGGGATCTCCCTTGTCTGCCCTAACTCCCCGAGACGTCTCCTACCGAAAGGAAAGAAAAGTCAAGAAGCGGGGGAGGGAAGAATCGAGCAAGGGAAGCGCATATACCTCAGGGATGACCTCGGCACCGTCGGCCGAGCTGGAGGTAGGGTCGTCGCGCCCTGAAGACCGCCGGACGACCTTCGCTTTCTTTGGCTTGAAAAGGGGGCAAGGCGACCCACGCGCTAGCCACGGGGCGGCTTGGAGAGCCGCATCCCGGACACCCTCCCTCGCAGCCGCCAAACGAGCCCGCATCTCCTCAGACATAGGCATCTCGCGGTTATAGATTGCGGAAGGGAGTAAAGCAGAGGAATTACCCCAGAGGCCGGACAACTTATTTATAGCGAGGAGGTGAGCCCCACCAAAAGATTCCCTCCAGCTCAGCAAGGTTTTCGCCGAACACGCGAGGGTTGGATGTTTCTTTCCGAGCCTTTTCCAAAAGCTCGCAAAGAGCGGAGATTATGTACAACCCCGTGTTCGCCGAAGGGGCTCAGGTAACCAGGCGGGCCGCCCCCGACCCGCGCATCAAAGGGTTGCCCTAGCGAGCCAGCCTGGCCCGCACCCTCCTAGGCGGGCCAGCTCGCGCCCCCTAGGCGGGCCATCCTCTGGCCCGCGCCCCTCCCAGCGAGCCAGCCCTTCCCGCGCCTATTTTGGCGGGCCAACCCCGCCCGCCTCTCCTAGGCGGGTTGGCCCGCGCCCTCCCGGCGAGCCGGCCCCGGCCCGCGCCTCACGCCGAGTGGAAGCGGCCTCCCCTCCTGTTTCTTCGCATGGGGTTCTCTTTGTCTTCTTGAAGGGCTGCCCGCTCGATTCCCAATGGGGAGGATTTCTTACTGTCTTACCCCATGGGCCTGCCCCTAGCCGGTCAAAACAGCGGGGTCTCGCTGTTGGCAGACCCAGGTGGGCTGCATATAGCTGTTTAGAACATCGGAGTTTGACTGTTGGCAGGCCAGCCCGAGGAGTTTTCAGTAATTTCAAGGCAGCAGAGGTTAGTTATTTACAGACCATCTTCAAAATCCTATAAGTAGGACCCAAGGGGTACCTCAGAAGGCTGGCTTACTTGCTCCCCAGTTTTCTAGCGCTTTCTGAGGTACCTTAGCCCGACATCTTGCTAAGGAGGGGAAGCGCTCAGCGATCTTCCGGGTTTGTGGTGGGACCTCCGAGCCGGGCCCTTGATCTAGTCCTTTGCCCTCTTTTCTTTGTTGTTTTTCTTGCAGGAGCGAAGTAGGTGCGCGACCACCCCTTCCCCAAGGGTGAACTCCACAAGAGACCGATTTTCGGTTTCAACAATGATTATGAAAGTAGCAATTATTTTGTTATGGGAATTCACACCTAGTGAGCATGTTACGAGTTAATCTAATTTAATTAATACGAGCCATTAATGTGTTATTGATAGTTGAGTCAATTAATGTGCACCATTAATATGTTTATCGTTAGAGTCAATTAATGTGTTGTTGGTAGTTAAGTCAATTAATGTATGTAATTTAGTTGTTAGAGTCAATTAATGTGTTGTTGGTAGTCGAGTCAATTAATGTGTCATTAGTATATTAGTTATTAGTTTGGTCATTTAATGTACATCATTAATATGGTAATTGATGGTTGAGTCTGTAATTTTATTCAAGTTTCTTTTAGAGGATGAATGAAGTATGCATGAATTGCAGTCTATTCTCTTGTCCCAAGCTCTGAGATCGTGACAACTCTCTCCATCTCTTGGGCACACCTTGCTTAGGCAGTTAAGACTTAAGATTTCGTCTCCATAGTAACCTAGCATCTCCAGCTCTCGTCACCTCTCCGGCAACACCACCAACATTCTACAAGTAACATATTCTTGAATATTCATGCATATAGGAGAAACTATATACCTTGTGATGTGTGCTTTAATATAACGAGTGACTGCAAGGGACCCCTCCATGCGGCCGCGACAGTACCTCCGCCTCTTGACATCCAAGCGGGCAATGTATAATTGCGGCCGTACTTGAATTCTGCTCAACACCCCATATAGAGTATGCGGCACAACAACACTTGTTCTTCGCTTGAAATTCCACTTCGCGCGTTGTCCACAGTGAAATTTGGCATGACACCTGCGTTTTTATTTCATTCAATAGTGCACGATGAACGACGTGGGATGTCGAGTGAAGTACGGGTGTTGTGTCACATACTCTATATGGGGCGTCAAGTAGAAGTCAAAGATTCACAATTATACACTATCTACTGGGATGGCAAGCCGGAGGTTCTGACGTGGCCGCAGTACTGTCGCGGCTGCATTTGGGGCCCCATGTGCACTATCGCTTATATTCCTTCAAAATTCCATCAAAATAATTGCGGCCGTCCGTTTTCAATCAGAGATGAAGAGAGAAAAAGAGGGAGAGAGAGGGAAGAGAGAGAGGGAGAGCATCCATGAGAGAGGGAGAGAGAAAGAAAGAGAGAGGAGAGTGGGGGGGAGTGCCGCGAAAGAATGGTGGGGGGAGAGGGCCACGGAAGAATGGGGGTGAGAGTAGAGAGAGAAAGAGAGAGGAGAGAGAAGAGAGGGTGGGGCCCACTTTAATTAATACAAATAAAAAAATGGAGATGGGGTGGCAAAAGATTTTGGGTGAGAGTTTATAGAGAGAAAGAGAGGAGGAGAGAGTGGGAGAGAGGACGACAGAAGAATTGGGAGAGAGTGTAGAGAGCGGAGATGGGGGTGGGACCCATTGCTGTAAATAAATGTAAAATCAAAACATTATCGCACTGTCACACTGTGAATATGTAGGGGCAGCCCGTCTGGATGCGGGCAAAGCCTGCCCGAGATCATCGAGTGAAGTGAAGATGGGTGCAACGCGGGCTTTATGCGGGCGAAGATCGCATTGATGCAGCCGAAGGCCGTCAGAGAGCATCGAGCACGGGTGTAGTCTGTGCGAAAATGCTCGTGTGTGTGTATATATATATATATAATGCCATTAAATTAAGTTTAACTTTGTTTAACACTCGATAGGGCATCAAATGAGGCCGTGGGTTTGTTCGTTGCGCCACACTGTTTTTGGGGATTGTGAGTGGCGATGGTATAGTCGCATGGGGCATGAGGATACCCTGTACTAGACTGCTCACATTCTTATAGACATACAATAGTTTTAGGCCGATTAGGTTATATATTTTGACTAGAACATTGTGACAAATCATTAATCATTTGTTTATCTGTCACCTAACATCAATATGGCATTGAGCGAGGTCGGGGTTTGGTTTCTGCCGCACACTACTCACGGGGACTGTGAGCGGCAAGGGTACGATCGCGTGGGGAACATGTATATTCCATGCCAAAATTCTCATTTTTTTTGATTTTTTATAAATAAACAATATTTGTTATGCCAGTTAGTTTATGTACTTTTACTGAAAAAACGGTCATAAAACATTAAATCATTTATTTAACTCACATCTAATCTCGATAGAGCATCGAGTGAGACCGGGTCCCGTCGCTGTCTCACAATTCTCATGGGGAATTCTCATGCCAGAGTGCTCATATTTTTATAAACAAAAAATATTTTTGTACCAATTTTATCGTATATTTTGCTGGAACTATTTAAGTCACACCTAACCTCGATAGGGCATGAAGCGTGGCTAGGGGTTTGGTGACTAGCACACATTGCTCACAAGGACTGCGAGCGGCGAATGTATAGTCGTGCGGGGCATGGCTATACCCTCTGCCGAATTGCTTGTATTTTTTATAAACAAACAATTTTTTTATACTGGCCATGATATATATTTTAACCAGAAGACCCATTCTCGATAGAGCATCGAGCGAGGCTGGGGGTTTGGTCGTCGCCGCACACTGTTCACGGGAATTGCAAGCATCAAGGGTGCTGTCACATTGAGCAAAGTGATACCCCAAGCCGTACTGCTCATATTTTTTATAAACAAACAATAGTGTTATACCAGTTTGATTGTATATTTTGACCGGAAGAACGTGTCAAATCATTAATCATTTATGTAACCCTAAACTAACTCTTGTTAAATATTAAATAAACCCAATTGAGAAAATTATTAAGTATTTTTGCAGCCTCTCGCAAATATGCAGGGTAAGGTTTGCCTACATTTCACCCTTGTGTTGGGACCCTTCCCGGAACCTCACTGCGCAGGGACGCTGTGTACCGGGCTGCCCGACCTATTGTTGTATTTAATTTTATGTTAGGCTGGCTCAACAATTTATGCTCACACCCAAAATCAGTAGAATATACACATACCTTTTGTAGTTTCTGTTTAGCTGTTGTTCGTGTTATTAAAGTTATTGCTTATTAAAAAAGATGTTTTAATGATGGGTAGCAATGAATGAACAGTAAATGGCGTAGTTTAATGATGAAGGGATTAAAAACCCAGGTTCATAAACCGTACCCTAAGAATTGGTCGGGTAGTGGGTTACTCTTCATAACAGTATTCGAAAATAGCTCTGTTATATTAGTGTAGATAAAATCCACAAGTACTTTCTGCAACTAAAAGTTTAGGAAGAGCAACTTGATTTTTTGACAGTATTGTGTTACTAAATATTGCAGGAATGGAAGCAGAGGAAGAAGTTACATCACCGTTTTAATGTGGCCAAAAAGGTGCTGCATGAGATGGGACAGAGCCATCTTTTAGATGGATTTAGAATTGGCGAAAAGGATCAAAAGGACAAACTTGCTATGAAGATTGTGAATGCCAATTTGAGATTGTTCCAGCATGCAGTACAAAGTGTAGGATCATCTTCAACGAGGTACACTTACCTTCTTTCTTCCTTCTGATTGTAAATTCGGATGGTAAATAGATCGCAAGCATCAACGAGAAGTTATGATGAAGATTTAAAGTTTGTATATTCATTTTGACAAGCATGAAGGAATGTCTACGTCATCACCACCATTCATTAGCATTTCCTCAACTTTGCTTGAACTTGGCGTCCAAGTTGAGTTGTATTGATCTTGAGAGTGATTTTAATCTCAATGTATAACCTAACCTCTTCATAGTAGGGAGGAAGAATAAGAGTCAAGAAATATCTTCTTTTAAATTTCTTGCGTTGCCTCCTTCGGTTAGACTTCTTGATCATTTGGTTAGGACACAACAGACACATAAATGGAGATTGAAAAATTGAGAGAAAACACATAGAATAATAATATCACACATGATAATAATTTCCAACACTTCCCCTTAAGCCGTCGGTATATTTAGTTAACTAATATTTCAAATTTTGGCTTGTGTAAACCTTATGTCAGGGTATCTTATGGTTGTTGTTGAGTTTTTTGTTATGAACAAAGTCATGCAAATGTTGTCATCATTAGTTTTTTCCTTGATGAAGTGTTGATCCATTATATATGTCTTGTTTAATTGCGCAGTGAACGGTGTTCTGGGCAGTGCTCACAGTAGTCTTATTGTTAATACATTTTCTTAGGTTCACTAACTCTTCTTCTGTGTTCCTTCAATAAACACTTTAGCCATGCCCCTCACATACACCATGAACAAGGGCACAAAACTTAGCTTCAACATAGTTTCAAGTTATAACAAGTTATTTTGCTCCCCATATCAGAAGATTTCTTCAAACAAAGGTGCAACAGCCAAATGTGGATCCTATGTTGACAACATGACCTGCCTCATCAACATTAATATAGATTTCATCCATCTATGATCAAAATTTTTCAAATGTACTCTTTAGCATTTTATAATTTTAAATATGACTTAAAGATGCTTCTTCCCAGACGAATGCATAAACTGACTTACTAAAACCCTCATCAAAAGCAAAATAGTCTTGGCTTCTTTTGTGAAGACCCTGATTCTCGGGATTTCCAAATGATTTCAAGGATCGAACATTATTTCAATAAAAAGGGTCGCAACATAAAACACAGTACAAAGATCATAAACACTAGCACTTTTATTTATTCATTTATTTAATTACAACAGTTGGTACAGAAAATGATAAGTACTTAACTGTACTCAATACAAAAATCACAATTAGGATCAGTACAAGATGCTTTATGCCTTTCCCGGGCTTCTTCGATCCCTATAAATATCTTCAACCATACCTTTGCCAACTCTTCCGGCGGAATCCTCTTTGGTGCACTGGGAGACGCTCCTGTTTCCTAAAAAAAATGAGTCCACAATGGGTTAGTCATAAAAATTATGACTATGAGAAAAGCATTTTGTGAATAGTTTTACATGCAAACAAGGGGAGATAACAATATGCATACATCACATTAAACCATAATTACTTAAATGTTTATTCTCAAAATTTGTTTTTCTCAACCCCCTTTTTTAATTACATCAAATAGGAAATATTTAGGTATGCAACTTGAATTGACCGTACCCCTTTAGGACAAAAATTGTAGGCTCACCCCTACTGTTAAATCCATCAGTAGATGCCTTTACATCATAGGATTCTAAGCCTTCATATTTCCTTATGCAGAGTTTTAAATTAATTCTTATCTTTATTGTAATTTTTGTGAAAACATGAGTTTTTAATAAAAGTAATCCTCTCAGAAATATGTATCGCTTTCATTTTTTCCCTCGCCCACATATATTCCATAGCGATATATCATTGAGTTAAACTCATATGCACATGCACTGTTTATTTAAAAAGGTAAAGCAGGAATATGAAATTACGTGAATAAAACTTAATTCAAAAAATAAGAAACTCACCAAGGCCTTGGCTTTATCAGTACTTTTGTTCACATTATTGCCACGATTATCTTGGGACGTCATCCTCTTGTTCTTGGGTCTTGGAAACCACTGAAATAGTACGCACTTTTATTTGAGTTGTGTCACTTGATATTCATAGCGTTAATGTTTTAAAAGATTAACTAATAGACGTTTGAAATCCGTCAAAATTATGAAAGCCAAAATAAACGTCAAAAGAAATGTTAATACGAGTTGTCCAACCAAAACAGTTCTCAACCGAGACTGTGAATCTTAAACTCAGCCGCCAAACGGCACAAAATAGCCCAAAACAGCTCTTAAAATAGCTCAAAATAGTCCCAACATGGAAATCAGTACCAAAATGTCCGAAAGCATCAAAATCCGCATAATGAACTTGTAAAAATAACACTAAGTAGCCAAACAGCCCACCAAAATAGTCAAAACAGCCCCAAGGTGTTACCAAATCAGCCCCAAAGCACAAATTAGCCAACACTTGACTTATCCAAGTGTCAAAACCATCCAACATCACACCAGCCAGCACACTTATCCAGCCAACCTACTAATGTCAGCCCACTTACCAAGCCCATTTAAATGGCAGCCCACATAATCATAATATTTGGCTATTGATACCCACAATAATTAAAGCAAATTTAACAAATAAAATTAAACGAAAAAAAATGCGAAAATTGATCGTAAAAATTCTATTTGCCTTTTGTTCATCATCGGGGAAAAATTAAATTTAGTTGACGCATTTTTGGATCGTCACAATTCTTCCCTGCTTAAAGGAGTTTTCGTCCTCAAAAACGAACTTTTAAGAATTATTTATACACAAGGAGTTAAATACATCTGCATCCGTTACAATTTATTTCATGCGATACGGTTCTAAATTGAACGCTCGCGACCTGATTAAACGCTCTTCAGGAACTTCTGGAGGAGGAATTGGAGCAGGAACAGGAGTAGGTGCAGGTGCAAATGCTAATGATTCAACAAACATTTGATATAAATGTTGCTATATAGGAGCTTGTCCGCGGGAGTTAATTTCTTTGTTCAGGAGCTTCAGACACGTTTTCTTTGTATGACCAGGTTGACGACAATAATAACAAGCCCCAATTAAACATTCTCCTCGATGAAATCAGCCACATTTGGCGTACTTCGTCGCAGATGTTTGGGATGCATTACTCGTTGATGGGCCAGTTTGAAATGTCTTAACATCTTTACTTTGGGGTTCATCTTGCGTCTGTGTTTCATGTATTTTCTTTTTTCACTATCTCGACGCTTTTGCTACTTTTCCCGATCAATCTCCACCAATCGCGCACTCTCGACTGGCTTTTCATATTCTAAATATCAAGAGGTACTAGCAAATTATGAATATCGTCTTGCAGTTCTTGTTGGAATTGTCGGCAACGATCTTATTCGGAGGTTACGAGAGAATCGACATAGTATGCCAACTTTGACAATTTCGTCTTGTACTGCAACAACGATTTTGTCCCTTGAATGAGTCGCATGAATTGGTCGTGCAAAACTCTTTTCTCTGACCGCGACACAAACCAATTTGTAAATTCCTGAAGGAAGTTCGTCCACGATACAATGCCACGTCTGGTGAACTTTAAGTGGAAATCGGTAATTATTTTTGGTGATACCCTAAACCGGGCAACACATATACATATATATAGATACGCTAACACGTGACATATCACGTGGAATACATAATCTCGATATACAAATAAAAGCGAATATTCATCTCTTCCCCTCAAGTTGGGAATATATATTGATCATTCCCAACTTGTTGGTATTTTTCTTGAAGTTGTCGCTGCATAGCCCCTTGGTGAAAACATCGGCAAGCTGATCAAACGAGCTCACAAACAGAGTGTAGATATTCCCCTTATCGAGGTGGTCTTTGTTGAAGTGCCTATTAACTTCCACATGTTTGGTCCTGTCATGTTGAACTGGATTGTATGCAATGCTGATGGCTGCCTTGTTGTCACAGTTGACAGTAATATGTCTTTTCACCTGAAGGCCCAACTCTTGGAGAATGGTTCTTAACCACAGTCCCTCACAAACGCCTTGAGCCATAGCTCTGTATTCTGCTTCAGCGCTTGAGCGAGCAACCACGTTCTGCTTTTTGCTCTTCCATGAAACCAGGTTGTCTCCCACAAATGTGCAGTACCACGTGGTTGACTTTCTGTCATCCTGACTACCAGCACAATCAGCATCAGTAAATACCTTAATCTCCAACGTCTGATTAGCCTTGAATAGAATCCCACGCCCGGGTGTCTTTTTGAGATATCACAACACCCTAAAAAGGCTGCCTGCTGATGACGTATCGTAGGGGAGTGAATATACTGGCTTAGAACACCCACCGCAGACGTGATATTCAGGCGAGTATGAGACAGATAAATGAGCCTCCCAACCAGTCGTTGGTATTTTGAGGCGTCTGCTTTCTCCCCATTAATATCTGCATCAATCTTATGATTAGTCTCAATTAGAGTGTCAATTAGAGCACACCCAAGCATCCCAGTTTGCTCCAGAAGATCAAGAGTATACTTCCTTTGGGAGATGAAGATCCCCTGCCGGGACCTTGCAACTTCAATTCCCAAAAAATATTTCAGCTTTCCCAGGTCCTTGACTTCAAATTCTTCGCCCAAGTGTTTTTTCAAGTACTTGATCCCATCCAAGTCATCTCCGGTAATGATGATGTCGTCCACGTACACAATAAGGATAGAAACCAGAGCACCCTTCTTTTTGACTAAGAGGGTATGATCAGCTTGACTTTGAGTATATCCCAGACGTAGCATGGTCTTGTTAAAACGTCCAAACCAAGCTCTCGGAGACTGTTTCAGGCCATACAGGGATTTTAGCAGCCAACAGACCCTCCGGTTGGAATCTTTGACATCGAGGCCCGAAGGAATATCCATATAGACCTCCTCTTCCAGATCACCATGCAGGAATGCATTCTTGACATCGAGCTGCAGTAGCTCCCATCCACGAATCACAACACAAGAAAGAAGAACACAGATTGAGTTCATCTTGGCAACCAGAGCAAAGGTCTCATGGTAGTTAATGCCTTGAGCTTGGGTATATCCTCGAGCCACTAAACGTGCTTTGTATCGCTCCACCACCCCATCTTGGTTTTGTTTGACGGTGAAGACCCAACGAGATCCGACCGTTCGCTTCCCAGGTGGAAGGCTAGTGAGCCGCCATGTTTTATTTTTATCCAAGGCACTCAGTTCCTCCTCCATAGCCTGTTTCCATTCAGGTATCTGAACAGCCTCCTGCCATATCTTAGGAATCACAATAGATGACAAAGTGGAGATAAAAGCTTTATGAGCCTGAGATAGATGAGTATAACAAATGTAGTTGGCAATGGGGTGTTTGGTGCCACCCCTTTTACCTATAAGGCGTGCAAGAGGAACACGGAGGTCATCATTTGAATCTGGAGCTGAGACATTCACTGGCACTGGCGGAACATTCACAGTCTGCACTTGCTCAACAGTCCGGGGACGGCGTGAATACGTGTATAATATAGGTGGAGCGGAAGTGGAAGGGAGAGGAGTGGCAACAATTGGAAGAGGAGATTCGATGTGAACAATTGGAAGAGGAGATTCGATGTTCTCGGCATCGTCACTTCTCGTCTCCCCTTGACGAGGACTGAAGTACGACTCCCCCTCATGAAATGTAATATCCATAGTACATTAGTGATGCCGAGTCGGAGGATGATAACAACGATACCCTTTGATGATAGGGGAGTACCCAACGAAAACACACCGTAGGGCACGCACATCAAGTTTATCACGATGCGGGGTATGAACATGAACAAAACAGACGAAGCCAAAGATACGAGGAGCAAGATGAGAGGTATGGACGATGTGTTGTTTGGCAAGACGCGATAGGGGCATATCAAAGGAAAGGGCACGAGACGGAAGACGATTAATGAGATGAGCAGCTGTGAGGACTGCATCACCCCAGTAGGATTTGGGAAAGTGCATAACAATGAGTAAACACCGAGCCACCTCCAGCAAGTGTCTATTCTTCCGTTCGGCCACCCCATTTTGGGTGGAAGTGTGGATGCACGTGGTTTGATGTATGATGCCATTAGTAGAGAGATAGGTTCCAAAAGCACCCCGATCATCATATTCACCCCCATTATCACTACACAACACCCGAATTGTGCCACCAAATTGTTGGCCTATCATCTTATGAAACGTCTGAAAACAGGAAAGGACATCACTTTTCTTTTTAAGCAGATAAACCCACATAACGCGGGAGTGACAACCAATAAAAGTAACAAATCATTTATAACCAGATAAAGATAACACTGGGGACGGGCCCTAAACATCAGAGTGAATAACATCAAATGACAACAAATTAGGGACAGACAAATGAGTAGTACTCTGACGGACATGTTTAGAACGTTCACATGTATCACAAGAAAAAGACTGAATTAAAGAGTTAAAAACAAGAAACAATTTAGTAAGATAAAGAGGCGAAGGATGACCAAGACGCTGGTGCCAGCGCTGAATGTCATGTAAAGTCGGAGATCTGGTGGATGAAAGAGCACTAGAAGAAGACTGGTCCAGCAAGTACAGTCCACCAACGTTCCTACCACTGCCAAGTGTCCGCCTCGTAGCCAGATCCTGAAAAACACAAACATCAGGAAAGAAGGTCACAGAACAATTTAAAGAAGTAGTTAAGTGACTAATCGAAAGCAAATTGCGAGGAAAAGACGGGACATGCAGAACAGAGGACAATGATAGGTCGGGAGAACATGAGACAGTCCCTTTACCAGCGATGGCGGAGAGAGAGCCATTAGCAGCTATAACCTTATCACGACCAGAAAGAGGAGTATAAGAGGTAAAACTTGAGGCAGAACCAGTCTTGTGATCAGTCGCCCCCGAGTCAATAATCCACTCGGAGGGAGAGGAGGACACAGAATGAGCACTGGAGAGACCCGAAGTAGCAACAACAACATGAGAACCAGCAGTAGGAGAGTCAGTGTGGGAGCGTAGCATGCGACGGAGGGCATCTAACTCGATAGCAGACAGGCCCCCAGAGGAGTCCTCCTGAACCTCAGTAGAGTGCGCAAAAAACTGAGAACGATCGCCAGACTGACGGCCACCACCACGGTACCCACCGCGGCCTCGAGTACTAGAACCCCGACCAGCAGGGGCAAGGTGCGGATGTAAGCGAAAACATGAGTCCCTGGTATGGCCCTTCTTCCCACAGTGGCTACAAATAGGGGGTCCGCGTGAAGCCCCCGCAAGCGCAGAATGATCAGGAGCAGTAGCGGCACCAAGAGTACGACGACGATTCTCATCATTGAGAAGCATGCTGAAGGCTTCCCGAAGAGAGGGAAGTGGCTCACGATGAAGAACATGCAAGCGAACAACATCAAACTCCATGTTGAGTCCCATAAGAAAGACGTGGACACGAAAACGATCTCTGTCTTTCTGAAGGGCCAGCGCATCAGCAGTACAAACAGCCGTAAAAGTATTGAAAAAGTCCAGTTCGTGATAGAGGCGCTCAAACTCGGAATAGTAGGCAGAAACAGACATAGATCCCTGCTTCAGCTCTAGAACACGGCGAGTGAGCTCATACACTTGCATCGAACTGCCGGCCTGAGAGTAAGTATCACGGGCTCGAGTCCAAATATCATATGTGGAATCCAACAACATATATTTGCGATACACCAGAGGGGACATCGAGTGAAGTAACCACGAGACAATCAAAGAATTTTCCGCATCCCATTTTTTCCATGTGAGATCGGTACGTGGTGGCTCAACGGTGGTACCATCAACAAGTCCATATAACTGGTGGCTGTGAATAGCATGCTGGGCCGCCCAGGACCACTCCAGATAATTCGTGCCATTCAAGGCAACAATAGTGATCTTCAACGAGCCAGACTGGCCATGGCTCCGAGGAGGGTCGGCAGATGAACCGGTTGGAACACCGGAGTGAGGAGCCGTGGAGATAGTGGATTGCTCATCCATGAAGAAGAGAGTGAAGAGCCCCAAATCAGAGAAGACGGCCTCCAACGGGTCCCCCGTAGATCATGGCGCCGGAAGGAACACCGGAGGAGGTGGGCAAGATGTCTCCGGCTACCTCATGGAGGACAAAATAGCCGGAGATGCGGGGGGCCGCCCGGAAGACCGGGCGGAGGAGGGCCCCCGGAAGAAGACCGCTGGAGAAGAAGCGCCGCTGGAGAAGAAAGGCCGCTGGAAGAAGGCCGGCGACGACGAGAAGGGCGCTGGAAGAAGGGAAGAAGCAGAGAAGCGGGCGAGCGGGCGAAGCGGAGCGGTCGGAGCGGAGCGGTCGGAGCGGAGCGGTCGGAGCGGAGCGGTCGGAGCGGAGCAGTCAGAGCGGAGAAGCGGGCGAAGCGGAGAAGCGAGCGACGGAGCGGACAGAGCGGTCGAGGCGTGCGATAGAGCGGACAGAGCGGTCATGGCGTGCGACGGAGCAAGCAGACGGAGCGGTCGAAGCGGATCGACGAGAGGGCTGGAGCGGCGGAAGACCTAGTGCTCTGATACCAAGTGGAAATTGGTAATTATTTTTGGTGATACCCTAAACCGGGCAAGACATATACATATATATAGATATGCTAACACGTGACATATCACGTGGAATACATAATCTCGATATACAAATAAAAGCGAATATTCAACTCTTTATAGTGACAACATTATTCCACCAACGCTTAGTTGCGCCTTCGAGCAAAAACGAGGCTAATCCTATTTTTCGATCTTCTGGATAGTCCATAACTTGAAAGATCGTTTCTATGCGGAGAATCCAGTCTTCAGTCTCCAAGGGAGACAAACCTCCAATAAAGGTTGGTGGTTTTCACTCCATGAATTGTTTTAGGTCATAGTCCATTTGTCGGTGTTGAGGTGCAGGTACTACCGGAGGAAGATCAGGAGGAGGGTTTATTGGATATTGTCTAGGACTAGGATCAACAGGAGGGAGTGTTGGTCTTAACAGAGCTAATGTAGGAAATACTAACTTAAGAGCTTCCGCAATTACTAACACAAATTCTGAAGGGCACTGTTGACGATGTCCATTATCGCTTTCCACGAATCTTGTTTCTTGCTGAACTTCACGTTCTTCTCGAATCTCTTGACGACGTCGACTGTAATATACTTGGACGGGTTCCTATACGTAAGTTTTAAATTATGTTACATTTTTAACTTGTGTTATGACTTCATATTGCCTACGACACAAATTATTGAAAACCCTTCCCTCTGATACCAAGTTGTGAAGACCCTGATTCCGGGCTTCCCAAATGATTTCAAGGATCGAACATTATTTCAATAAAAAAGGTCGCAACATAAAACCACAATACAAAGATCATAAACACCAACACTTTTATTTATTCATTTATTTAATTACAACAGTTGCTACAAAAAATAGTAAGTAATTAACAATACTCAATACAAAAATCACAATTAGGATCAGTACAAGATGCTTTATGCCTTTCCCGGGCTTCTTCGATCTCTATAAATATCTTCAATCATACCTTCGCCAACTCTTTTGGCGGAATCCTCTTTGGTGCACTGAGAGACGCTCCAGTTGCCTAAAAAAGAGAGTGCACAATGAGTTAGTCGTACAAATTATGACTATGTGAGAAAAACATTTCGTGAATAGTTTTACATGCAAACAATGAGAGATAACAATATTCATACATCACATTAAACCATAATTACTTAAATGTTTATTCTCAAAATTTGTTTCCTGAAACCCCCCTTTTTAATTACATCAAATAGGAAATATTTAGGTATGCAACTTGAATTGACCACACTCTTTAGGGCAAAAATTGTAGGCTCACCCATACTGGTAAATCCATCAGTAGATGCCTCTACATCATATGATTCGAAGCCTTCATATTTTCTTATACAGAGTTTTAAATTAATTCTTATCTTTATCGTAATTTTTGTGAAAACATGAGTTTTTAATAAAAGTAATCCCTCAGAAATATGTATCGCTCTCATGTTTTTCTCTCGCTCACATTTATTTCATAGCGATATATTATTGAGTTAAACTCATATGCACATACACTGTTTATTTAAAAAGGTAAAACAGGAATATGAAATTATGTGAATAAAACATCTAAGAAATAAGAAACTCACCAATGCCTTGGCTTTATCAGTACTTTTGTTCACATTATTGCCAAGATTATCTTGCGACACCATCCTCTTGTTCTTGGGTCTTAGAAACCACTGAAATAGTACACACTTTTATTTGGGTTGCGTCACTTAATATTCGTAGCGTTAATGTTTTAAAAGATTAACTAATAAGCGTTTGAAATCCGTCAAAATTACGAAATCCAAAATAAACGACAAAAGAAATGTTAATACGAGCTGTCCAACCAAAACAGTCCTCAACCGAGACTGTGAATCTCAAACTCAGCCGCCAAACAACACAAAATAACCGCTCAAAATAGTCCCAACATGGAAATTAGTACCAAAATGTCCGAAAGCATCAAAATCCGCATAATGAACTTGTAAAAATAATACTAAGTTGCCAAACAGCCCACCAAAACAGTCAAAACAACCCTAAGGTGTCACCAAATCAGCTCCAAAACACAAATTAGCCAATACTTGGCTTATCCAAGTGTCAAAACCAGCCAACACACTTATCCAGCCAGCCAACTAATGACAGCCCACTTATCAAGCCCATTTAAATGGCAACCCACTTAACAAGCCCACACAATCATAATATTTGGTTATTGACACCCACAATAATTAAAGCAAATTTAACAAATAAAACGAAAAAAAAAGTGCGAAAATTGATCGTAAAAATTCGATTTGCTTCTTGTTCATCATCGGGGAAAAATTAAATTTAGTTGACGCATTTTTGGATAGTCACATTTTTGGTCTTGATGCATGCCCTGCATTGTCTATAATGAAATCATCATGTATAGTAGGGGTGTGCAAAAATAACCGAAGAACCGAAAATTGAACCGGAACCGAACCGAACTAAATGGTTTGGGTTGGTTCCAAATAACTTTGGTTCGGGTCCGGTTCCCATTATATCTGAACCGACAATTCGGTTCTGTTATTGGTTCCAAGGGTCGGGTACCCAAAACCTACCCGAGAACCGAATATCAATGCTAAAGAAAATATTTTGAGACACTGATTATAGTCGTATGACCAAATACACGAAAATAATTGAGAATATAGTTTTATGTCTAAATTTTTTTTTATTGTACTTGTGTAGTTGTATGATTTCAATATGATATAAAGTCATGATTCAACTATTTTGAGATAATGAAACTTATATTACAATGAATTATGAGTTGGAAAAGTCATTTTTAAATTTTGTTAGACATAGGTAGAACCGAGAATCGAATCGAAGCAAATGGTTCGGATCCGGTTCTATACAATAGGACCGTGGGTCGGTTCCGGTTCAATAGTTTTGAACCGAACCTATATGAGTCGGTTCTTGGTTTTGGGTGGAACCGAACTGAACTGATCCGAGTTGCACCCATAATGTATAGTGAATGCATTGTCTACATCAATAGAATTCGTCTCCAGCGACATTTGTGACTGCATTGACTCCAAAAACAGTGTTGTCTGTGTCAACAATAGTGATGTGGGAACTTCAAACCCTGGCATCACCACAATTGTCAAGGTGCTCGCCTAGGCGCGCCTGAGGCGCAGGGTGCAACCCGCCGCGCCTCAACACGACTGAGGCGGGCGATGTGCCCCAGACGCAACTCAGGTGCGCCCAGGCGCGCCTGGGACTTTCAAGGTGTTATTTTTAATTTTTTTTGAGATGAGCAAAAACATGATCTCAAAAGCACTCAAGGCACCTCTAGGCACACTTGGGCGCCCAATTTGCTGAAATTGAGCAAATTCGCTTAATTTCAGCAAATTGGGCACCCAATTTCAGCGAATTGGGCACCCAATTTGCTCAATTTCAGCGAAGTCGGCGCCCAATTTGCTCAATTTCAGCGAATTGGGCGCCCATCACACAATTTCAGCGAATTGGGCGCCCAATTCACTCAATTTCCTTTTTCCCCCATTTGTGCTCCTCACGTGCCTCATGCGCGCGCCCGCGTCTTACGCCTAGGCTCCAGGGGCCCTTTGCGGCTCTGTGCGCCTTGCATCTTTGATAACTTAGGACATCACAGAGACACACATGATAAGTAACGATGAAAGTTGTTTGACTTCCTGATGACGCGTCACGACCGACACAGGTGTATTCCCGCATGCGGCGGTGATGGGCTGCCCAGATGGACAATCAGAGTCTGTGGTTGCATCCGAATGGTTGATCCAAGTCAAATTCATATATGACTTTTTAAATTTTGAGTTGTATTTGCCCATTCCCTGATCGGTCCGGACATTGCGAGCCATCCGATTTGGGTGGTTTTATTTGCTTTTCAGTTATGATTTACAATTTTTATGTTAGCGTTTTTTATAGTGGCAGTTGTCGGTTCTGAGGGTACATCATGGGTTTGGCATTTCGCTGGAACCGCCGGTCCTTCTCTTTGGAACGATTCCCAGAGTCTCCCGCTGGTGCGACCCTGGCTTCCGCCCCTCCCGTCTCCGCCTCTCCTCCTCTCCCCTCCACTGCCTGAAACCTGTTTCCTCCTCCTTGTCCCTAATCCGCAACCCCGTCTCTCGTGAGTTCCCTTCTACCGCTGCTTATTCCTACACCGTTGACCTCCCATCACAGTCGCCCGCCTAAATCCCGCTTCATCCTCCCAATCCCAAGCCCACAATCCCACTCTCCTCTGAGTTCCCTCTACCGCTGCTTGTGCCTACACTGTCGACCTCCCTCTGCCTCCTGCCGCATACTACTGTGCCGCTCCGTCCGGCCTTCTCCCTAATTCCCCCTGCCCGTGAACCTCTCCATCTTCCCCGTACAGTCAACCGCCGCCAAAGATCATTCCATTCCTCATTCTCCACCGATCCCCAATAAACCGCCTCTTTTCATTCTCTCACCCATCAGCCCATTTCTTCCTACATAACCTTTTCCGAATTCCCAATTCCATTCTTCCTTTCCCCCTCTGTCATGGATCCACTTCAAATCGGCCGGCTCTGACATTACGACAACCTTGGATGCCTTCCACACCCTTCACCGTCGGCGCTTGCATGTGTAAATTGTGGTTTGTAGTCTTACTCTCTCCTGTTGTTTATTTTGACACTTAACTGTGATGGATTTCTGTTTTATTTGCTACTAGTTCATTCATTGTGCAATTTGCGAGATTTATTCTGTGCATGATTAATAGTATTCTCGTCTCGGCCAATTTAAAGTTGATATTTGTTCTCCTTTAATTATTTATTTGTGACAGCACGTGCTTCTGTTGTTAAGTTTTATATTAATTAATTATTTGCTGTAAATTTTGAGCGGACCACTTTGCACTAACATTACACCTCATCGCATTTAGGGCTGAATTTAGAGCGTCCACCTCGAGTCGGTCCCTCCATTGCATCTAATTGGTATCAGAGCGATAGGTTAGAGCCATTTGCATGTTACATAGTGGTAGGTATTATTGTCAGTCCATGTCGAGTCACAATCACATCGACGATAGGACCGCCAGTTCACAGACGGACATGACGTCCGCTGAATTTCGAAGGCTTGTTCTCGATCGATTTGATCAAATTGGAGCCCAATTTGAAACCCTTAGAGGCTATATTGCGAGGGTTAACATAAGAGTTGATCAGTTAGAGACATCCAGAGGCGTGCGACTCCTCCCCCTGATGAGGAGCCTCATGAGGACCCACAAGATGCCACACCACCTCCTGAGAGACGTGGCAGAGACATTCCTCGCCAAGATCCCCCTCCCCCACCGAGTGGGAATTATCGTCGTGGTTAAGAGTATCAACGAGATCTGGGGAGGGACCATCGTCCTCTTGATGAGCCTCGTCCTCCCCCACCTCGTCGTAGATATCGAGCTCAATATGATTATGGCTATGATGATGAGTACAGTGACTACTGCGAGCCACGTCGTGGGATGACTCTAGAGGAGGATGACATCACCTGACGGATCCGCATTGACGCTCCCACCTTCGATGTTCACCTGGACCCGAAGGCGTTTAGTGATTGGATCATGAATATGGATCACTATTTTGACTTGTTAGGGATGAGCGATGAGAGACGAGTACGACTCGCCAAGAATAAATTAATTTGCCAAGAAAAAATATATTAGTCGAGTCTGGAGAGATCTCTTGAGCGGGATGGCTATTACCCCATCGCCCGATGGGATGTAGTGCTTGCAAGATTAATACCTCCCAGTTTCATATCGAGATTAACTCTTAGATCTGCTCTACGCACTACGTTAGGAGACTCTTTCTCTATGTTGTCAAGGCGCATGCCTAGGCGCGCCTGAGGCGCCGGGCGCAGCCCGCTGCGCCCCAACATGGCTAAGGCGGGCGATATTCCCTAGGCGCGCCTCAGCACGCGCCTTACCAGCTCACAAGTGCACATAAGGCGCGTCTGGGCCTTTCAAGGTGTTTTCTTTAACCTGTTTTTTTGGGAGATGAGCAAAAACATGATCTCAGACGCACCCGAGACACCCTTATGCAACCCAAATTCATCGAATTGGGCGCCCAAATTCAGCGAATTCGGCGCCCAAATTCAGCGAATTCGGCGCCTAATTCGCCCAATTTCAGCGAATTGGGCGCCCAATTCGCTCAATTTCCTTTTTTCCCATTTTGCGCCTCACGTGCCTCAGGCGCGCGCCTGCCCCTTGCGCCTAGGCTCCAAGGCCCCTTTGTGTCTTGGTGTGGAGTTATGTTTATTGTTGCTGCTACGATGATGACTGAGACCCCTAGCGAGACTGAGATTACTGACCCAGATATTCGTCAGTTGATGGATGATTTCATAGATATTATGCCCGAGGAGCTTCCCCCGCTGAGGGACATCCAACATGCTATTGATCTGATTCCAGGGGCATCTTTGCCCAATCTCCCGCATTATCGTTTGAATCTGACTGAGCATGGCGAGCTGAAACGACAGGTTGATGATCTTATGCGGAAGAGGTTTATTCGAGAGAGTCTTAGTCTCTTTGCCGTACCGACCCTTCTTACCCCAAAGGATGGGAGCTGACGCATATGCATTGATAGCCGTGCCATAAATAAGATCACGGTGAAGTATCGTTTTCGATTCCCCGCCTCGATGATCTTCTGGATTCGATGGCCGGTACCTAGATATTTTCAAAGACCGACCTTCGTAGTGACTACCATCAGATTAGAGTTAGAGAGGGGGATGAGTGGAAGAAGGCCTTCAAGACGAAGGAAGGCTTGTATAAGTGGCTAGTTATGCCGTTTGGATTATCAAACGCGCCCAACACGTTCATGAGAGTGATAATGCTGGTCCTGCCGCACCAAGCACTTGTGCCATATTCGCCTGGTGTTCAAGCTCCTCCGGAAGGAACATCTATACATCAACTTGAAAAGTGCTTGTTCTGTCCACATCCGTACACTTCCTAGGATATGTGGTTTCGGCGTCTGGTATATCCGTTGATCCTGACAAGGTCAGGGCAATTCAAGAGTGGTCCGTACCGACGAACATTCATGAGGCTCGTAGTTTTTATGGACTTGCAACCTTCTATAGAAGGTTTGCCCGTGCCTTCAGTTCGATCATGACCCCATTACGAGCAGCCTCCGCAAGGGTGATTTCATTAGGACGAAGGCTGCCACTCGAGCCTTCGAGGAGATCAAGGAGAGACTGTCTACTTCTCCTGTTTTACGCTTACCTAATTTCTCCAAGGCCTTCGAAGTAGTCTGTGATGCTTTAAGAGTTGGCATCGACGCAGTACTTAGTCAGGAAGGTCATCCGATGACCTACTTTAACGAGAAATTGAACAAGGCCCGACAAAAATATTTAAATTATGATCGGGAGTTCTATGCCACCGTGCAAACATTGCTTTACTGGCGACATTATCTCCTGCACAAGGAGTTTGTTTTGTATTCTGACCATCAGACGCTGAGGTACCTCGATTCACAAAAAAATGGGTCACCGTCATGTGAAATGGATGGAGTATACGCAGGAGTTTTATTATGTTCTTAAGCACCAAGCGGGTGTTGAGACAAACCGACAGACGCCTTGAGTCGCCGAGTCAGCATTCTCCACACCATTAGCACTCGTGTAGTGGGCTTTGGCGTCTGGTTTACGATTATTCAGAGTGTCCAGAATTCGAGGACATCTTCGCCGCTCTATCGAGGGACCCTCTCGATCTTCAAGAGGGTTATTCGATTTCTGACGGATACTTATTTATGGGCTCGCGCCTCCGCGTTCTACAGTCTTCTCTTCGAGATTTCCTTATCTGGGAGTTGCACTCATACAGAGCAACATGACACTTCGGTCAATACAAGACGATTTCATTAGTTGAGGATCGTTTCTTCTGGCCCGGCCTGAAGGACGTTACTAGGGTTGTTAGGCATTGTTGAGTCTGGCAGACCGCTAAGGGATCCTGCCAGCTCACAGGGCTATACACTCCGTTACCAATCCCCGAGAGACTCTTATCTGATATTAGTATGGACTTTATTCTTGGGCCCCCTCGTACTTAGAGGAAGCTCGATTCAATCTTCGTTGTGTTGGACCGTTTTTCTAAAATGACCCATTTTATCCCTTACCGAAAGACCGCTGACGCCTCTCAAGTGGCTATGTTATTCTTTAGAGAGGTATTTAAGTATCATGGGCTTCCCACTTCCATAGTCTCTGATCGCGACGTGCATTTTGTGAGCTATTTTTAGAAGACTTTATGGAAGAAAATTGGTACAACCTTGAAGTTTTCCTCCGCCTATCACCCGCAGACGGATGGATGAATCGAGGTTGTTATACGTAGTCTAGGGACACTATTGCGTTGTCTTGTTGAGGATAGTCCGTCTACCTAGGATTCTGTTCTCCCCATAGCCGAATTTGCATATAATAGCTCTGTCACTAGGACCACAGGGGAGTCCATTCCATATCATGTTAGGGTATGAGCCTAGGAACCTATTGACTTAGTGAATATTCCCCTAGAGTCCAAACCCAGTGAGTCAGCAGTCTTTCATACAGCATGCGCATGCACTCCATGAGTCGGTCTGCAAAAAATTTGCAGCTAGTAATGAATATTATAAGAATCGAGCAGACCAACACAGACGGGAACAAATCTTTGAGGCGAGAGAACAAATATTGATTCACATTCAATCTGAGAGTGTCCTGCAAGGACGAGGAAAGAAGTTAAGCGTACGCAAAAAGAGCCCCTATACAATCGTACGTCAGATTTGTACGAACGCTTATGAGATAGACATCCCTCAGGGTATGGGCATCAACCGAATATTCACCTTTCTGACTCCTTACTGCGAGGAGCGCGTGTATATGGACCCTTCTTCCACACCTCTACCCGAGCTTCATCTCCCATAGCCCCTCTGCATGAGCCTTTATCTCCTATTGCCTCCACCAGTCCTCTATTACCACCCACAGAATTGCGCCATGAGGATCACATCGCACCATCGACAGTTCCACGAACACAACAGTCAAATAGAGATATATTATTGCTAGCCGGAGATACATTATGGTCAAACAGAGATACATTATTGTCAGACGGAGATGCATTACAACCAAAGCCACCTACTTCTACAGATGACGTACTTCAGATCATCGGTCACGACTTCTACACCGCGGGCAGGCGATATATTGTGTGCTATCTTGTCCGTTGGAGCAGTCGGCCATTGTACAATGCTACTTGGGTATCTTTAGAGGAGCTCGAGAGACTTGCCCCGCGGCTACACCACGAGTACAACCACCTTCACTCACCGGAGATGATTGCTTTTAAGCTGGGGGGAATTGATGGCGTGCCATGACCAACACAGGTGTATTCCCGCTGGAGGCGCTGATCCGCTGCCCAGATGGACGATCAAAGTCCGTGGTTGCGTCCGGATGGTCGATCTGAGTCAAATTCATATATGACTTTTTATATTTTGAGTTGTATTTGCCCCCGATCGGTCCCGACATTGTGTGCCGTCCGATTCGAGTGGTTTTATTTGCTTTTCAGTTATGATTTACAGTTTTATGTTAAGGTTATTTATAGTGGCAGCCGACGGTTCTGAGGGGACATCGTGGGTTTGGCATTTCGCTGTAACCGACGGTCCTGCTCCTTAGAGCGATTCCTGGAGTCTCCCGCTGGTGCGACACCGACTTCCGCCCCTCCCGTCTCCGTCTCTCCCCTCCACCGCCTGAAGCCCTTTTCCTCCTCCCTGTCTCAAGTCCGCAACCACGCTCTCGCGTAAACCCCCCCCCCCCCCCCCCCCCCCCCGCTGCTTATTCCTACACCGTCGACCTCCCATCACAGTCGCCCGCCTGAAGCCCGCTTCCTCCTCCCAGCCCAGTCCCAAGCCCGCAATCCTGCTCTACCATGAGTTCCCTTTACCTCTACTTGTGACGACGACGTCGACCTCCCTTTGCCTCCTGCCTCATACTATTGTGCCGCTCCGTCCCGCCTTCTCCCATTACCCGTAACTAATTCCCCTTCCCCGTGAACCTCTCCACCATCTTGCCCGTACAGTCAACTGCCACCAAAGATCATTCCATTCCTCCTTCTCCACCGATCCCCTATAAACCCACCTCTTTCCATTCTCTCACCCATCAGCCCATTTCTTCCCACATAACTTTTACCAAATTCCCTATTCCATTCTTCCTTTCCCCCTTTGTCGTGGATCCACTTCAAATTAGTCGGTTATGGCGTTACAACAACCTTGGATGCCTTCCACACCCTTCACCGTCGCCGCCTGCACGTGTAAATTGTGGTTTGTAGTCTTACTCTCTTCTGTTGTTTTTTTTGTCACTAAATTGTTATGGATTTTTGTTTTATTTGCTACTAGTTCATTCGTTGTGCAATTTGCGGGATTTATTCTGTGTATGCTTAATAGTATTCGCACCTCGGTCAATTTAAATTTTAAAGTTGATGTTTGTTCTCCTTTAATTATTTATTTGTGACGGCACGTGCCTCTGTTGTTAAATTTTATAATAATTAATTATTTGCTGTAAATTTTGAGCGGACCACTTTGCACTAACCTTACACCTCATCACATTTAGGGCTCAATTTAGAGCATCCACCTCGAGACGGTCCCTCCACTGCATCACTTCCGCTCCTTGATAACTTGATTATTGAACACCTGGCAATTAAATAGAGATTTGAATTGCGAAATAACCCTTGTCACATAGTAATATTGCACACGGTTTGCACATTGGTATGATGGGCCTAAATTAGGTTCACTATTACAATGGGTTTTAAGCTACATAGCTGGAACCAATGAATAGATATTCTAGTCAAAATTAGGAATTTGGATATCTTGAAGAAAAAGGAGGATTAAATTGCTTAGTTATGCTTAATAGCTCCTCCCTGTACACCCACACCTTTCTCTCATACTGATACTAAAATGCATATCACATGGTAGATTGACCGTGGACCAAGTTTTCTTTCATGATTTAGATTTTAGAAGTTGTGGCCCCATCGTGGCTTTCTCTAATTGAGGACTATTAAAAGGATATGCATCAAATATTTGTGTTAGAAACCACGGTGGAGCCCTCGCCGGGCACATGAACCCAGATCTTGTGGCCGACTGCAGTCAAATGGCGAGAACATCTCCAACCAAATCTCCTGGGCGCGTGTGGGACCCTCGTCGGGTACATGAATCCAAATCACACGGAATAAATTCCCAGGTAGGTTGTTGAGGCTCGGGATAGAACCCGGGACCTCCTTTATCAAGCTCCTAAGCGGAGACTCGATACCCAACTGAGCTTGATAAACGAGGTCCCGGGTTCTATCCCGGGCCTCAACAACCTACCTGAGAATTTATTCCACGTGATCTGGGTTCATGTACCCGACGAGGGTCCCACACGCGCCCAGGAGATTTAGTTGGGGATGTTCTCGCCATTAAACTGCAGTCGGCCACAGGATCTGGGTTCATGTGCCCGACGAGGGCCCCACCGTGGTTTCTAACAGTAAATGATCTCTAGCTAAGCCAACTTTAAATTTGATCACTTTATCAACTATATAATCATTATCTAACAACACATTCTTGATAAAAGCCGTTTATTAACTTTTTTTTAAATACTTGTGGTCATGGTCCTGAAATAGGACGATCAAATGAATCCAGCTATGTAGCCCGGGGACGGAAACGGGATACAAGATACGATACGAAACGGATACGGGAAACGTGATTTTTAAAAAAATTAGGATACGGGAAACGTTTTTAATTATTTTTAATTATTTTAATATAAGTATTAATTAATATAAGAATAAGACAACTAGCAAACTATTTATACATATCTTGAATTGTAACAAAAAAATTTAATAAGACTATATTATATATCATTGACATTTCATATAATGCTATAAATAAAATTCAAGGAAACAAGCATCATAAAGAACAAGCTATCACATGTCCACATCAATACATCATTACATCAATTGAGAGCATTGTTTTGTTACATTCAAATGCAAAATATCAAGTATAAAAATTAAACATTCTTTCCAATAGTATCAACTTCATCATCTTCTTCAATATTCGAGAGCTCCAACCTTGGTTCATCAAACGATAGATTAGCTATCTCAAGTGTACCTACATCTTCGAATGACTCGAGGTCATCGCCCGTAATATCCCACAATGTAGACTCTCCTTCATTGTATTTTTGATCTCTTCTGGAAAGAAGACGAAGTTTGATATGGATATTAATTAAATCTTTTGCACGTTGCGGTGTCATTCTATTCCGTTTCATTGAATGAATAAAGGAGTAAGTACTCCAATTTCTCTCGGCGCATGAAGAAGATGATGGTTGTACTAATAACTTCAATGCAATAGTTCGAAGCGAAGGGGCCGGCTTCATTTCCTGGAGTTTCGGAAACACGTTTCCTGAAGTTTCGGAAACGCGTTTCCGAAAATAAAATATATATATTTTTAAAAATGTGTTTCCTGGAGTTTCGGAAACGCGTTTCCGGGCGTTTCCCATATCCGGTACGCGTTCAAGTCGATACGTAGACCATTTTTAAGTATCCGTGCTTCGTAGTAATCCAGGCCTTTTCAATTATAATCTTCCTGATCTAACAAAATGCTTGATGATTTTTAATATATGTACATAAAATCCAAAAAAAATAATAAATTATTACTACTAGTGGTTGTGCCCAGGGTCCCCGCGTGCAGTGTTGGTGGCAGCAATATTACTTGGTTATCGCTCTAGTAACGTCCGGGTACCGTTTTTGTTGCACATTGCACACGGCGGACCCATATACGTCCACTTGTTTTTTGATAAGGAAATTTTCATTTTTTGGAAAAGTACATCAATCACCTTAAATGTTGAGTTTGTACCTGTTCAAAAAAAATGAAGTTTAGCAATTATGCATTACTGCAGACCTTTTTGCCTTAATTGTGTGTTTCTATATGTTCCTATTGAACTGTCTAACAGGTTTTGTGCAGATATCATTGAATACTCTAATTGATGTGCTGAAATATGAAACCAGATTAAGCCTTTTCGACTTTGTGGGTGCCAACTCAAATTTATTGTTGAAGAATGCTTTGAAGATACCTCACAAATATCTCCTTGATTGTGCTTATTCAGAGAAAAATTCGGAGTTGTTCAAGGAGGGACTAAAGCTTCTAAGAAATTCTAAAGCTGCTATTATTCTTTTTGTGAATGATGATAGAAACTTTGGAGAATTTGCTCACCATAAATTGCAAAAATTACTTTTTGATTACAGGAGATTCTTGAAGGTACATATTGTTCTTACAACCCTTTTAATTTATGTTAATTTGCCAAATGATAAAATTTCATGCCATATGCATTCCTTTATGCTAGCTATTGCCTAGTGACCCATGGTTGTATTATAAGTCCCATATTCCTTTCTTTGTGCGGTTAGCCATTTTTTCATTAGTAGGTATATAAACATAATTTTTATGCTGAAAAACTTATCAAGAGCAAATATGATGAACAAAAAGCTTAAGTTCACAGAAGAGGAGAGATAATTAGATCTACTATAGAGATGACACAGATGTACAAATAAGAGGAGTGGTAAAACCTACAAAAGCGAGGCTTCAATTTTTTGATGCCCAACTAAAGAGAGAATATTTGAAGAAAGATGTTTTAAACAAATTCGATTTAACTATTGTAAAAAATTATCCATGCTAAATCCACTCAAAACAGAACCTAATTTTTTTCTACCATGCTTTCACTGCGTCCGGCTACATTCATAAAGCCTTTTATCTTCTACTCAATTCTCTCTCTTCCCTCTCTCAACTTTTCTATTTTTATATTTTGTCTATTTTTCAGTCATTGTGCTGACCAATTCGCACTAATAACCTTTATTGAATCTAGTTATTGCACACCACCTAATACACTCAGAATTCACACACCTCATGCTAACCTGCTTCTCTCCTATTTATAGGAGTTGGGTTTCAACATAAAATTATTCCAAAAAATAGGATCACTAACCAACTTCCTAATTTTATCCCAAAAGCATATTGATTGTTTTTATCCTAAAGATTAAATATATGTTTATCTAGGTATACAGGGTATTATAAATACTGAAGCTTTACTGGTATTCAACTGTGGGAATATATCAATGATTCAACCACCTCAAGCTTCTTTACGACGACTTGCTACTACTTTGTTGTATTCTTCGATTCCCACTTCTGTAATGCTAACATTGCATGTGAGCTATCTATTTTGGGGAATTCAATCACAATCTTCTTCTTCAACAAAGTTTTCCCCTCCAGTTTGATCACAATCGTCATCTTCAATCAATCCAACATGCTCCCATCCGTTTCTCCTATCAGCCGCTGAGCGTCTGTCTCATTCGTTGCAAAAGCTTTATTCATTGTACTTGTAAATGTGTCCCTTCTCGTCTACAACATTTGAAGTAGCTCTAGTTTCAATGCATGCAATTTGCAAATGTGTCCCTTCTCGTCCTTATTCAGGTGACCTGCATACACGTAGCAATGAGTCTGATGGAAACAATTCCCCTCCTACACCGAGCTTGTTATCTTATGCAAACAAAAGATATGATATCCTGAAACCCAATTCTTGAAGGCAATGCCCTCTTCTTACGATCCTTGTCCATGCAGTTTCTGCATTTTGACTACTTCACTACTATGGTCACATTTTTTCTCCATCTTGATGATCTTGATCCCGCTGTGATCACTAGTAGAGATCTTATCTTTCCCCACAGAACTCTGCCCCAATGCAATCTCTATTCAATTTCTCTTATGAAGTCAGAAGTCCACTATATTCAGGTGAACAGCTTTGCCAACTGCCTCATCATGTAATCAAGAGCTCAGCCAGTCGACCCCATTTCCGTCCTTCAGTTAAGATCTTTTCCTTTCTCCTTGCAAAAATGCAGGGTAAGGTTTGCCTACATTTCATCCTTGTGGTGAGACCCTTTCCCGGACCCTCGCTGCATGTGGATGCTTTGTGCACCGGGCTACTCTTTTAGTGAAGATCTTTCCTTCCTACATCTTCAATACTACATTTAAGACCTATAATCATTGTCTTCTTCCTTTCCTGTAGTTAATATTTGACAACCCCTCGTAGTCGAGAGCCACAATTTAGAGCCACTGTCATCTCCTGCAGTCAAGAACTGACTCTCTCCTACCATCTCCTGTAGTTGTGTCTTCTCCCTACCATTCTAGCATTTGGTCTTCAAATTAGGATGATATCAGTGATATGCATGCAAATTAAATGTGGACTAACAGGATTTTAATTCGAATATAATGAGCCTAGGAGTGCTTTTAAAATATGTAGTTATAATGAGTAATTGCACTTGATGCTTCTAATTAGTTCGTGATTGAAATATACAATGGACTTACTAAAAGGGTTCATAAGTATAACCAAGTTATATTTGATATTTAGTCTCATTTTCTATTAAGCTATAAAAGTGTTTGGTCTCCAATAATATAGTTCTCTCAAGATTATTTCTATAAAATACATATGACAGTGGAAATTCCTGATTTTAAATGTATTGTTGGTATATACATGCAGTTATGGAGTATGCAATTATTAACCAATAAGATATAAATTACTTTATCGATTAGAGATCCACTTTTTTGAAGTAAATCATCTTATTATATAGAAGTATGTTGATGGGGATCGACGTGACATTGAAGTAGGAATTTTTAGGCATGTTCAGCGCCGATTGATCACTTGTCATATTTGACATCATCCAATGAACAATTCGTGTCTGCAGTCACATTCAGAATGACGTTTTGATATTTTCCATATACTTGTTTTATTTTTTAGTGTTTTATTGAGTTAGATTTTATAATCATCGTGCACGGCCAATCATAACCGTCCAAGTTAGTTTCCCTAAGCATTTTTTCTTTTAAATAAGGAGATGTTGGTTTGATAGTTATTGCAGATTTTAGAGTCATTTTCCCGGAATTCAACGATCTCTCGTGATGCCAACTCCATGAAACCCAAAGTGCTGTCTCCTTAGTAAATTATCTTCATTTTCTCTTGTTTCAAAGTGTTGTCTGCCTATATCTTGTCTTCTCACTGCTCATAACCCTATGTTGTCAAGGCACGCGTCTAGGCGTGCCTGAGGCGTCGGGCGTAGCCTGCCGCGCCTCAGCATGGCTGAGCCGGGCTATGCACCGCAAGCGCGCCTGGGCGCGCGGCTTACCAGCTTCCAGGCGCACCAAAGGCGCGCCTGGGGCTTTTAAGATGTTTTTTTCAACCAATGTTTTTGGGAAATGTCCAAAAACATGATCTCAGACGCACCCAAGGAACCCCTAGGTGCACTTGAGCGCCCAATTTGCTGAAAATCAGTCAATTGGGCTCCCAATTCGCTGAGCGAATTGGATGAGTGAATTGGGCGCCCAATTCGCTCAATTTCAGCGAATTGGGAGCCCAATTCGCTCAATTTCAGCGAATTGGGCGCCCAATTCACTCAATTTACTTTTCCCCCCATTTTTGCGCCTCACGTGCCTCAGGCGCGCGCCTGTGCCTTGTACCTTATGCCCAGACTCCAGAGCCCCTTTGCGCCTCGGTGTGCCTTGCGCCTTTGATAACATAGCGTACGCCTCCCCTATCCTTCAATCGTCCCACCAAATCACCCCAAAATAGCTGCACCCCTTCATATCCGCCCTTTCTTACATCCCATGGTCTTGCTGCATGGAGCCAACCCTTCCCCATGTCAACTTGCTGCCCTGATCCAATCCTAATCCGCCCCACTTCCACCCTGTCCAGGCACAGCCGAGCGTCTACCGGGCCATCCCATGCCTGGTCGACCACTCCAAAAATCTCATCACAACAACATGCCCCCTCCAAGCATCATTACAGCCAACCATCCATTTCCCTAATCTATTTGAACCTTTATTCCTCCCTGTTTTAGCTCCTGCACAACCCACGCCTTGCATAAAACTTCTCATTCAGACTGGCTACCATTCGGCCGGCCAAAAATAACCCCTTGGCTGAACGCTTCTAGCCCTCTCCCACCATAGCTGAACCCCACCAAACCTCCAACCCATCCAGCACCAACCAATCCTCTTCATCCACCTAAAACACATCCAAACAACCCCTTGCAGCCTTCTTTCTTCTCCGGACAGACACCATACATCCTCACACCACCGGTTCCTCCGTTTCTATGTCTACGACCCTTTGCTCGTGTGTTTGTTATTGTTTGGTGTCATTATTTTCATTATTGTTGTACGAACTTGATTCCTATATAATTATGGATGTTTTGTTATGCTTGTGTATTTGTTTCGAAGACTAATTAAGGTTTGCAAAATTTATTCCCTTGCTCATTTTCTAATGCCCATCCAAGCGGAAGAAAGTTGAATTTGTCTGCTTACTAAAATTGTTTACATATCACTTGCGTGGTAAATGTTGATGTTTTATGCTTTATTATTATTTGCGATTTACTATCGGATCACTTGTTGCATGCATGCATATATCATCCTAGGGCTTGTCTGTCACCGTATCTAGGGTTGCATTGTTTAGATTCCTCTTGTATAACCCGTAATTCGTCGTGATCAGAAATGCCTAAGGAGACGCCTATCCGCAGACCTCATCAGGCCAATATGGGGGAGCATGGGCGTGCATGTGGGAGCATGGGCGAGCATGGACAAGTAGCTCTCGTAACTCGCAAGTTTGGGCGAGTATCCAAAGGTATTCTCGCACTCCCCTTGGTATTTGTCTATAAATAAACCCTCAGGGATACCAAGAAGGGCACGTTGGAAGAGGCCGATACCCCCCAAGTTTGATTCTCGCCAAGTTCGTGCCCTCCTCGTACCTCGCCCACCCTTCTAATTGCGGAGGGGAAGTTTAACCCAAACTCTCGGGTACGTGGTGGGACCTCCCTGCTGAGCCACCTGGAGTGTGCTCGTAGACATTTCTCTCTCCTACTTTAGCAATCCGAATTGTGGCGTTCGATTGTAGAATCAGTAACCTTAGGCTACACTTAGGTCCGAGCATTTGAAGTAGAGAATTTTCCCGGCTTTAACACTTTGGTACGGTGAACGTGGATCGTAGCCGAGGAAGAAATTTTTGCGAGAAGAATTCATAGCGCAAGATGGCGAGCAAGAGACCAAGGTCGGCAACTCGCGACTACTCAGCGTTGGGCGAGCTTCTTTCCTACTCGTCCATAGGTGAGTTCATGCAGGCGACTTCATAGAGGCGAGCATCCTCGTTACTCGCCCATTGGCGACTTCACATTGGCGACTTTCAAGCTTGGTTGTTTCATAAGGCGAGGTTCCTTGTTACTCGCTCATAAGCGAGTTCTGGATGGAGACATCCTTAGGCGAGTTCTAGGGAGCGACTTTAGTTGGTAAGTTCTTGTTCACAACATCAAAATTGGCGACATCAAAGAGGCGAACTTCCTTGCTTGCCCATAGGCGAGTTCCGCGCTCGCCCGTAGGTGAGTTATACTCGCAGGCCCGACGAGCTCAAATCCGGGCGAGTTGGAATGTTGAATATAAAAAATTCTCCTGGCGATGATCTTCATGCTTATAAGGTGTTCATTTATGTTCCGCGAGCTCTTACTCGCGATGATATTCATCAAGGGCTTACATTCCATGAGAATGCTTACTCATGACGTCTTCAAGCTGGTATTCCGCGAGCTCCTACTCGCGATGATCTTTATCAAGGGCTTACATTCCATAAGTCATCTTACTCGTGAGCTCTTCCAGCATGTATTTCGCGAGCTCCTACTCGCGATGATTACCCTCAACAACTTACATTCAATGGTGATACTTGCTTCGGTTTTGTTCCCTTCTTCAATAATAGTGTCTTCCATACATATGTACACTTATGAGTGCTTTGGTAAAACCTGTAAGTGCTTTCATGCCACTAACATACAGGGTTATTCGCGATAAGTTCACCTCGACAAGAAGCCCCATACGTCTCCAAATCATGCTCGTAAGGCGTCCACATACATTTCACGAGCTCTTGCTCGCGATGATGATCCTCTCTGTTAGCTGATATTTTACAAGAGTTCTTACTCGTGAGTGATTAGAGCTGTCACGGTTCTAGTTTAGTTCCGGTTCTACTAAAACCGTGAACCGAACCGCTAAGGTGACAATTATTCAAATTAGAACCAAAACCTTATTTGGTTTGACCGATTCCGGTTGTTGTTCTGGTTCCACCATAATTTTTGGAACCGTCTTGTCAATGGTTTCAGTTACGGTTCAATAAGAACCAAAACCAAACCGGTCACTAACAGTTCGGTTCGGTTCTATGCGGTTCGGTCCGGTTCCAATCGGTTCCAACTAGAACCAAAACCAAACTTGGCAGAATGAATGAGAGAGGTCAAAAATAAAGCAGGAGGGGAAAGTAAACCATTTGGTTTTTTTGTATGAGTAACATCGAAGTCCGAGGCTCGGACGCAGGAATTTTGTGTTATACTAAGGGGGAGCATTTTTTTGCATTATATAGTAAGTATGACTGAAAGTTAGAAACCAAAATTGCAAAGCCACAAAACCACACCAGACCATACCGATTTTAAACCGCACCGAACAATTTGGTTGTGGAGCGGTTTTGGTGGTTGCAAAATCATATAGTTTGTGGTGCAGTTTTTTGCAACTAACAATTACTATTAAATAATCATTGTATGCCCTCTATATTTTTAAAATATTTTTTCAGAAAAATATGTGAGTAAAATTGAAAATACATTATATAACTATATGCAAACCAAAACCGCGCCGTAAAAATCGATTCCAAACCGCACCAATGGCTGCCTTCCAGTCACTATGCTCAAGAGCTTCCTGCCAAGACTGAGGAATAGAAGTGGAGGCCAAGGAGTTGACAAATGCTCTGTGTAGGAGACATGGAGTCATAAGTTACAAAGTGAGAAAGGGGATGCAAGGTAGAAGTAGAACTACCTTTGTTAGTACCTGACGATGGGTCAAATGACAATACCGGTTGAATAGCAAGAGGCTGAGTGTTCGTTACCCTTTCTACGTCGCGCGTAGAACTGCAAAAGAGGAGGAATCACTGGGTTCCCAGAAGTAGGTGGGGGCATCAGAGGAGCAAGAGTAGTAGGAACATGAGGTGGCACCATAACCGGATGAACAAGAGTAGTAGGAACGGAGATGACACCATAAACAGAGGAACGAGAGTAGTAGGAATGGGAGGTGACACCATAAACGGAGGAATATGCAGAGGAACAAAAATAGGGGAACTCACTTCCGTAGCTGTAGTCTCCCCCTGAAGAGAGTTCCCATAATAAGATTCTGATTCCCGGAAGGTGACATCCATGATAACAAATTCCTGCTTGGTAACAGGATGGAAACACCTATAGCCCTTTTGAGTAGGTGAGTAGCCAATAAACACACACTTCAAGGCGCGGGGATCAAGTTTGGTTTTAGGCTGGGTGTGGACAAAATATACACAGCCAAAGACACAGGGAGAGAGAGAGTTAGGACGAACCCCTAGAGTGGTGAGAGGGGTCTGAAACTCAAGGACCCGCGTAGGAATACGATTGATGGGGTAGGCCGCGGTGAGAACCGCATCACCCTAGTAATACTTCAGGAGATGCATCTGAAGGAGGAGGCACCTAGCCATCTCAAGAAGGTGCCAACTCTTATGCTCAACCACTTTATTCTGAGCAGGGGTGTACACACAGGAGGTTTGATGAATGATACCAAGGTCACTCAGATAGTTGTCAAGACGAGTGTCTATATATTCACGACCATTGTCACTACGCAGGATTTTAACAATAACACCATATTGAGTAGCGACCATCTTGTGAAAGCACTAAAAAATAGAGAACACCTCACTTTTATGCTTCATTAAGTAAACTCAGGTACAACGAGAGCAACAATCAATAAAAGAAACAAACCACGAGTAATCAGAAATAGTGGCAGTAGGTCTAGGGCCCCAAGCATTAGTATGAATAACTGTAAAAGGAACATAGCTACGAGGAGATATAAGAGGAAGAGTACTACGATGATATTTAGCCAGATCACACACATCATAATGAAAAACATTATACGAAGTAGAAGACATATTAAGAAGCAAACGCTTCATAATAGCGACAGGAGGATGTCCCAACCGATAATGCCAGGAATCCAACTCAGAGGGACGGGCAACAAGAAGGGCTTTGGGAGGCCGAGTGATGTTGGAGGGAGTGGAAGCAGAGGGGTCGAACATGTAGAGCCCGTTGCATAGTCTACCAGAGCCAATCACCATCCCCGTCTTCAGGTCCTAAAAACACGAGGTAGGAAAAAAATTCACTGAGCAATTCATAGAGTTAGTCAAATGACTAATAGAAATGAGATTGCGGGTGAAAGCAGAAACATGAAGAACAGAGGAAAGGGTAAGAGAGGAGCAAGTGGTATAGAGTAAGGGAGGAGCATGGAATGGATCCTTTCCCAGCAACGAGAGATAGCGATCCATCAACAATGCTAACTTTGTGGTCTGTAGCCCTGGAATCAATGGTCCACTGAGTGGAGAGGTGGGAGGAAGCCGAGTGTGCACCTGCAAGTCCCTGATGAGCATAGGAAGAGGAGGCAGAACTGGACAGCTCCGTTGGAGGTCTGAGCATCATCCGGCGGAACGCCAGAATTTTCTCAGGCGAAAGAATCCAGGGGGCCATTTTGGAATCCAAAGAATGAGAAGTACCATGGTTTGAGGGGACACGGTAAGGTCCAACGGAAGCTAGAGGAGGAGAGGCCACTCCACCGGAAGACATGGTGGTAGATGATTCACTTCTAGCCATAAGGAATCCCCGAGTAGAAATCAAGGGCGCACCAAATAATCATAAGGATGTTGAAGGAAAAATCATCCCTCATAGAAGGAGGGGAAGAGACGAAGGGACCGCCAGCATCGAGGAAATCAAGACTCCATGGAGCCGGCATCCCTAGAGCACGAGAGAAGAAGAAGTGCGGGACGCGACAGAGAAGAGGCGCGGGACGCGATAGAGAAGAGGCGCGGGACGCGACGGAGAAGAAATGCGGGACGCAACGGAGAAGACGCGCTGGTTACGCGATGGGAGGAACGACCAGAGCTGAGCGGAACGGGGCTGAGCAGGAGCGGGAGGGATGGGGCTGTGCGGGAGCAGCGGATCGGAAAACCCTAAGGGGGCTTTGATACCATGTCGAGGAAACACATACTAATACACGCTAACACCGTTACACCATAAAAACACAATATTCAAGCATATTCCAACATGACCCTTATGATATTTGTAGGTCTAAATTATTACTTAAGTCTAATAACCTTTCTTCGAATTTCAATGTGTGATTCAATTCATTGATATATCTCCTTTCACCTAGAAGTCTGCCATGAACTTCTTTTTTCAGCTTCGCCACCCCATAGATACTCCCCCACCCCATAGATACTCCCCCGCCTTCTTTGAATTCGAGATATCTTCTCTACAACTTCTTATAAACATAAAAATGCTTTTAAAGTAAATACGTATGAATTAGATAAGAATTCTGAATTTTCTTTTTTCTTTTTTTGGTATCAAAACTAGCCTGTATCTGATCTATAGCACTAATGTTATATTCTTTTCCCCTCGATGTGCTCAATAAGTGCTTTATCTTCCTTCTGGTTGACTGTTAATTGTGTCATTATGTTTGTTCAATGCAGTGTGAAGAAAGGAACATTGAGATACCCCTGATTATCATGACATCAACTGATCAGATCAGATCAAGTGAACAACTTCTATTAGATAATGATTACTTTGGTTTCAATGCTGAAAAGGTTTCGCTCATTTTTCTTGCACATTGTTATTGATTATGGAAGCTTTTGTAATAATTGAGTTCTTTCTTTGGTTTCAGCACATCTTAGGTGAACTACTTCGTTTTACTCAGCTTTCTTCCTTTCTTCCTTGCCTGCTGCTTTATAAATAGAGTTCAAGATAATAGGTCATGGTTAGCTTTATTTTCATAACTGTATAAATTGATTTTAACAAAATAACTGCAAAATTTTCATATTTTGACAACAATTGCTCAATCAGAGGCAGTGCATACTCGAATAGGATGAACGCACTAAGGTGTTCTACTGAAAAAACTCATCCTCAAGTTAGAAGTGTTTCCATGCCTGTGCTCCAGTTGATTCATTTAACTATGTGAGGAAAGAGTCGCTCGGTGATGTTATTGATTGTAGAAAAAAACACCATAAATTGAGAAATGCAACTATTTTATTAATTTCTCAAACAAATGCTTACATTCTTTATACACATATATATAGGAAAAGAGAGAGAGAGGTGAAGATGTTCCAATCTAAAATGTGAGATTAAATCCTAAAGATGAAATAGACTCTAAATGAGCCTCATATTGGGCTTTTACATATCTTTCCTTCAACACTCCCCCACAAGCTGGAACATACAAATTGTAAGCACCTTGGACAAAAACTGGTAGTATAGCGGGCGAGTAAGGCCTTGGTGAGAATATCAGCAATTTGCCCAACAACTTGGACATGTAATTTTATCTTCTTCAATTGAACCTTCTCCCGTATGAAATGACAATCAACTTCAATATGTTTAGTTCGTTCATGGAAAATAGGATTCTTGGCAATATGTACGATAGTTTGACTGTCGCAAAATAGAGTGGCCGGTGAAGAAAGCTTGACTCCTAAATCACCTAGGAGACCTTCAAGACATGTAAGCTCAGACACAACAGCTGTCATTGAACAAAACTCGGCTTCAGTAGATGAGCGAAAAACTACAGACTGTTTCTTGCTGCACCAGGTAATGAGATGGCCTCCAAAGTAAGTGCAGTATTCACTTGTGGAACGACGATCATCCAATGAACCAACATAATCAGCGTCAGAATATGCAACCAGAGATAAGGGATACGAAGAGGGCTTGCATACAAGCCCTTGTCCAGGAGTAGTCTTTAAGTATCGAAAAATACGCTTAACTGCCTGGAGATGAGAGATATGCCGCTCATGCATGAATTGACTGACAACTCCAACAATAAATAATATATCAGGTCTTGTAACAGTGAGATATATCAACTTTCCTTGCCAGAGCTTGTGATTGATACTCTGGGTTCGGAAGGAGAAGATCAGAGTCTGAGGCATGTGCACAGAGCTTGTGATTGATATCCATGGGGGTGTCGGTAGGTTTACATCCAGAGTAGCCCGCATCATGAAACAATTCAAGGTAGTACTTTCTTTGAGATAACACAAACACATCAGGTCGTCGTGCCACCTCGAAACTCATAAAATATCGAAGATTTCCTAGGTTCTTTGTTTGAAACACAGTCGCCAGATGTTGTTTGATCATGTGTATTCCTGTGAGATCGTCTCCCGTAATCAAAATGTCATCAACATACACCAAGAGAATCACTGTGTCTGTTGGACAATGACGAGTGAGTAAAGAGAAGTCGGCTGAACTCCGAGTGAACCTAACATCACTAACTGTCTGACTGAACTTGTCAAACCATGCCCGAGGAGATTGTTTGAGACGATAAAGTGATTTCTTCAGACAACATACAAGAGACTCCCCCGTGGTTTCAAACCCGGGAGGTTGTAGCATATAGACAATCTCCTACAAATCGTCATTGAGAAAGACATTTTTAACATCTAATTGATGCAATGGCCAATGTCGATGAACAACAAGGAAGATCAAAAACGAATAATATTGAGTTTGGCGATTGGAGAAAAGGTCTCATCATAAACTAGAGCTTGTCGCTGAGTAAAACCACGAGCCACAAGACGAGCCTTCAGACGTTGAACTGTCCCATCCAGACCATGTTTGATGGCAAACACTCACTTAAAGCCCATGCAAGTCTGTCCATGAGGAAGAGGGACAAGGTCCCAAGTGTGGTTTGCTCAAAGAGCAGACATTTTTTCGTCCATAGCCGCCCGCCACCCCGGATGTTGGAGAGCCTCATGCACAGATGTAGGGGTGGTAATAGAAGATAATGAAAGGGCAGAGTTTTGGAGTTCCGGAGAGAGGCGGTGTAAGGAGACATAATTTGTCATCAGGTGAGCAGTAGAGACGGTTGTTGGATCTACAAGACGCAAAATATCATCAGTGGTGGGCAACTCCTATTGAGTAGTAGAGGAAGTAGGACGACGAGTATACACCCGAATCAGAGGCGGTTTTGGTGGGATTGGCGTGGGAAGGAGAGGGGAGTTTGGTGGGATTGGCGTGGGAAGTAGAGGGGAGTTTGGTGGGATTGGCGTGGGAAGTAGAGGTGGATGATTAGAAGTAACATGGACATCAGACCGTAGAAGTAGAGGCAGAATTAGAGAATCTGTTGGTTGAAAATAATAGGGCTGGTTTTCGAGAAATGTGACATCAACAGAAGTAACAACCTTGCGATCATTGGGAGAGAAGTAGACAGCCTTTTTGAGTACGTGAGTAACCAACAAACATATATTTCGTGGCACGGGGAGCAAACTTGTCAATGGATGGCCCAAGATTATGAACATAACACACGCAACCAAAGACATGAGGGGTGACTGAAAAGGGGTTGTGGAGGGAAAAAGAAGGTAGAAGAGAGCCGCAAAGTTGAGAATGAAGGAAGACATGCAGTTAATAAGATGACAGATTGTAGAGACTGCAAAATTCCAATAAAGTTTGGGAACATTCATTTGAATCATAAGGGAGCAGGTGACCTCACGGAGGTAACAATTCTTGCGTTCGACCACACCATTTTGTTGGGGGGTATAAACACACGAGGTCTGATGGATAATCCAAATTCAGTGCATAAGTTTGTAAACGCGTGACTTGTGTATTCACGAACATTGTCGGTTCAGAGTGTTTTAATGGTAGTAGAGAACTGGTTGCGAGTTTCAATAATAATGCACGAAAACACGAGTCAGCTCAGAGCGATCATGAAGGAAATACAACCATGTCATGCAAGAGGTTGATGTACCCAGGGATACTCGCCTATACCCCCCCAGGATTTCTCTATAAATAGACCCCCAGGGAGACTAGAAATGATGCTTTTGGAAGAGGTTGAGGTCCCCCTAAGTGGATACTCTCCAAGTCCATGTCTGTCTAGTACCTCACCCAACCTTTTATTTGCGGGGGGGGGGGGGGGGGGGGTTCTCCCAAACTTCCGTGTACGTAATAGGACCTCCCTACTAGAGCACTTGAGATGTGCTTTTAGATAGTTTTTTCTCTCCCGCGATAGTCATTTGAATTATGGCGTCAGACCGCATAATCAGTAACCTTAGGCTGCCTTGATCCGAATTTTGGAGTAGGAATTTTCCCGGCTTCAACACTTTGGTGCGGTGAGCGTGGATCGTAGTCGAGGAATTTTTTTTGCGAGAAGACTTCATAGCTTAAGATGACGAGCTGGAGACCAAAGACAGCAACTCGCGAGCATTCGACAAGATGAGCGAGTTCTCGACAAGATGAGCGAGTTCTCGGCAAGGTGGACGAGTTCTCGGTAAGGTTGGCAAGTTTTCTGGTTACTCGCCCATAAGAGACTTCACGATGACGACTTTCAAGCTCGGCGGCTTCGTGAGGCGAGTTTCTCTGCTACTCGCTCATAAGTGAATTCCAGATTGCGACCTCCTTAGGAGGACTCCAGATGACAACTTCAGTTAACAAGTATACACAGACAGGTTGACGACGATATACTTTGACGAGTTCCAGACAACGAGCTCCAAATCAACTCGCAGGTTGGCTAGTTCCCCTGTTGCTCGCCCATAAACGAGTTCCATATGACGACAACCCTAGGAGAAAATATGCAAAAGAGTTCATGGAGGAGAGTTGCAGACGACGATATACCGATGAGTATAGGAGGGATTGGCGACTTCAAAGATGCGAGCTTCCTTGTTACTCAACCATAGACGAGTATAGGCAGGATTGGTGACTTCAAAGAGGCGAGTATCTTTGTTACTTGCACATAAGCGAGTTCTGCAGGTGACTTACTCGCAAGGCCGGGAGAGCTCAGAATCTGGGCGAGTTGGGAGTGGAAAATGAAAATTTTTCCCGGGGCGCTGCCCCCTTGACCCCTATAGGGGTTCTAATGTCAAAAGTGACACTTACCCTTCGCCTTGTTCATCTCCTTTTTCAATAATTGTGCTTTTCATACATGTTCATACTTACGAGTGTTTTGGCAAAGCTCGTGCATCCTTTTTGTATGACTAACAAACAGGGCAAATCACGACGAGTTCACCACCAAAGAAACACATACGAGGTGTTCTGCGAGCTCCTACTTGCAATGATCTCCTCCGACAACCTACATTCCAGAAGACGGCTTACTCATGACATCTTCAAGCTAGTATTCTACAAGCTCTTACTCGTGATGATCTTCATGCTTATTGGGTGCTCTCTTTAATTCTGTGAGTTCCATACTTGCGAGGTCATTTCTTCAACAGCTATGGTGCTCTCCTTTAATTCATCAAGTTCCATACTCGTGAGGTGATCTCTTCAACAGCTATGATGCTTTCTTTAATTCCGTGAGTCCATACTCGCGAGATCGCTACTTCAACAACTATGATGTTCAATTCAATTCTGCAAGTTTATACGTGTGAGGCTATCGCTTCAGCAATCAGACCGCTATGTTATTCATTTCATCTTCTCAAACACCTGGAGTTATGAGAATCTGAAAGGATTCTACCCATAGGAGGGAATGGTACACTTGTTCACACTTGTACATCGATGATATATCTCTAACACCCTGAAATATGAGGCTTTAACTTCACTTCTTGAAAGCGTCTCAAGCAGGCGTAGTTGGCAGGATGCGATCTCCATGATCGAGTTGGGAAATAATCCTCCGACTTGATTCTCCTAAAATTTCCAGGGCGGACAATCGGACGATGCGTCGTGATTTAAAGCATCCTTGTAAGACCGAGCCCCTGCATTGACGGTCGAGATCAGCTCCCCCCTTGTATGTCGGCCTAGCTACCCCCGATTGCACCTCTTCTCCGACTGGAGGGACTATCAGGAACAAGTCTAGACGCCACGCCACCCCCCCCAAACCGACGAAGAGAATGTCGTCGTGCCTTGAGGAAGGATCCTCCGCCATTAAAGGCGTCGTTGAGCCGCGAAAGAGCTATAAGCTCTGCACATGATCAGAAACTGTCTTAGAAGTTTAAAGGCTTAACATCACTTTTGGTTTATGATAGCACGCACAACTAACTCTCTTTTGATTATTAAGTAACAGTGCGGGGAACCTCCCTGAGTGGAGCAGGAAAGGTGGACCAAAGGCTGGGATGGAGGCCTCGAGCATGTGCGCCTTATAGGACCCCCCGAGAGCCATTTCTCTTTGCTTGTACCCTGGCCTTCGTAGCCAGGTGACAGAGCGAGAGTTCATAGAGGTGGGCATGTAGCGATCTCTATGATTGGGTTTTGAAACGAGCCTCTGACCTGATTCTCCTAAAAAGCCCAGGGTGGACGATGTGTCGAGATTTAAAGCGTTCTTGTAAGATCGAGCTCCAACATTGATGGTCGAGATCAGCTCCCCCCTTGTATGTCGGCCTAGCTACTCTCGATTGCACCTCTCCTCCGACTGGAGGAACTATCAGGAACAAGTCTGGACGCCAACCTCCCAACTCGACGAAGAGAAGATTGTCCTGTCCTTTAAGAAAATTTCCTTCGTCATCAAAGAAATTGATACATCTAACTCTTTAACAATCTCTTTGTAAAATGGCGAGTGACCTCAACATCGATAGAAGTCCTCGAGTCGTGGAGTTGTCGTAGTCTGAGTCCCTGCACAAGCTCCTCTCCTGCATATCTGCTACTAACCCCCCTCGGGTGAGATAAAGTACTCGAGTGTGTTGTTGTCGTAGTTCGGGCCCCTGCACGAGCTTCCCTCTTGCATGCCGACTACTTGCCCCCCCGAGTCGACCTTCTCTCCACCTCTAGTTGAGCTTGGCTCCTGTGAGCTGTCGATTCTTCTCTTCACCTCCAGTTGAGCTCGGCTCCTGTGAGCTGTCGACCTTCTCTCCACCTCCAATTGAGCTCGGCTCCTGCGAGCTGTCGATCTTCTCTCCACCTCCAGTTGAGCTCGGCTCCCGTGAACTGTCGACTCTCTTCTCCACCTCCAGTTGAGCTTCCTCCTACTAGGTGTCGACCTCTTTTCCACCACCAGTTGAGCTTGACTCCTGCTAGGTGTCAACTATATTCTCCACCTTCAGTTGAGTTGTCGACTTCTTCTCCACCTCCAGTTGAGCTTCCTCCTGCTCGGTGTCGATCTCTTTTCCAACACCAGTTGAGCTCGGCTCCTGCTAGGTGTCGACTATATTCTCCACCTCTTGTTGAGCTCCTCTCCTGCGAGGTGTCGACCTCTTCTCTCCACCTCCAGTTGTGCTCGACTCCTGCGAGGTGTCGACCACTTCTCCAATTCAGTTGAGCTTGGTTCCTATGAGGTATCAACCTTCTCTCCACATCCAGGTAAGCTTGGCATGCGAGGTGTCAACCCTTTTCCACCTCTTCCAGTTGATCTCGCTCGCCTAACGAATGGCCTGGGAGGTGTCGACTCTTCTCCACCTCCTTCAGTTGAGTTCTACCTCTGAGAGGTGTCAACATTTTCTCTCCACATCCAGTTTAGCTCCACTCCTAGGAAGGACCTCGTGCAGCACATCGTCTAGCGCCATCTATCCGAACTACGAGTTCAACATTGTTTTTCCAAGCTCGTGTCGAGCTCAAAAAAGCTGGGATTGTGTATAACCCGTAATTTGTCGAGATCAGAAGTACCCAAGTAGACGGCTATTCGCAAACCATTGGGCGAGCAGAGACGAGCTTGAGCGAGTACCTAGCGAGTATGTGCGAGTACCTAGCGAGTAGACCCCTGGAACTCGCTAGTAGAGGCTGGATACTCGCCTATACCCCCCCAAAATTTCTCTATAAATAGAACCCCAGGGGTACTAGAAATGACACTTTTGGAAGATGTTGAGGTTCCCCCAAGTGGATACTCGCCAAGTCCATGCCTGCCTAGTACCTCGCCCAGCCTTTTGGTTGCGAAGGAGAAGTTTCTCCCAAACTTCCGGGTGCGTGGTGGGACCTCCCTGTTGGAGCACTTGGGGTGTGCTTTTAGATAGTTTTCTCTCTCGCAATAGCCATTTGAATTGTGACGTCGTACCGCAGAATCAGTAGCCTTAGGCTGTCTTGATCCAAATTTTGGAGTAGGGATTTTCCCAGCTTCAACAACTTGGATATCTTCAGAGGAGCTCGAGAGACTCGACCCGTGGCTACACACCGAGGATGACTACCTGCACTCACCGGAGATGAGTGTTTTTAAGCCGGGGGGAGTTGATGGAGCGCCACGACCAACACACGTGTATTCCCGCATGAGGCAGTGATTTGTTGCCCGGATGGACGATCCGAGTCAGATCCATATATGACTTTTTATATTTTGAGATGTATTTAGCCCCCGATCAGTCCAGACATTTTGAGCCGTCCGATTCAGGTGGTTTGATTTCAGTTTGCAGTTATCAGTGTTTTTATTTTATTTTAGGGTTATAAAAATAGCGGCTGGGGTTCCATGGGGGTATCAAGAGTTTTGGAGAAATCCAAAATTGTCGGTCATTGGTCTTGGTGCGACGCCAAGTCTTCCGCCGGGAGCATCTCCCGGATTACCCGCCGCCATCTCTTGTTCCGCTTCCATCCCCTCCGATCCCAACCCACGGTGAGTCCCTTCTTCTTCTCCCCTACATTTCTGTCGGAGCCACACCAACCTTCTTCCCCATTTCGTTCCCCTCCACCGTTCCCTAGCCCCTTCCCGTTGCCCTAGATATCCTTTCTGTTCATCTCCACCGCCCTCTTCGTGCTCTTTCCTCATTTTCCCACCTCCTCCCGCCGTCCTCCTATCCCATCGTCTACCACCCTGCCCTCACCCCTACAGTAAACACCTCCCTTCCCCACCAGCAGCCCTCCCTCTCACCGCCTCCCTCTCCCCCTTTATTTCCCCTATCTGTTGACCATCCACCAGCCCCAAATTCCCTTCCAGTAATCGTTTATACCCACCAAATCATAGCTAACCCAAATTCCCCCATTCAGTCACTGTTATACTCGCCAACAACTGCATTTGCCGCCATCTGCATATGTGAGTTATGGTACATGTTCTTATTCTTTGTTGTTGTTTATTTTGGCAACCTGTACTGTGGTGGATTTTCATATCGTATTATGTTATTAGTCCATTTGATGTACCACTTGCGGAACTCATTCCGTGCACGCTTAAAATTACTTGCGCCTCTGTTATTTGTAAAATTAATATTGTATTCTCCTTTAATTAATTAATTGTGACTGCACTTGCCCCTGCTGATAATCATATATTAATTAATTATTTGCTGCAATTTTGGAGCGGGCCACTTTACACTTACATTACACAGCAGTGCATTTAGGGTTATATTTAAAAATCCTTTCGAGTCGACCTGCCACTGCATCACAAATACCCTGAGGTCCATGTAGAAAAAATGTGAGGGTGTGTGGGAGGGTATAGGTAACCATTTTCAACAACATAGCAAGTAAGATCTTCAACAAAAAGTAGGTAAATGATCCAACGCTCTTGCCTATCATACTTGTAAATTGATGACTATACATTGATTTCTTTTTCATCGGAAAGAGTGTAATCTTACCTTGTTTCCCAAATAAAAGTTGATTCTTTTTCATTACTTCTGGATTTGTCAAATCGAACTCCACTTTCATCCAAATATTCAATGGGCTGTTATTATACCTTCCTCTAGCGTTTCATTATCTCTGGTGAATCCATTAGTTAGTTTCACTACTTTTGTGTGATCCACAACCAGAGCAAGATTCTTCAAGACTAATTAACAAGAATCTTCGATGAACGACCCATTCAATGCGATGCACGAGAGAGAGAGAACCTCAATGCTCAATGCGATCCTACAAAAATAACGAACTCAAGGCGATGAACATTGTATTTCATTCATAATAGCGATACATATTTGAGAGATAAAGATGAGAGTCCTAAGGAGAGAGGGGAGAGAGAGAGAGAGAGACGAGCCTCCTCCATTATGCTAAACATTCAAGTCTCCCCTTTACATAAATGAGGGAGGCATACATAATACTTTAATTAATATAACTAACCAAATTAATATAAATTAATACTCATTAATTAATACTAATTAGTTACTATTTGTTCCAATGTGTTATTATGTACGACTTATTTTATGTGTCGTGTAATGTTGTAATGGTTAACCCGATCCGCCTCCATATATAGAGGGGATTAGGGCTCCTTCTAAGTAATGGTAGTCTATTTTCCTCTCTTACGACTTGGTATCGGAGCCAGGAGATTCATGTCGTCGTTATTTGGTGACCTAGATGCTGCCCGCTCTGCTCGCGCGTTGTTCTGCTCCCGCCTGCTTATCTCGCTGCCGATTTCTCTCCCGGTTCCATCCACGCATCCGTTTTCTCTCTTCCGACAGCTCTTCTTTGTCAACTTCGCACAACCCCCGTCCGTCCGGTCTTCCCGTACCCTCCAGCCTCTCGTTTTTCCTTCTTATTCTTCTTCTTCTTCTTCTCTTTCTTCTCCTTCTCCTTCCTCTTCGTCTCTCTAGGGTTTGTATCCCCTCTTCTTCCGGCGCCGGTAATGCTGTGAAGCTTTTGCTTCCTTCCGGCGCCGCTTGTTCTCTCCGTCGTTGTATGGAGTGAATTTCTATTCCTCTCCTCTCTTACACTTGTATGTGTTCGGCATAATCAGCTGTTCTTTGCAGCCCTACGTGGAGTGTAGTCTCCAAATTTCCATTCTTGAGTCACTATGTCTTCTCTCAGTGACTCTACTGCCTCCTGCTTGCTGGTTCCTCCTCCGACAAGTTCACTTCGTGGGAGTCATGACCACAATACTCCGCAGATTACTACTCTCCGGCTAGATGATTCTAATTATCTCTTATGGTCTCGCTCTATCACCATTGCACTTACGAGTCGCCGCCTTTTTGGTCATTTCACTGGGAAAACTAATGAACCAGAGATGACTGCCCCGGATTAGCCTAAATGGGATTCAAAAAATTTCTTAGTCATGTCATGGCTAACGAATTCCATGCAGGAGTCTATCGCTCTCAACTACTTATTTTTGGATACTGCTGTTGATATTTGGCGGCGTGCAGAGGCTACTTATTCTCGCAAGGGTAATGCTGCCCAGATCTTCCAGTTGAGACGAAAGATATCCTTACTCCGTCAGGGTGATCGTCCTCTATTTGTTTATTATTTGGAGTTTACTCAGTTGTATCATGAATATGATCATTTTGATTCCCTCACCTTTGTTAGCCCGGTGGATGGGGCTATGGTTCGTGCTAAGGAGGATCGTAACAACATCTTTGAGTTCCTTTATGATCTTCATCAGGATTTTGATCAAATTAGTGTTTCGATTTTAGGGCGGTTACTGTTACCATCTCTTTCGGAGGTTTATAGCATCGTTCAACAGGAGTTTGATCGTCGCCAGACTCTACTTCCTGATTCAACTCCTGAGAGTTTTTCCCTTGTTGCTAGTACCCCTTCTCTGTTGGGTGCTTGTCTTACCCGTGATTCTAAGCTGAAGGATAGTGATAAAGACCATCTCCTCTGTGATTATTTTGGGAAGACCTATCATATCAGAGGTACCTGCTTCATACTCCATGACTTTCCTCCATCGAGGGGTGGTGCTCCTCCTCGTGGTGGTCGTGGTTTTGGGCGCTTCCCTGGTCGACTTACTACTCGCTCTGCCTATCTCACTGATGCTGCTACAGATGCTTTTTCTGCTTTCTCTGGTGCTGATCCGTCTGTCCTCCCTGGAGTTTTTTTGGGTGATTAATTTCTTTGCCCTTCGTCGCATGATGCAAGGGTTTTCTACGGAGTCTACTGCCTTAACCTCGTATACCCACACATGGGCTCCAGGTGCTCTCCCCTCAGTGGATCATCGATTCCGGAGCCACTGACCATATGACTGGCTCTGCCTCAGGTTTCATATCCTATACTCCTCTCTCTGGTCATGATAAGGTGACCATTGCTGATGGGGCCCTTTCCTCTATTACAGGGAAGGGCTCCATCTTATGTTCCTCCCTCACCTTATCATCTATTCTACATGTCCCAAATTTCACACGTAATTTACTCTCTATTAGTCAATTGATGAATTCCATGAACTTTTCTATGACGTTTCATCCTTTCTCTTGTGTTTTTCAAGACCTGAAGACGGGGACAGTGATTGACTCTGGGAGCTTGGTCAATGGTCTATATGTGCTCGACTCTGGCCTAGTGACATCTTCTTTGGCTCTTCACTCCAGCACAATCGATTTGTATTCCTGGCATTTTCGCTTAGGCCACCCGTCTATTCATGTTATGAAGTTATTGTTTCCTGTTATGCCTACTGCTGCCTTTCATTCCTTTGTGTGTGAGTTTGTACTGTTAACAAACATTGTCGAACTACATTTAATAGTGTTTTGTTGCCTAGCTCTATCCCTTTTTTGTGATTCACTCTGATGTTTGGGGACCGTGCCATGTATCTTTTATTTCTGGTTGTGTTTGGTTTGTCACATTTATTGATTATTTTTCTCGCACTATATGGTTATATTTACTGCGAAAGAAAAGTGATGTTTTACTACCTTCAAAAATTTTCATAATATGACCCGCACTCAGTTTCAAATCAACATTCAGATTCTTCACAGTGACAATCACCGCGAATATCTGGACTCGTAGTTTACTCAGTACTTGGCTTACCATGACATTATTCATCAAACTACATGTGCTTACTCTCCTGCTCAAAATGGTGTTGCGGAGCGTAAGAATCGTCACCTATTGGAGGTTGCTCGCTGCCTTTTATCTACAATGCATCTTCCAAAATACTACTGGGGTGATGCTGCCCTTACTGCGTCGTATCTCATTAATTGCATGCCATCTCGCATTCTTGGCAATGCCACACCCCTGGGCACTCTTCGAGTCCCTTCCTCTCAGCTTCCTCCTAAGGTGTTCAGTTGTGTCTGCTTTGTTCACATCCATCACCCTCCTCCAACTAAACTTAATCCTTACACACTAAGATGTGTTTTTATCAGCTACTCTCCTATGCAAAAGTGCTACACGTGTTTTCATCCTTCTACAAAGGAGGTCTTTATCACCATGGATGTCACTTTCCGTGAATCTGAGGCCTATTATCCTGTCCTGGGTGATACTCTTTTTTTGCCCTCTCCTCCTTCTGTACCGCTACCCGTTCCTCCACCGTATTCTTCACTTCAGGGGGAGCTTATATCGTTGGAAGCGAGTGATCCTCCCGCTCCTCGTCCTACCGCTCCTTGTTTGCAGGTGTATACGAGGCGAAAACAGAGGCCCACCAATGCACTTGATCTGATTGTGCAGCCAGATCAAACACTGGCTCCTGACTCAGGGCCTTCTGAACCTCCCATTGTTCTCAGGAAAGACATTCGATCATGTACTCAACATCCTCTTTCCAATTATGTTTCTTATGACTCATTCTCTACTTCCCATAAGACCTTTGTGTCTTCCCTAGCGTCCTTGTCCGTACCAGTATCTTGGCAGAGTACTCTGGAGATTCCCGTGTGGAGAGTGACGATGCATGAGGAAATGACTACTCTTGAAAAGAAAACACATAAGATTTGGTGAATCTTCCCCATGGAAAAAAATCGGTTGGATGCAAATGGGTATTCTCAGTTAAACAAAACCCTCAAGGTGTTGTTGAAAGGTGTAAAGTAAGACTGGTCGCAAGAGGGTATGCCCAAACCCTTTAGATTGACTATCAGAAGACGTTCGCCCCTGTAGCAAAGATGAACACTATCAGAGTCTTTTTATCATGTGCTGCATGCAAAGGATGGGAATTTTGGCAACTTGACATAAAAAATGCCTTCCTCCATGAGGATCTTGATGAGTAAGTTTATATGTCTCTTCCATTAGGCCTTAATCCTAAAGGTTCAATAGGAAATGTCTGCAAGTTAAAGAAAGCCCTAAATGGGCTAAAACAATCTCCAAGAGCTTGGTTCGAGAGATTTCATAGAGTCATGTTGTCATTTGGGTATCACCAGGGCAACTCCGATCATACAATGTTTATCAAAAATCAGACTAGTAAACTCACAACCCTCAATATTTATGCTGATGATATTGTTATAACATGCGACGATGTGGACGAGATCAAGCTCCTAAAACAAAAATTGGCTTTGAGTTCGAGGTAAAAGACTTGGGTGCACTAATATTTTCTGGGTATTGAAGTGACAAGGTCCAAACATGGAATTTTCATCTCTCAAAGGAAGTATACTCTGGACCTGCTTGAGAAGACTGGAATGAGTGGTTGTAGACCAACCGATACCTCAATTGAAGCGAACCATAAGATGGGTCGTGATGATGGAAAGGAGATTGAAAATATTCCTGAATTTCAGAGATTGGTAGGGAGACTGATCTATCTGGCCCATACCCGTCCTGATATTGCTTACGCCGTAAGTGTTGTCATCCAGTTTATGCATGCTCCGAAGACTCGACATGCAGATGCTGCCCACAGTCGGGTATCTCAAGTCCTCATCTGGGAGTGAGATCTTGTTTTTCCCAAAGTCAAATCGAAAAATTGAAGTCTACACCGATGCTAATTGGGCCGGTTCAATCGACGATTGGCGATCTACCTCAGGGTACTGTTCTCTTGTTGGTGGGAATCTTGTTACTTGGAAAAGTAAAAAATATGTTGTGGCAAGATCTAGTGTTAAAGCAGAGTTTCGGGCTTTGACCCATGGTGTTTGTGAAGGTCTTTAGTTATGCTCTTTGCTAAGTGATCTGGGTATCTCAGAAGAGGAGCCCATTTGGTTGTATTGCGATAACAAGGCTGCTATCAACATTTCTCATAACCCGGTCCAACACGATCAAACTAAACATATTGAAGTGGATTGTCATTTCATCAAGGAGAACATTGAAAAGCGGGACATTTGTACTCCTTTTGTTCCCTTTGATTGACAACTTGATGATATACTCACGAAAGGACTGAGTGAGAGTACCTTTGGAAGAATTGTACTCAAGTTGGGCATGATTAACATCTCACGACCAACTTAAGGGGGAGTGTTACGACGTGTTATTATGTATGACTTATTTTATGTGTCGTGTAATGTTGTATTGGTTAACCCGATCCGCCTCCATATATAGAGGGGATTAGGGCTCCTAAGTAATGGTAGTCTATTTTCCTCTCTTACGACACTATTAATTATGGCAATGGGAAAATTATTGTATTCAATAGATGGGACCCCTTTATATAGGGAAGAAACATTGCAAAGTAACGGTAACAAAGTACGATCTAACACCCCCCTCAAGTTGGGCATGTTATATTGTTCATACCCAACTTGTCAATACAAGCAAAAAAATATTTCCCCTAAGAATCTTAGGCAAGATATCAGCTAGTTGCCCCTTTGAGGGAACAAAAGTAATGCATATAATCTTCTTCTCGATTTTCTTCTTAATGAAATGTCTGTCCACCTCGATATGCTTGGTGCGATCATACTGAATGGGATTATTAGCAATGTTGATTGCAGTCTTGTTGTCACAATACAATCAGATGAGACTAGACTCATTTAAACCAGGTCACACATCAAAGAGTATATCCATAATCCTTCACATATGTCATGTGTCATAGCTCTAAAGTCTGCTTCTGCATTGGATCTTGAGATGATAGATTGTTTTTTACTTCTCCAAGTGACTAAGTTCCCACAAACAAATGAGCAATATTCAGATGTAGAACGCCTGTCTTCAACAGACCCACCCAATCAGCATCAGTAAAAACTTTAATCTTCAAGTCTGTATTCAGAGTGAACAGGATCCCCCTTTCTGGTGAAGTCTTCAAATACCTTAAGATTCGATGAACATCATCCATATGTCTTGTCTTTGGGAAATGCATATATTGGCTAACAACTCCAACAACATAAGCTATGTCTGGACAAGTATGGAATAGATAGATCAATTTTCCAAGTTCCAACAAGACGCTGATACCCAGTCACATCTTTAATAGGGTCACCATCATCTCTTCAAAGATTATGATTCACCTTCATAGGTGTATCAACAGGTCTATAGCCACTCACACCAGATTGTTCCAGCAAATCGAGAGTGTATTTTCTCTGGGAGATGAAGATATCCTGTTTAGATCTTGCTACTTCAATTCCAAAAAAAATAAACTTAAGTTTCCCCAGATCTTTTACTTCAAATTTTCTCACCAAATTCACCTTCAAAGCTTTTACTTCTTCAATATCATCTCTTGTTATAACAATGCCATCAACATACACCTTGGTCGCAGTTAACAATTTGCTCTACTTTTAATAAGTAAAGTATGATCTGCGCGAATTTGTTTGTATCCAAGTGAAATCATAACTTCTTGGAACCGACCAAACCAAGCCCTCAAATATTGCTTCAGGCCGTAAAATGTCTTTTTAATCGGCACACTTTCCCTTCAGATCCGGAAGGAGAAAACTTGGAGGGAGAAGCATATATACCTACTCATCTAGATTCTCATGAAGGAAAACATTCTTCACGTCCAATTGGATAAGGTCCCAACCCTTGCACGCAACACATGATAACAAAACTTGTGTAGAGTTCATTTTTGCGATTGGGGCAAAAGTGTCTTGATAACCAATCCACGAGGTTTGTGTATACCCCCTTGCCACCAACTTTGCTTTGAATTGTTCAACCAAACCTTCAGAGTTTTGTTTTACGGTAAACACCCACTTACAACTGATGTCCTCCTTTCCATACGGAAGATGAGTTGGCTCCCAGGTACAATTCTTTTCCAAAGCATTCATTTCCTCAATCATTGCCGCTTTCCACTGTTGATGTCTAAGAGCCTTTTGCCATGTGGACAGAATGGAAACAAATGCAATGGAGGAGATGAAAGCTTTGTAGGAAGAAGTTAGCGCCTCGTAGAAAACATAATGAGATAGTGGATGTGAGTGCAAGATTTGATACCTTTTCTAAGGACAATGGGAGGTTCAGAAGAATCCGTTGACGAAGCTGGCATTGGCGTTGATGACGTGTGATGAGCCTGTGTGTTAGCTCCACCCCATCTGGGGTACACTTGTAACTCCTGTTCTTTATAAGGAGGCTCCCCTTGATTAAGAGTCTCAGTAGTAGGTAAAGAATGTAAAAGAGGAATCAGTAAGGGTAAGATAGGTGAGCTCATTTCATCCGCACATGTGGGCTCCCCCTGAAGTGAGGGCATATAATATGATTCAGATTCACGAAATGTGATATCTGTCGTGACAAAAGTCCGTTTAGTCAGAGAATGATATTACTTATACCCCTTTTGTGTTCGTGAATAACCAATGAACACACATCTAAGGTTCCGAGGGTCAAGCTTGGACCGACCTAGAAAATGTATGTGAAAGAAGCAGACGCAACCAAAAGTTTTGGGTGATAGAGATGTCGGTGTAACCCCTAAGATAGTAAGGGGGGTTTGATATCCTAGAACCGAAGAGGGCATGCGATTTATGAGATAAACAGCGGTGAGAACTGCATCGCCCCACTAGTATTTTGGGAGGTTCATAGTGAAGAGTAAGCAGCGAGCCACCTCCAAGAGATGACGATTCTTTCGTTCAGTGACTCCGTTCTGAGATGGAGAGTGAACACACGAGTTTTGATGAAAAATGCCATGAGTAGCAAGATAATCCTCCAAAGGGGTGTTGACATATTATCGACTATTATCACTACAAAGTATTTTAATAGTGGCAGAAATTGAGTAGAAATCATAGTATGAAACTTTTAGAAGATAGAAAACACCTCATTTTTATTTTTCATGAGATAAACCTAAGTTGTGCGGGAAACAGCCAATAAATGCCACAAACCAAAAACATCCAGAAATAGAAGCAACATGACATGACCCCCAAACATCAGGATGAATAATATGAAAAGGAATTGTACTTATAATGAAACATGATGAACATGAATACGATGGTGTTTGGAAACAACACAAGTGTCACAAACAAAAATTTTAAAACATGAAGGAGAAAAAACTGGAAATAAACGTTGCGTGGTCGCAACGGAAGGGTGGCCAAGTCGATGATGCCAGTGAGCAAGGTGGAGGTTTGCGAAGAGTGGAGAGCTTGCAGAGGGGTGGATCTAAAAGAGGAGTCAAACACGTATAAGACATCTTTCATGCTACCAGAGCCAATCACCTGCCCTGTCTTCAGATCCTAAAAGACACAATAAGAAGGGAAAAATAACTGAGCATTGAAGAGAATTAGTCAAATGACTAATAGATAGTAGACTGTGGGCGAACTTTGTAACATGAAGGATTAATGATAAAGTGAGAGAAGAACAAGGAACAGAGCCTTTCCCAGTAATAGAAGAGAAGGAATTATCAGTAATGCTCACTTTATGTCTTCCAGAAAGAGGAGAATATGATACAAAACTTGAGGCAGAACCGGTCATGTGATCGGTGGCGCCGGAATCGATAATACTTGAGTAGGACCAATAGAAGCGGAGTTGGCACTCGAAGTACCTGTATGAGCAAGAGCAGGTGATGGCATAAAGACATTCGTAGGCTCACTAGTAAGACCGTGCATCAAACGACGAAGGGTCTGCATCTCTTCAGCAGAGAAGTACACTTGAGAAGAACCACCATCAGAAGTCTCGATCAGATGAGCGGAGTGAGGAGGTTGTCCAGGAGTCCTACCACGACCACGACCACCACGAGAAGTCGAGCCACCTCTAGGAGGAGGGAAGCCATAGAGGCTATAACAAGTATCCCGGGTGTGACAAGGCTTGCCACAATAGTCACATGTGTGATGATCCCTATCAGTTGGCTTTGGGTCGTAATCATGAGAAGCACGACTGCCATCATTGGACTGATGAGCCACCAAAGCAGATCTCTTAGGAAGGTTGGAGGTGTTCCAAGACCGTCGTCAATCAAACTCTTGTTGAACAATATTATAAACCTCATGAAGTGAGGGAATAGGAACACACCCCAAGATCTAAACAGTAATCTGATCGAAATATCTATGCAATCCATGTAGGAACTCAAATACCCAATTTCGATCATCGTGATTCTTCAACAAGATTGCATCCTCATTGCACACCATAACGAGATAGTCAAAATGATCGTACTCCCGATAGAGTTGGGTAAACTCATGGTAATAAGCAGGAGGACGATCCCCTGACGGGGATTCACAATTTTGCGGCGAAGCTTGAAGATTTGGGCCGCATTCCCCTTGCAGGGATAGCTAGACTCAGCACGCGTCCATATCTCTGTAGCATTATCCAGAAAAAGATAATTCTGTGCAATCGATTCCTGCATGGAGTTGATGAGCCATGACATGACAAGGGAGTTTTCTGACTCCCATTTAGGCCAAGTAACAAAAGTCATAGCAGGAACAGTGGTGGTGTCGTTGATGTAGCCAATGAGATGTCAATCCTTTAAGGCAAGGGTAATGGAGCGGGGGACCAAGCAAAATAGTTGGTGTCATCAAGGCGGCTGGTAGTAAGTTGAGAATAGATATGTTCTTGACCAACCCGGGTAGATACAATGGGGGTCGTGGAGTACCAGAATTACTAATATCGGACATGTAGAAAAAAAAAGCAACCAGAACCGCTGAGAAGATTGGATGTAGAGAGAAGAACACCCCGTCAAAGAGAAGAAGGGGGGCGAGCATCAATGGAGGGTTAGGAGTCATGCTCCTTGTCAACAAAGCAAACCCTAGATCAAAGATCGAAAGACATTCAACCATTGGAATCCCATGAAACTTTAGAGGGAGGATGAGGGAGGCAAAGCAAAACTTTTATCGAAGTTTGAAGTCAATCGGACCACCGGAGGCCGACATCCAGGAGGACTAGCTCTGATTGGCCGACATCTGCGTCGAGTGCCGATCGGCGCTACAAAAGCCTGCGAACCACACAAAAGAGAAAGGAAAAGAAAGTGATAGAGAGAGAGAAGCCGTGAGGGAGGGGAGGCGGAAGCGATCGCCGATCGAAAGCGGAAGCTTGGAGCGGGACGGGATCAGGATCGGGAGCATGAGATGGCTTAGCCGCACGGAACCGCTCTGATACCATGTTAATTAGGGCAAAGGGAAAATTATTGTATTCAATAGATGGGTCCCCTTTATATAGGGAAGAAACATTGCAAAGTAACAGTAACGAAGTACTATCTAACAGTTACAAAACTTTGCAAACCATGACTCTGAATTTATAACGATGACTTTCATATGCACACTCCAGTGGTTCCAACGAGGGGGGCTGCTTGGATGCATGTGTGAGCATAACAGCATAACGCCCTTGAGAATCGACCTTGTCCTCAACCTCTAGTTTTAATATTGACAGGATATTGGAGGAGTGGTGGCAGTCACACGTGAAATGAGGAGAACGAATGAAGGAGTGTTGAAAAGGGAAGAAAAAGTATAAGTGAAATTTTAGGTGTTATTAGTGGGTGTGGAGAATAGATGGGGTAGCTAGAGTGGGTGGTGAAAACCGGTGATAAAGGGGTATAGAGAAGGGATGACCCTGACAGCTAGGGGGAGGAAAAAGGTGCTCATGTTGTTAAAAAAGTTAAGAATAAGAAAAGGTTGATGTGGCAAGAAAATTGAGGAAGAAGGTTGGTTTTGGCAACTATTGGAGGAGAGAGACAACTAGTGGTGTGTGAAAGAAGGAGCTTTTTTTGGTGGGGCTCACATGTCGTGGGAAAAGGCGCCCGTAGGCATGCAGACCCATATTTGGAAGGGCTAGAAGGGTGTGAGGCATGCGAGAGGGGTTGATGGTTGGGGGATCGATGGTGGTCCGTCATTCGAGCAGAGGAAGTTTCTGTTGGGGACCAAAACAATAAAAATGGCGAGGTCTCACGGGTCATGGTTGCGAAACACGCTCGGTAGAGGCGGGGTCTGGTTTTGGCGGGAGATTGTTGGTGAGCACATGCGGCAGACGAGATCGAGAGCTCCCAGAATTGCGTGGAATATGGCCGGCCATCATCGATAGCCTCTACAGGACCATTCATGGTTGCCAGCGACCTGGGAGAGGACCTATGGATGATGAGGGATTCAAGAATTGGTGTGACATGGCACTTGGAGATAGTGACGACGTCATGGAGCACAAAGTTTTGGGCGGCTTGTGGCTCGGATGGGCTGGAAGTGGCCTGGAGACGTGGGGCTGCGCCGACAACAATGGAAGTGTTATCACTCCGTCGAGACGAATGATTGATAGGTTGGAGGTCTGCTTTAGAAATGGCCGAGGTGCCTAAGATAAATGGGATGGCTGGTGGGTAACCGGGGCCAAGAAGAGGGCAACCAACTGAGTTGTGTTGGGGCGGTGGGGCCGGGGAAGAACTTGAGTTGTGGTTGCTTGGAATGGTAACCAACAGAAGCAACGATGGGTGCTTGGCCGACGGTGTTGGTATGGAAGGATCACTCAGCCGATCAAGTTTGGCCTCGAGACGATGCGCCATTATAGGGGATCTATGTGTGCGTAGCGTTGTGCCGGCCAAGGATTCCATGGACCGATGTGGCGGACATGGCCAACGGAAGGTTTCGTATCGAAGTCCGAAGGAATCGCTGGTGGAAATCTGGCGGCAGAAACCGCATCCGAAAAACAACAGATCAGACAAACTGTTACGAGCATGAATCTTCGATGAGCGACCCACTCAATGCAATGTGCACGCAAGAGTGAGTGAACTTCAATGCTCAATGCGGTCCGACAGAAATAATGTTCTTATGGGAAGAACATTGCATTTCATTCATAATAAGGATACGCATCCTAGAGATAGAGAGGAGAGTCCTAAGGAGAGAGAAGAGAGAGATCTTGAGAGAGAGACAGAGAGGGAGAAAGAGCCTCATACAATAGTGGTCCTCCAAGATGTCAAACACTCAAACTTCTCCCCTTTACATAATGCTTTAATTATGATAACTAACCAAATTAATATTATTTAATAATCATTAATTAATAGTAACTAATTAACTAATATTAATTAATTACAAAATATTGTATTTCACGATTATCACACGGTATCCATATGTGTGTTCCAGTAGTCCAGTAGTTCTAACGAGGGTGGTCTGTTTGGGCAAATGTGAGGGTGTAACTGGATCCTTCATCTTCTTGATGGGAGTGTGTTCCAGAGCATTAAGACTCATTTGATGAGGTGTTGGTTGATAAGGAGAGTATCCTCTATGTGTGTAATGTTGTAATTTTAGGAACAAGTTGTATCTCCAGTTCTTTGAAAGAAATATTTTTCACTGATGTCAGCTGCCATTTGTGGTCGTATGTTCACCCCGAAATATTTGAAATTCACGCTTTCTTTTTTGTATTTTTCCACTCTAAGGGGTCGTCGTATTCTAATCTTCCACCAATAGAATTTGTCGAGGGAAAATTTCGGCAGCATGGAAGATCTCAACCTTAATGAACAAATCCAATAAATCATTGACTTCGAGATTTATTTCAAGAGAAAGGAATATCATTCATCATGTAGCATTCAATGTTGCATTGGGGATGTGTTCACAAAGACGCCTCTGTAAATTGTGTTGTCTCACGGTGAAAAGTACCCAATTTGTAATTGAAGATGTCAAAATTATCACTTGAGCCATAGTATTCCTCATAGGTGAGGTTTCCTTCCACAGCGCAAGAGAAATTGATCAACCACTACACTATTCAATTTCTGGAACTGTTGTGGGAAAAAATGAGGATCTTCACTTCCCAGTTTTCTGATGAAATCGGAGATGGAGTGTAACTTAACAAAGAAGTCTGCTGAAATTATATATTGGCTCACTGGAACTACTCAGCAGATAAAACAATCACCTGAAGGAGATGAATTGCATTGTTGAAACAAGGTAGAGTGTAAACCGCAGTCGTCATTAGGGGAAGACCAAACTACGTGTGTTGTCAAGGTCATCCATAGGACCATAACAAACAGTGAAGGAATGCGTTCACTATTGAGTTCGTTCATTCACGGTCATCGAAGTCTGTTGAAGATGAAAAATTGTGAATCTGCGACAATATGTTGCGGATTTACGTCGAACTGATGTGCAGATGTGAGTAGGTAGGAGTTGAAGAATGAAAATGATAAGTTTGAAAAAGATGAGGGTTGCGATAGTGATAGGTGTCAGGTTTTGAGTTCAAAAGCAGTCGTCTTCAAAGAAGACACTTGAATCTGTGTATGCAATAGAAGGAGGGCTCTGCAATAATGATTTTTGCACAAATGCATAAGAAGGGAACATAAAGGTGTCGGAGGAGCATTGTCAAACTGAAAAAACCTTGTGTGGAAGCGTGAGCGGGTGTTGTGATCTTTCAACTAGGTCACGAATCGATTAAGTTCAGATACCACTTGACATGGGTTCTTCACAAATGATAACTAGGCATTTTTGCAAAACAATGATTACCAGTGATATTCCTGAATGCATGACTTAGTTTTCTTTTCCATGACATTCTGAATCCATAAAAGAAGAATAAACCATAAAGCATAATTTTCATATAATATCAAAGATAACCTACATGGAAGGTCTAGGGTCTATTTAAAGAAACAGAAAACTTAGACTTGCAAATAAACTCACAGAAGAAATTAGCTTGCATAAAAATTGTAAAAATGCAAATAATGCATAGTTAAATTTAACTGCAAAAAAGTGATGGATCAAAGTTCACGGGCGGGACGATGCATAGCGGAGCCCGTTCGGTTACTCGTAGGAGGAAGGGTTAGGACCGCTATATGAACGATCCGAGTCCGTTATTGTATTCAAAGCGTTGACGAGATATTTCCTATGTATTAACCTTATTTTTTATATCCTATTTATGTGTTTTTTATGTATATGCTCTCACGACCAATCACAGTAGTTCGTTGTGTGTCATTGCTTATATATACTTGTCGGGGTTTATTTTCCGATTATTGCAGAACTTGGATTAAATGTCAGGTTTTCGCAGTCTCCTTATAGTGCTGAAGCTGTGAAATCTACCAGTTACTCATTCTGCATGTTCGACCACACGTAACACTGTTGGAACCTCGACTAAAGCAGTATAGTTGCGGTTACACCCTGACATCTAGATACCGTGAACTCCTCCCTCGACATCTAGATCCGGAAGTATCCCCGAGCGAGAGTGCTGGCGCTGGGAGTTCTCCCATGATAGGAACCATTGTTCGGCCTTTGTACGAATCCCTTTGGATGTTAGCTGGACTGAGGTGTCTCTCAGGCACAAACCTTCCAAGTAGCCATCATCCCCCCTCTCTTGCAAACAACAACTGCTGACTTCCTTCTACACAGCCTCTGACCTCTTCCTGTTCACGATGGATCTCCTGGCTGCAATCCAATTTGGGAATGAAACCGGAAGCTCCTCCTGCAGTGTGAATCGAACTCCCCTGAGGGAAATTGGGGACGATCGTTTGTCGGGATTGATTGTAGAGCCTCTGCATCCTTTATCAGCAAATTCATGAATGCAGTGAACTGCCCTGGAGGTTTGGAGCAGCTGATCCCCTCCTAGCCACAATTTTGAGCCCTTGTATTGCATGGCCAAGGAAGTTCATCGCAATTCCTTAGTGCAACATCTTTCTAGCGCTATCGTCAGTTGTCCTGTGCACGAAAGGAAAGGTGGCAGCCCTTTCCAAAAACGTTATCGCTACCGCCAGCGAAGGTGCCATTCCTTCTATGTATTCCTGCTAAGAACATGACATGCGTCGAATTGAACTCGACGCATGCGTCGACTTCGTCTGGCCTACGTCGACTGGCCTACGTCGACATGAACTCGACGGATTGCTCTGATTTCTGCTGCATCGAGATGAACTCGATGCATGCGTCAATTTCTACTCGACGCAACATCGACTTCTCTTGCCTGTGTTGACATGAACTCGACATGTGTCGATATGCACTCAACGCAACTTTCCAGGCTATCACCCGCGATAGTACAAAATTTCGCCGTTCCTGAAAACTTCACACCTGTAAACCTGCACACTATACCCAAAGTATGTATGATCAAATATAACTTGGGATTTGATATTATCAAACCTGAGAGACGCATGTTCCGACAGAAATTCTTTGTTTCAACGTTAAAACTGCAACGACATTGCTATCCTCATTGCCAAACTACAGTAAACCTTCTCATTTGGTCTCAATTACTTATGCAGGTTCTAATGAAAGTTATTATAGTTGAGAAGGGAAAAAATAATACTACTTGAATAATAATTAAAGGAGGCTCCCCATACTTATATAAGTAGGGAAGTAAGGTACAAAGACAATAATGACAATAATACCCTTATGGGTAAAATACAATAGGAATGAAGTAAAAATGACTTGATTTCAACTCTCCCCCTCAAGTCGAACGGTAGATATCCGTCATTCCGAGCTTATGAGTATCATTGGTGAAGGCATCAGAACCTAGACTCTTGGTGAAGATGTCGGCTAGCTGGTCTCTGGAGTGAACGAAGGGTGTGACTAAGCTTCATTTTTCAAGATGATCTTTGATGAAATGCCGATCTACCTCAACATGCTTAGTCCTGTCATGCTGAACTGGATTGTGTGCTATCTTGATGACAGCTTTGTTGTCACAGTACAGGGATATGGGTGCTTCCTCCTTAAGCCCCAAATCTTGCAAAAGAGTACGTAACCACATGCCTTCACAGAGGCCTTGAGACATTGCCCTGTACTCAACCTCGACACTAGATCTTGCCACCACATTCTGTTTCTTACTACGCCATGTGACCAAATTTCCACCAATGAAAGTGCAATAACCCGTTGTAGATTTTCGGTCATCGTGGCATCCCGCCCAGTCAGCGTCAGTAAAAACATCGATCCACAAATGATTGTTCTTAGAGAACATTAGCCCCCGTCCTGGGGACTTCTTCAAATATCGGAGGACACGATAAGCTGTCTCCTGGTGTCTGACCTTTGGGGCATGCATGTACCTACTCAGGATCCCAACAACATATGTAATGTCGGGGCGAGTATGTGAGAGATATAAGAGCTTTCCCACCAATCTTTGATAACTGGAGGCATCTGTACGATCACCATTGCTATCCCCATCGATCTTATGGTTCTCCTCCATAGGAGTGTTTGCAGGAGCACAACCGCCGGTCTCTGTTAGCAGGTCCAACACATACTTGCGTTGGGAGATAAAGATACCTTTGTCAGAACGGGTTACTTCAATTCCTAAGAAGTAGCGTAGCCTTCCCAGGTCTTTTACTTCGAACTCAACTGAGAGACGGCCCTTCAACTTGGAGATTTCATCCGTGTCATTTCCTGTGATCACGATGTCGTCAACATAGACAATCAGAACAACAATTTTCCCTTCATTCCTCCTGACAAACAGGGTATGGTCCGAGTGTCCCAGCTTGTAGCCAAATTGGATCATGGCCTTGTGGAATCTACCAAACCATGCCCTCGGGGACTGCTTTAGCCCATACAAGGACTTCCATAGGAGACAAACAAGGCCTTCTTGTCCCTTCCTCACAAACCCTGGTGGAGAGACCATGTACACCTCTTCCTCGAGGTCACCGTGTAAGAACGCATTTTTGATGTCCAGTTGATGAAGCTCCCAATCTAAAATCACCGCACAAGATATGATTACACGTATAGAGTCCATCTTTGCAACAGGTGCAAAAGTCTCTTGGTAATTAATCCCTTGAGTTTGGGTATAACCACGAGCCACCAACCGGGCCTTATATCGTTCGACTTTCCCATCCGGATTCTGCTTGACTGAGAAGACCTATCGTGAACCAATGAGTTTCTTTCCAGGAGGGAGAGGGATGATATCCCATGTGTGATTCTTCTCCAGAGCGGACATTTCTTCTTTCATTGCTTGAACCCACACTGGAATGCCAAGTGCCTCCTGTCATGTCTTAGGAATAGAGATCTCGGACAAGGAGGATATAAAACACTGATGAGGCTTAGAGAGATGATCATAAGCAACATGGTTAGAAATCGGGTGGTTGGTACATCGGGCCTTACCTCTTAGCTGAGCAATAGGAACATGTAAATAAACATCAGGATCTGGGTCCAAAGACAGCATCGGCAGCAGCGGGGCAATGTCGGGCTGTTCACCTGGTTTCCGACGATGATAAACATGAGGTTAGCGGCGTGATGAGGGACAGAGGATGGGAAAGGGGTATATGAGAGATATCTGTAGTGGATGGTATAGTAACGGGTATATGAGCGGTACCAGTCACAGGAGGAACAACAGGAAGGGGAACGAAACCAATACCATCATAATCCTCCTCCCCCTGACGACAAGAGGGAGTCGAAGCTAAGTAATAAGACTCGTCTTCGTGAAACGTCACATCCATAGTACAGTAAGTACGTCTGGAGGGTGGGTGATAACACCGGTACCCCTTGGTGGTGGTAAAATAACCAAGGAAAACACAACGGATAGCTCGGGGATCAAGCTTGTCACGAAGGGGCTGGTGAACATGAACAAAGCAGACACACCCAAACACACGGGGTGGAAGAGAAGAGGTATGAACAACAATCGTAGAGGACAGACGGGCTAGAGGGGTAGAATACGCAAGAACCCGTGAAGGAAGACGATTGATAAGATGAGTAGCCTTCAGGATAGCATCACCCCAATAGGGTTTCATAAGGTGCATGGAGATTAGGAGACAACGGGCAACATCAAGAAGATGTCTGTTTTTGCGTTCAACCACACCATCTTGGGTGGAAGTGTAAACACGTGGTCTGGTGGATGATGCCATGTCGTGAGAGGTAGGCTCCAAACTCACCCCAGACATCCGAATGTATAACAGCAAAATGAGTACTACTAGGAGAAGATAAATGAGATTTTGAATGACGAACATGTTTAGATATAACACATACATCACATTTCAAACTAGGAATAAACTGAGATAAAACAGGAAACAGTTTCTGAAGATAAGCGGGAGACGGATGACCAAGGCGCAAGTGCCAACGGCGAGCATCAGTAGCAGTAGCAGCTGAAGAAGAAAGGGCAAGAGATGCAGGTGTAGTATCCAGGTAGTACAGACCGCCACAATTCCTACCACTGCCAAGTATCTACTTCGTACCCAGTTCTTGAAAAATACAAGAATCAGAGAAAAAGATTACAGAGCAGTTAAGAGATTTAGTAAGGTTGCTAATAGAGAGTAAACTACGGGGAAATGAAGGAACATGCAAAACGGAAGAGAGAGGAAGAGAAGGGGAACATGAAAAAAGACCATTGCCAGCAATAGGAGACAAGGTACCATTGGCAGAGACAACCTTGTCCTTACCAGACAAGGGAGTGTAGGAGAAAAAACCTGTAGAGGACCCGATCATATGGTTAGTGGCTCCAGAATCGATGATCCACTCAGATGGAGGAGACACAGCAGCATGGGCACTGGGCGTCGCACCAGTAGCAAACAAAGAGGAAGTACCACTCGGAGTAGGAACAGACTGAGAGTGAAGCAGGCATCGCAGAACATCCAATTCTGATGAGGTGAAGTGATCCGGGAGCTGACCGGGTGGGCCCTCCTGTATCTCTGTGGAATAAGCAGTATCATGAGAACGGGTACTAGTCTGGCGGGATCCACCACGTCCAGAGTCACGACCCCGTCCACGGCCACGAACATATCCAGGTGGAGCAAGGTGAGGATGAAGCTTGAAGCACACTTCACGAGAATGGCCCCAACGGCCACAATGAGCGCACGTGGGAACTGTGCTGGTATGACTGGATCCAATACGCCCAGTACTCATAAAGGCAGAGCGGTCTGGAAGAGGAGCCGCGGTGCTGAGAGAACGTCGACGGTCTTCATCGCCAAGAACCATATTGAAGGCCTCACGGAGAGATGGAAGCGGAGACCGATGAAGAATATTGGTGTGAACCATATCCAGCTCCATCCCTAGACCCATCAAGAACACATGTAGGCGGAACCGTTCGTTCCGCTTCTGCAGCAGGACTGCATCGACAGTGCAGGCAGGTGCAAACTGGTCGAAGTAGTCCAACTCCTGAGATATGCGCTCGAACTCAGAGTAGTAGGTGGAAACTGTCATAGATCCCTGTTGTAGCTCCAACATACGGCGGGTGAGCTCATAAACTTGGGTGGAGTTACCAATCTGAGAGTAGGTCTCCCGGGCCCGAGTCCAGATCTCGTAGGCTGAGTCCATCAACATATAACTGCGGTATACCTTAGGGTACATGGAATGGAGAAGCCAGGATACCACCAGAGAATGTTCTGAATCCCACCGCGGACAGGAAGAATCGTCCTTAGATGGTGCCACCTTAGTTCCATCAATGTATCCAAACAACTGATGACTACGGATAACATGTTGGGCTGCACGAGACCATTCGAGGTAGTTCGTTCCATCCAGAGGTACAGTGATAATTTTTAAGGAGCCAGCATGACCAGAGGGCCGCTGAGGTTCACCCATCGGGGAAGTCATGACCACCGGGGATGTAGAATCAACCGCTGTTGAGGAATCATCCATGACGAAGAGCAGTAGGAACGATCAGAGGGCTGACTGCAACAACAGATCGAGATCTTGAGCATCGGCGATGGCGCGACGTCGATAGCGGGACTGCATCGGTAGAGGAGCAAGCAGAAAGCGGCAGCAGAGAGAGTATCGGGCTTCAACGAGCAAATCGGGTGCAGTCAGACAGGCGGATCGGTGGTATGCGGCTTCAACGACGCCGCACAGTTTCAGCGGTATCGGGCTTCAGCGACGGACGCAGCTTCAGCGGTATCGGGCTTCAGCGAGCATCGGCGATGGCGGATCGGCGGTTTGCGGCTTCAGCGAGCAGATCGGCGGATGCGAGCAGCTCTGGAGGCAGATCGGCGGACGCGGCTTCATCAGGCAGCAGATGCGGGCGGTATCGATGCTTCAGCGAGCGACAGCAGCGTGCGGCAGAGGCGAGCGGCTAAGCGACGACAACGGGAGTCGACGATGCTTCATGAGGAGACGGCCGGCTCCTTCAGCATACCTCGCTGCCATCAAGAGAGCCGTCAGGCTCCATGCGTTGAAGAGGAGACCAGAATCACGGAATGGGGGTGCGGCTGAAAGAAGAGATCGAGAGAGATGGAGGGAGCGACGACGGAAGAAATTAGGGTTCGGCTTTTCCTCCTGCTCTGATATCAAGTTTAGAAGAGAAAAATAATACTACTTGAATAATAATTAAAGGAGGCTCCCCATACTTATATAAGTAGGGAAGTAAGGTACAAAGACAATAATGACAATAATACCCTATGGGTAAAATACAATAGGAATGAAGTAAAAACGACTTGATTTCAACTATTATCGTCTTTGTTGATCATTTGGATGAAATACATGTTATTAGAGATCTAAATTCGTACTATTTCGCCTAATTTTTTATCCTTTCTTGAAAGGCGTATTAACCGAGCTTTTCTTGAAAGCACTTTTGATTTTAATTCAACGAATTCCCGTTTGCTTATCTAACCCACCACTGTTTTTATGAATTCTGTAATTATTAACTTCAATATTCATTATTATTTTGTTTGTCAGACACTCACATGAACATTGCATCATTTTATGACCCCCACTTACTTCCACCCTTGCATCCATACATTAGAGTCCCATTAGATTATAATCAGCTCACTACCTTCTTCTTATCCTATGTCAAATTTGGTATAAGAGCCCAAAATTATAGGCCCATTTGCATGTTTCGTAGAGGTAAGGTATTTAGACATATTATGCTAGGGTCCCTTTCTTAGATATCCAACCTACTAATTCCAACACAGTTATGTCAATGCCCGATTTCCCAAAAAAAAAAGCTAATCGCTTTGGTCAAATGGACGTACAATCTGACGACCTTAGAATAATTTTGGAATCTTGACTACTAGAGTGGGGTGGTCTAGATCCCCATAAGAACCCTAAGGAAGCCATTAGGCCGCAAGTTACCCGCCATGAGGGACATTATGGCATTTACGAGCAACCAAATCTTATGTTCATAAATCATATTCCCCAGACTCCTCCAACCTTCTAAGGGGGGTTGGAGCTAACCTATGAACGTCGTTTGGATCCCACATTTGGTCGAAACCACCCTCAAGAAGAATGACCTCAATCCCATTACCTCTTTCATAAAGATAGTGTTGTACCCCATGCACAGTTTGACCATAATAGTGATGATGATTATATGAATTATCATGAGCCCCAAAGAGGTTATATTGGAGAGGATGATATCACTTGGTGCATCCATATCGGTGCCCCATCTTTCGATGGTTAGTTAGATCTGAAGATTTTTAGCGATTGGATTTTAGACATGGACAACTACTTTGACTAGTACTAGATGACTGATGAGAGACGTGTTCGGTTTACCGTGACTAAATTACACGGGTAAGCTAAGATTTATTGGACGAGTCTTGAGCACTCCTTATACATAGAGGGTTATTATCCCATCACTCGAGGGTATGAAGCAAATGCTCAAAGAAAAATCTTTACCTGCTTCATATTGGTATCAACTTCTAGATCAGCTCTATGCCTTACGACATGAAACTATTTCTGTAGCAGAGTATATAAATCACTTTGACGAGCTTGTTGTTAGGAGTGATATCACATATGAGCATATAACAACTTCCTGGTTTCAGGACGGATTAAGGACTGATATTTGTAGGGAAATTATTTCCCAGCACCTGGCAATACCAACATACTATTGGTTCCAAGGTTGTCAGGATCGAGATCCTAGATGAGATCGTTTCGAGGTAGGATCAGATCTGATAGTAGGGTTGGATAGAGGATCTCTTTACAAAATCAGGATCGATTTACAAAATCTGGATCGTAGGATCGTAAATCCTATGATTTGGATCGCGATCCTGACAACCTTGATTGGTTCAAGGCAACATAACCCACAGTTGGATGGTTCTATGTCTAGTAGGACTCACCAGGAGGGCCCCAGTCCATCCATGCCTACTCGTGCTCCCGTCAGCACAAATGGCAAATCTACTGACATTGCCCCCCTCCCCCCCCCACCCTCACCCCTAAACTTGCTATCAATGTCAGGGTAGTGGCCATGCGGCGGCCCAATGGCCCACATAAAATCTACTTATTGAGGATGACCCCGACCTTAGTACTGAGTCAATGGAGCCACCTGAGGAAGATATTGTTGTGGCTATCAAAGAGTGTTGGGAGCATAAGGCTGACCTTTCTTTAAAGATGGGTGTTATCTGTTACTACATACACACACACGGATGAAGATTGGAGGCACACCACCATTTTTTATATATCCCTGGTGCAGGTGGTGCTTGCAAACTTGTTGTAGATGGCGAGAGTTGTGTAAATATTGTTGCTCAAAAAGGACTAGAATGTATTAGAGGGAAATTCCAAGCCCCACCCGCATCCCTACTATGTTATTTGGGTGGATAAAACCGCTATTCAGGTCACTCAGTGTTGCCTCATGCCTATTAACCTAGTGTCATTTGAGGATAGAGTTTTGTGTGATGTAATTCCTATGGATGTTGCACACATGCTTTTGGGTAGGCCTTGGTTATATGATAAATATGCCACCTTTTACAGCAGGACGAACACATGTTTATTTTATGACGAGAGATTCAAGATCACTCAATCTTCAACTCAACCCAGGGATCTTCCAAGGGTAGAGTTGACTCCTTGGTTGGTACATGCTCTACAAATCCTTTACATATTATTAGAAAGAGGGATTTTCTACGTGAGAGTAGCAAGTTTGGCATTATATTAAGTGGCCGACACACATGCATCCGAGAGCGCTACCAAGATTTTGGAAATTCACCCAGATGTTCGACCTATTCTAGATTGATTTTCTGATAATACACCTGACAAACCTTCGGGAATGTTGCATCCACTAAGCGGCATTTAACATACCACTAACTTAGTACCTAGGGCGTCCTTGCCTAATTTATTCCATTACCGTATGAATCCTATCAAAGGGGAGCCTTGACGCACTGGTTGAGGCATTGTCGTGTGACCTTGAGGTCACAGGTTCGAGTCCTGGAAGCAGCCTCTTGCAAAATGCATGGTAAGGTTTACCTAAATTTCACCCGTATGGTGGGACCCTTCCCCGGATCCTCATTGCGCGTGGATGCTTTTGTGCACCTGGCTGCCTTTTTACTGTATGAACCCTATCGAGCATGCCGAGCTGAAGTGACAAGTTTGTTATCTTCTACAAAAGAAGTTCATATGAGTGAGTTGATTCCTTGCGCTGTTCTAGTCTTTCTTATCCCCAAGCAGGGTGGGAGTTAGCATACATGCATTGACAGTCGTGCCATCAATAAAATTATTTTGAAGTACCATTTCCCCATTCCTCGACTACATGATTTGTTGGATGCTATGACTGGTGTCCAAGGCTTTATTAAAATTGATTTGGGTAATGAGCATCACCAGATTAGAGTAGGAGAGTGATAAGCGGAAAATGACCTTTAATGCAAAGATGGTCTATATGAATGGTTAGTAATGCCATTTTGATTATCAACACTCCTAGCATTTTTATGAGGGTTATGCTCCTGCCCTATATAGGAAAGTATTTGATAGATAACTTCGATGATAATCTTATCGACATCTTCATATCAGACTTGTATTTGAAGTTCTCACTTCTCAGGAAGGAGCACTTATATATCAATATGAAAAAGTGTACATTTCTTTTTATGTACATTTTTAGGATATATCGTGTCTACCATGGGTGTTTTTGTACACCCCGGCCAAGTTAATCTATTCGTGAATGTCATGTACCCTTGAAAATCCATGAAGCATGTACCCGACTTCAATAAGCTCTTTGAGGTGGCTTGTGACGCTTTAGGTTTAGGCATTGACGGCATATTGAGCTAGGAAGGGCACCTCGTCGCTTATTTCAATGAGAAATTAAATGAAGTCTGACAAAAATATTCCAATTATGATTGGGATCATGTATGCCTTACGACATTGGGGTCATTATCTCTTGTCCAAAGAGTCATTTTCTAACAACTTTTAGACGATTTTTCTTCATATAAATTACTTCAGATAAATAACCTTTCCTGCATAAATATTTTTTTGTCCCCATTTCTTACATTATTACATTCACACACTGCCAAGTAGTTACTTGCTGGTGTAAAACAGTAATTTTTTTATTGCGAATCCATCCAATTCTTCTACACAGAACTATTTCCTTGATATCAGGTTTTGGATACCCAAAATAACAGTTTAGAGAAAGGTAGATAGGATAGAGATGGGGATAAAAAGGCCTTGGATATGTGAACCAATCCTGCATAAATTATGTGCTGTCCCTCTGTTCATTACATTAACTCACTGCTAAGTAGCTATTTTCTAAGAAGCACAAGTACTTTTTTCGTATTGTATCTGAAGAATTTCGGAACCCCACCCCAAAAATTCTCAGAAAATTTCTTTAAAAAAAAAAATCTCAGATGGTCGGAGATACTCGTGGATATTCCTTGGTAAGCACGTATATGCTTAAAATGCTCAAAAATTGTGTATTTTGGGATGATGATATGGAGATAGGCATGTGAAAGAGAAAATGTTACTAATAAGTGATGGTAGTCTGTCATACATACTTTCATTCACAATTCCTATATATATATATATGATATAATTTTGTGACAAAGATAAGTCTTGCTTTCATTTGCTATATGACATTTGAAATATAATATTTGAAAAAAGGAAGATGGCGTGAATGCTACATATTAATTTGTATTTATATTTCAATCATAAAAAATTTGAAGGCATCCACATCATAGGTGTTTTTGGAAATCGTGAATTCCATATCCATATATGTATCATGTTTTGTACCTCGTCCCTTGCAGCAAAGGTTATTTGATGGTGTAAAGCTTTTTTGTAGTTACATTGCTATCCATCAATTCCTTTACATCCAGACATTTTTTCATGATTTCAGGTTCGGTTTTCAGAAGAAACACAGCTTCCAGTAGCACAAAAATCAGCAGGCAGCGATAAAATCTTATTGAAATCTCCATGGGAGATACTAGAAGCACCAACAGGATCTGGAGGAATTTTTGCTTCTCTTGCATCTCATAAAGGCGTAGAGTTTTTACAGGAAATGGGCGTGGAATATGTTCAGGTAAGAAAATTTTATTTTTAAGTGCATCTACACCTTTGACTACTTGAAGTTAGACAAGATTGTTGATGAAGGGAAAAGAAAATTAATTTCATTAAGAGACCCCCTCTATATATAGAGGAGAAACACAAGACAAGATACAAATGTGCTATTTGCACACCAGAAATAAAGTAAACTATGCTAACACTCCCCCTCAAGTTGGGCGAGTGATGTTAAACATGCCCAACTTGTTCACAATCTGGTCAAAAGAATTCTCACTCAATCCTTTTGGTGAGAATGTCGGCAAGTTGCCCGTTAGAGGACACAAAGGGAGTACATATGATTCCTCTTTCAATATTCTCCTTGATAAAGTGTCGATCCACCTCGATGTGTTTTGTCCGATCATGTTGAACTGGATTGTGTGCAATACTGATAGCTGACTTATTGTCACAATACAGACGAATGAGTTCTTCCACAAGACCAAGGTCGCTCAATAAGGCCCGAAGTCATAAGCCTTCCAAGACCCCATGAGCCATAGCTCTAAACTCAGCCTCAACACTAGATCGTGCCACAACCTGTTGCTTCTTGCTCCTCCAAGTGACAAGGTTTCCTCCAACAAGAGAGCAATATCCAGAGGTGGATCGCCTATCGTCCACTGACCCGGCCCAATCAGCATCAGTATAAACTTCAATCTTTAGATCAGTACTTGGGGAAAACAGGATTCCCCTTCCTGGTGAGGACTTGAGGTACCGAAGGATTCTGTGTGCCGCATCCACGTGCTGCGTCTTTGGAGTATGCATGTACTGACTCACAACACTTACCGCATAGGAGATATCCGGACGAGTATGAGACAGATATATCAGCCTCCCTACTAACCTTTGGAACCCTGAAATATCTTCAATCTCCACTCCATCATCGCGCCCCAATCGATAATTTGCCTCAATCGGAGTATCAGCCGGCCTGCATCCGCTCATCCCCATCTTCTCAAGGAGATCTAACGTGTATTTCTGCTGAGAGAGAAAGATTCCCTGCTTTGATCTTGCAACTTCAATTCCCAAAAAATACTTGAGTTTTCCAAGGTCCTTGACCTCAAACTCTCTGGCAAGCTTCTGTTTCAGATTCTAAATTTCTTCATGATCATCACCAGTTATGACAATGTCGTCAACATACACAATGAGGACTGTGATTTTCCCAAGCCTACGTTTGATGAACAGCGTATGGTCAGCATTACTCTGAGAGTATCCAAACGACACCATCGCCTTGTGAAACCGGCCAAACCATGCTCTTGGGGACTGCTTCAGTACGTATAGAGCCCTCAACAATCTACAAACTTTCCCTGAGGCACCAGCTGGAGTGAGACCCGGAGGAATAGACATATAGACCTCCTCCTCCAAGTCACCATGGAGAAAGACATTCTTCACATCAAGCTGCAGAAGGTCCCACTTTTTGCAAACAGCAATGGACACCAATACCCTGATGGTATTCATTTTAGCAACCGGAGCAAACGTCTCCTGATAATCAATGTCATGGGTTTGGATATAACCCCTTGCAACCAACCGTGCCTTGCACCTTTCAACAATCTCTTGTGGATTCTGTTTCACAGAAAACACCCACTTGCACACAACAGGTTTTCTTTCATGGGGAAGAGAGACAAGATCCCATGTATGGTTCTTCTCCAGAGCCTTCATTTCCTCAACCATCGCATCAAGCCATATAGGAACCTCAAGAGCCTGTTGCCATGACGCAGGTCTAGAAGTAGCAAGGGAGGAGACAAAGGCCTTGTAGGAGGTAGACAGAGAGTCATATGAAACATAATTAGAAAGAGGATGACGAGTACAAGACCGGATACCTTTTCGAAGGGCAATCGGTAACTCAGAAGGCCCTGAGTCAGGATCCACTTACAGTTCTGGTATCATAGCAGGCTCCTGTGTGCTTGTCCCCTTTGTACGCCGAGTATATACCTGCAAGGTCGAGGGTGAAGGCATAGAGGAGGGAGGATCCATAGAGACGGGAGGAGACAGGAATAGAGCCCACCTCCACTAGAATAACAGGACTCACTTCCCCTGGTAGAGTCTTCCCCTGAAGTGAGGGATATGGAGGAGGTATGGGCAAAGAAGCAGAAGGCGTACCCGTGGTTGAGGAAGCGGACAAAGGGTAGTTAAGATTCGGATTCACGGAAGGTAACATCCATGCTAACAAACACCTTTCTTGTAGGCGGGCAAAAACACTTGTACCCCTTTTGCGTAGGAGAGTAGCCGATAAAAACACACTTAAGAGCCCGTGGATCAAGTTTGGAGGGACGAGGGTGATGGATGTGAACAAAGCACACACAGCCAAACACCTTAGGAGGAAGGCGAGTAGTAGGAACACCAAGCGTGTCCAGGGGAGTAGAGTTCCCGAGGACAGGAGTGGGCATACGATTGATGAGATATGCAGCAGTAAGGACAGCATCTTCCCAATAGAATTTCGGAAGATGCATGGTGGACAATAGACAACGAGCAACCTCCAGCAGATGGCGATTTTTTCGCTCAGCAGCGCCATTTTGTGTTGGGGAATACGCATAGGTAGTCTGGTGGATGATGCCGTGATCAGCACAGTATCACTCAAATTGCGAATCCATGTATTCACGACCATTGTCGCTACGAAGAATTTGAATTTTCGACTGAAATTGGGTAGAGATCATGACGTGAAATTGTCGGAAAACAGAGAACACATCACTTTTTCGATGCATCAGATATAACCATGCAGTGCGTGAGAAACAGTTAATAAATGTAACAAACCATGTACAACCGGAAATAGAAGGGGGGAGCATGACCCCCAGATATCAGTATGAACCACAGTAAAAGGAATAGAACTGAGTAAAGATACATGCTTAAAAGAAGTACGATGATGTTTGTTGACACTACAGACATCACAAACAAAAGACTCAAAAACATCAGCAGACATTGCAGGAAATAATAACTTCATAACAGAAAGAGAGGGATGTCCCAGGCGACAGTGCCCGGAGTACAGAGGATGAACAGTGCTGGAATGAAGAGCGAGAGTAGATGTATCAGCGCCAGAGTCAAGCACGTAGAGGCCAATCACCATTCTACCAGAGCCAATCACCTTCCCCGTCGTCAGGTCCTGAAACACACAAGAAGACAGAAGAAAGGTCACAGAGCAGTGCATGGAGTTGGTCAAATGACTAATTGAAAGTAGATTACGAGTAAAGGACGGGACGTGAAGGACAAAGGACAAGGTGAGAGAGGAGCAGGGGATGGTTCCCTTCCCAGCAATAGAGGAAAGGGAACCATCGACAATGCTCACCTTATCACGCTCAGAGAGAGCAGTATAGGAAACAAAACCTGTAGAGGACCCGGTCATATGATCCGTGGCCCCGGAGTTAATGACCCAATGAGTGGAGGGAGAAGAAACAACAGAATGAGCACCTGGCAGTCCCGTATGAGCGTAGGAGGAAGAGGCAGAAGGCTCTGTAGAAAGACCCTGCATCATGCGTCGAAGTGCAAACATCTCGTCCGCAGTAAAACCACCAGGGATGGCAGAGGCATCAGTACCAGAGTATCCATGAGACATATCCGCAGTAGCATCTGTCAGATGGGCCGCACGGGGAGCAACATGACGACCCGAGGAGCGTCCATAACCACGACCACCACGAGGCGGAGCACCCCCTCTTGGGGTAGGAAACCCATGAAGCTTGAAGCATGTATCCCGAGTGTGGCGATTCTTGCCACAATAATCACATAAGAGATGATCTTTATCGGAGCTCCTGTGCTTGGGATCTCGAGATGGACGAGTGCCAAGAAGGGAGGGGATGGAAGCAGCCAGAGCAGAGCTCTCTGACACAGGGTCCGGAAGGAGGGTCTGGAGACGATCAAACTCCTGCTGCACTATGCTGTAGACCTCAGAAAGGGAAGGAAACTGCGGTCGTCCAAGAATCTCAACACTGATCTGATCGAAGTCGCGATGCAACCCATGAAGAAACTCGAAGATGCGATTGCGGTCATCCCTGGCCCGTACCATCGCCTCGTCAATAGGGCTAACAAAGACAAGAGGATCAAAGTGATCATACTCTTGATAAAGCTGTGTGAATTCCAAGTAATACGCTGAAGGAGGACGGTCACCCTGCCAGAGTAAGCTAATCCGGCGGCGTAGCTGAAATATCTGAGCAGCATTGCCGCGGCGAGAGTAGGCAGACTCTGCACGACGCCAAATATCAGCAGCATTGTCAAGAAAGAGATAATTGCGGGCAATGGACTCTTGCATCGAGTTGGTTAGCCAAGACATGACCAAGGAATTCTCGGACTCCCACTGCTGCCATTCTGGAGAAGTCCTATCGGGTTCCGTCATGTGGCCGGAGACATAGCCGAAGAGACGCCGACTTTTGAGCGCCAGGGTGATAGAACGGGACCACAAGAGATAATTGGATTCATCTAGCCGAAGGGTGGTAATCTGAGAGGTATTGTGATCAGTGGTTCCACGGTAGAAGGCCGGCGAAGGACCACCAGAAAGAGCCGGAGTAACACCGGTAGAGAGAGTAGCCGGAGTAACACCGGTAGAAAGAGAAGGAGAATCCACTCCACTAGAACCCATGACACAGGAATAGAAATCCGGAGGGAAGGAGCAAACCGGAATAGAAATCCAGATAGGGAGAGAAAACAAGAAATTAGGTCATCAGGAGGTATGTAGATCCATCCATTCAAGCATCACAAGGGCAGGTGGCGTCGGAGAAATCAAGAGCAGTAGAGCACTGTTCCGGCGCCATTAGAAGAGGGCGGAAGCGAAGGAGAGAAGGCGCTGTCGAGCGCTGGCTTGCGGGAGGCGCTGCGAGACCTGCGCGGTCGGAAGCGGAGACGGGCGGAAGCGCAGGAGGCGAGCGGGCTGTCGGTTCTTGAGACGGAGGCGAGCGAGACCTACGAGACCTGCGGGCTGTCGGTTCTGGAGAAGGAGGCGAGCGGGTTGTCGAGCGGAACGAACACGGAAGGCGAGCGAGGAGCGGAGGCGGGCTGTCGAGCGAGCGAGCGGCGGAAAAATTAGGTCACGGGAAACCTCCCTCTGATACCATGTTGATTAAGGGAAAAGAAAGTTAATTTCATTAAGAGACCCCCTCTATATATAGAGGAGAAACACAAGACAAGATACAAATGTGCTATTTGCACACCAGAAATAAAGTAAACTATGCTAACAAAGATAATTTAAATATGTTTAATTGATTGAATCTTATCAACTGGTTTGGTTTTAAACTCGAATTATCCATTGCTTCTGATCATGTCACACAATCTTTGAGGGTCTACTTGCGCCTACCACGGGTCCAGTGACGATCGAGACCGCTCATGACGAGCGTAGTATTTTATATTTATGTATTTTATTCGTGTACATTTTTGTTATGTATATTTTGGAGGTTATAATGTGCGGAGAATCATGACCGTTCATTATCCCTCCTTAGGCTATAAATAGGAGTAGAATGTCTCGTGTAAGGTGTATTGGAAGTTTGAGCAAAACCTTCTTTTGATCACCGGTGCCAAAGCTGGATTCCAAATACGAAGATTGGAAATTATCCCCTTTTCCCCCACACTCACTTAGCCGGCAACCTCCATATCCCATTTCCTTCCCCACATTCACCCAGCCACCCCATATTCCATCTCTTCCCTTCCACATTCATCCAGCCAGCCACCCCATATTCCATCTCCTCCCTTCCACATTCATCCAGTTGGCCACCCCATATGCCTTTCCTCCCCCACCCCATTCACCCAGCCGGCCACCCACATAGTCCAATTTCCTCTTCTCACATTCACCCAGCCGGTCATTCCATATTCCATCTCCTTTCCAAAATTCCTCCACCACTTCCTTGTCAATTCCCCCTAATTTCAGTTTTCTGGCAATCGCCGCCACCACCTCCGGCCACCACCATTATCTCCGTCGATCATCTCTAGCCACACTTGGCCGACCACCACTATCCAAACTCCCAAGCCACCTCCCCATTACTCCACTCATAACCACCTCCAACCTAAAATTGCTCATAGTGCACCCCCAATTCCCCACTTCCCCACTTCCCCACAATTCCCTCTCCTCTACTCACTCAAAACCCTCTCCCACATCCCCATCGAGTCCCCCACTCAAGTCCCAAGCCGGCCACCTCCTCTAAACTCCCACAACCCCCTAATTCCCCATTAGTCTACCTTCAGACCACATAACAGCCATCCCTCCTGATGTAATTTAAGCTCCTCCAAATCCTAAGTGCAAGCCCAAAAAAGAATTGACTCAACGTGTGACGAACGAGGCCCGGCTTACTAACGGAAATCTAAGACAAGGGATGAAGCGAACGGCGAGGTATGATTAGCGTGAGCGCACACTACATCGGATTGAAACCATTTCTTTGCTGAAATTAAACATAATGCGTAGCAAGTAAAATAGTAGATAAGGAGTGGGGAAAGAGCAGATCTCACCCCGGGGGGGGGGGGGGCTTCCCCGTTTCTGGCCTTCCGGTACCGGGGCAGCCGATAGTGTTTCCGGCTGTAGTTGCGGTGGTGACTGTTGTCGGGTTGGAGGAAATCGGCTCCGGGAAGCTTGGCGGTGGAGGGGATGTTGTTGTCGGGTTGGCTAGGTAAGCGGATGAGGGGCGGTGGAGGACTGGAGGTGTGGCTGGAGTCGGGGAAGTCCTGGGAAGGCGCGGCGGTGGACTTACGGCGGGCTGGAGAAAGGACGTCGGCTACGGGAGAGAAAGAGGCGACGGAGGGGTTAGGGCTGGAGGACGAGACGGCTACGGGAGGTTCAGGCGGTGGAGACTCGGTTGCCGGAAGCGGGAATCGGCGGCTGCGTCGGTCGGGACCTGCGGAAGACGGAACAGTGCGGGAGAGAAGGTGGCGGAAAATACCGAGAGAGATGAATCTCAATCTCGGTTTTTTCTTCCTAGCCAACTTCCTTAGGGCAACTTCACTTGATTTATATAGCCCCCCCCCCCCCACTCCTCTTTAATTAATAAAATAGATTAATTTCAGCAAATGATCTCAAAACTTAATGAAATGCGCCGACTCACCCCAGCCATACCAAACTGGACCAATTCATTCAGGGTCACGCGAGGTGGTCAATCTCACGCGCCGGTACATAATGCGAGAAATGGTAAAACATACAGGAATTGTAAATTGCGTACATGATAAGAGAGGAAATAAATCAACTGTTACGCCCCCGCAACGTTTTGCCGGTCGTCATTATGCTCGCAGACGCAAGGATGTCGTACACAACGGGGCTGAACCATCCGGTTCAGCCCCCTCTCTCTGAAGATGCCGAAATGGGGCTGAACCGGTTCGGTTCAGCCCTATTGGGGCCGGCCGGCCCCTTTGGCCGGCCCCTCTTTGGTTCCGGGTATTTATACACCGGAACCCCTCTTGGTTGAGGATGCAAGTATTGAGGTATAATCTTCTTCCTCCTTCTAAACCCTAATTCCTCTTAGCCCCCTCTTCCTCTCTAGTTTATCTCTCTCTCTCTCTCTATCTAGAATCCTAACAATTGGTATCAGAGGAGTTCGTTCTCCGACATGGTGAACACGCGCACGCAAGAGGAATCCGCACGGCTCGAAACCCTAGAGGGGACGGTGGTCACTCTCACGGAGTCGGTGGCGGCCATGACGGCCGGTATGGAGGAGTTGAAAGCCTTATTGAAAGGAAAAGGGCCGGCTACGGATGATTCGGCCGGATCGGGACAAGATCCGGCTGCGGGTGTTGCGCGCGGGGCCACGGATGGCGGAGTCGGGCGTGTCGGGCTCGGCGAGGACGTGCGTCGTTTTCCCCCTCCGTCAACGGGGCCAAATGGCGGGTCGGGATCGGGGAATTACGCGGGGCCGGGGCCGATGCCGCCCGCATCGCTGAATAGCGGCTTCGGCGAGCCGGTCGCAACCCAGATCCAGGCGCGTCGGGGCTGGGATGAGCCCGCAGGCTTCCGGCATGGCTGGGATGAAGCCGCCGGCCATCGGCATGGCTGGGATGAAGCCGCCGGCCATCGGCGGGGCTGGGATGAGGCCGCAGGCCATCGGCGGGGCTGGGATGAGGCCGCAGGTCAGCGGCGGGGCTGGAATGAGGCCGCAGGTCAGCGGCGGCCACCGGAACAGGCAGGACAGCAGAGGGGAGGTCTTCTTCCTCCTCCTCGGGGGTTTGGACAGCAGGGTGCGCCGGTTTATGGACCACCATGGGGTGGCCAACCACCGGGTTACGGTGTATTTGAGCAAGGCGATATCGGAAGGCGAGAAGGAGGTCATGGCCCGCATCGCTTGTCTCCAGGCTTGTCTCGCATGTATTTCCCGGAGTTCGAGGGTGGTGACACCTTGGAGTGGATTCAGAAGGCCGAACTCTTCTTCCAATATCAAGATGTTCCTGAAGGCCAATGGGTGCAGTTGGCGTCTTTTCACCTAAAGGACGACGCTTTCCAATGGACACAGTGGTTCCTGCGGGGACGGGAGTACGTGCCCTGGGGGGAGTTTGTGGAGGGCTTTACGGCTCGATTCGGTCCGCTAGAGTATGAGAACTATGAGGCCATGCTTCAGAAACTCCGCCAGAAAGGTTCGGTGATGGAGTACCGTACGGAGTTCGAGAAGTTGGCAAATCGGGTGCAATGGCCAGAAAGGACTTTATACAGTTGCTTCATCTCCGGTCTCAAGGAGTATATTCGTGATGAGGTGCAGGCACTCATGCCTCAGTCGTTGAACCACGCCATTACCTTGGCCCGTATTCAGGAGGAGCGGTTCAGCAGACAGAGAGGCCGCATGCAGAATAGGCCGCCCCCGGCCAGCACTACTACTACTACGGTTGCACGGCGGGAACAACCTACGGCTAACAAGCCGACGGTGACTCGCTTGTCTTGGAGTGAGTTGCAAGCTCGCAAAGAGAAGGGTCTATGCTTCAATTGTGATGAGAAGTTTGCTCCGGGCCACAAATGCCAGAGGACACAAGCCTTCATGTTATATCAGGAGGCTGAGGAAGCACCGGCGGTCGACGAGGATGAATTGGAGGTGGACCTGGAAGACACTGAGTTTGGAGTCTCTATGCATGCTTTGGAAGGGTGCGTTCCTCCGCTTACAATGCGGCTGGCGGGTCGGATCGCCCAGGAGAAGGTTACTATTTTGGTGGACAGTGGGAGCACCCACAACTTTGTGCATCCCGATGTGGCAGGGAGAGTTGGACACAGGGTCGACAAGGGGGCTGCCTTTCATGTTATGGTAGCGGATGGCAGTAAGTTGCAATGTGAAGGGGTGCTGAAGGGAGTGGAACTGCGGATAGGAGACTATGCGGGACGAACGGACGTCTACTTGCTACCAATTCGTGGCTCGGATATGGTTTTGGGAGTTCAGTGGTTACGCCAATTACAACGGGTAACTTTTGATTGGGCGCACATGACCATGGAGTTTGTGCTCGGGGAGCAACAGTTTTGCCTGCGGGGTCTTATGTCTTCTCCTATTAAGGAGGTATCTCTTCGCAGCATGCAACAGTTCAGCGGAGACGGGCAAGTGATGGCCATTCTACGGGAGGTTCAGACCGGCGACTCCGGCAATTCTGAGGTACCAGTTCACTTACAGTCCATTTTGACAGATTACGCTGACGTTTTTCAGGAGCCCCGTACTCTGCCGCCGCCTCGGTTCCGGGATCATCGTATTCCGCTCAAGGCGGGCGCCGAGCCTACTAATGTGCGACCATATCGCTACCCACACATTCAGAAGGCGGAAATCGAGCGGAGTGTCCGGGAGATGTTGGAGGCCGGTATCATTCGGCCGAGTACTAGTTCCTTCTCCACCCCCATCATTCTGGTCAAGAAAAAAGACGGTTCCTGGAGGTTTTGTGTGGACTACCGCGCCTTGAATGGCGCCACGATCAAGGATAACTTTCCGATTCCTCACATTGAGGAGCTGCTGGATGAACTGCATGGAGCACAACTTTTTACCAAGTTAGATCTTCGCTCTGGATATTATCAGATTCTCATGGCCCAAGAAGATATCGACAAGACGGCTTTCCGAACACATGACGGCCATTATGAGTTCTTGGTCATGGCCAATGGCTTGACTGGCGGACCTGCGACATTCCAGGCCAACATGAATGAGATTTTTCGGGATTTCTTGCGGACTTTTGTGCTGATATTCTTTGACGACATTCTCATTTACAGTGCTAGTTGGGAGGATCATGTGGGACATGTGGAACAGGTCCTATGCCGACTTCGGCAACACCGTCTTTACGCCAACCGTTCTAAGTGCTCATTTGGTCAGGAGGAGGTGGAATACTTGGGCCACATGGTCTCAGGTCAGGGCGTGCGGGCCGACCCACGAAAAATTCAGAGTATGGAATCGTGGCCGCGGCCAGTTACAGTACGTGCCTTGCGCGGATTTTTGGGTCTCACGGGATACTACAGGCGGTTCGTCCGGGATTATGGCAAGATAGCACGACCTTTGACTCAGCTTTTGCAGAAGGATTCTTTTTCTTGGGGAGAAGAGGCGGAGGGCGCCTTCCAGGCCCTCAAACAGGCCATGACGACCACGCCTGTTCTTGCTTTACCAGATTTTGCGAAGGAATTCGTCCTTGAGACGGATGCGTCGGGGGTGGGCATCGGCGCCGTCTTGATGCAGGAGGGACGGCCTATAGCTTTCTACAGTAGGGCGTTAGCCCCTCGTACTCTGGGCCTGTCGGCTTACGAAAAAGAAATGTTAGCAATCATTCATGCGGTGGGCGTTTGGCGGCCGTACTTGTTGGGGCGGCATTTTAAGGTGCGCACGGATCATCAAAGCTTAAAACATTTTCTGGACCAACGGGTCTCCTCGCCTCTCCAACAGAAGTGGGTTACTAAGCTCTTGGGATATGATTATGAGATCGTTTATCGGCGCGGCAAGGATAATGTCGTCGCTGATGCTCTCTCTCGCTTGCCGGAGGCAGCTCTCACTCACATTACGGGACCCTTGCTCGATTCTTTGGCCGACATTCACGAGGAGGTCATGAGCTCGGACACCTTGCGGCCGTTAGTGGAGGCCTTGCAGCGGGGCGAGACTGTTACGCCTGGTTATCATTTATGTAATGGTCGTCTTCACTTTAGGGGCCGAGTGGTGGTGCCGGCCGCCTCAGCTTGGAGAACAGTTTTGATGCATGAGTTTCACTCGTCGCCTACGGGGGGACATGCCGGAGTACTTCGAACCCTTCAGCGGGCACGGGCCAATGTCTTCTGGGCGGGCATGCGACGGGACATTCAGCAGTTTGTTCGCCAGTGTGAGATCTGCCAGCGGCAGAAATATGAGACGTCTTCACCCGCGGGGCTGCTTGTCCCGTTGGACATCCCGCAGCTTATTTGGGACACGGTGTCCATGGACTTCATCGACGGGTTGCCTAAATCAAAAGGGAAGTCGGTCATTTTGGTAGTAGTGGATAAACTCTCCAAGTATGGCCACTTTATTGCCCTCAGCCACCCTTACACTGGAGACTCGGTGGCCGCCCTCTTTGCTAGAGAGATTGTGCGTCTGCATGGCGTTCCTCGCGCGATTATTTCTGATCGTGACCCGACCTTCGTTAGTAGCTTTTGGAGAGAGTTATTCCGCTTACAAGGAACTCGCTTACATTTCAGCACGGCCAACCATCCGCAATCGGATGGCCAAACAGAAGTTCTTAACCGAGGGGTGGAGACATATCTTCGGTGCTTTGTGATGGATGAGCCCCGCACTTGGCCAGAGTGGTTACATTGGGCCGAATACTGTTATAACACGTCTTATCACTCCGCCAGCAGGATGACGCCATTTGAGGTTGTTTACGGTCGGCCACCTCCGACCTTGGGCACTTATGAGCCGGGTAGCACCGCTCTACCGGCGGTTGATCGGGCTCTTCTGGACCGCGATCGCATGATGGTCACTCTCCGGGCCAACCTCCGTGTGGCCCAGGATCGTATGAAGGTGCAAGCGGACAAGCACCGCACTGAGCGGGAATTCGCCGTCGGTGATGAGGTTTTTCTCAAGTTACAACCATATCGGCAGTTGTCTGTTGCAGCCCGTGGCAATCAGAAGTTATCCCCGCGCTACTACGGCCCCTTTCAGATCATCAGCAGGGTGGGGCCGGTAGCTTACACCTTGGCGTTGCCGCCGGGCTCCCGCATCCATCCCACTTTTCACGTTTCATTGCTCAAGAGAAAGGTGGGCCAGCATGTCCAACCTTCTGCTCTCTTGCCTGACGTTACGGCAGCGGGTGAGCTGAGGCCACTGCCAGAGGATGTTTTACGAAGCAGATGGAAGCACCGGGGCACCGAACTCCGGCCCGAACTCTTGGTCAAGTGGAAGACACTGTCTCCGGCACAAAACTCTTGGGTGGATTTCTTCGATTTCAAGGAACTCTACCCCGACTACCACCTTGAGGACAAGCTGGTTCTTGATGGGGAGGGGAATGTTACGCCCCCGCAACGTTTTGCCGGTCGTCATTATGCTCGCAGACGCAAGGATGTCGTACACAACGGGGCTGAACCATCCGGTTCAGCCCCCTCTCTCTGAAGATGCCGAAATGGGGCTGAACCGGTTCGGTTCAGCCCTATTGGGGCCGGCCGGCCCCTTTGGCCGGCCCCTCTTTGGTTCCGGGTATTTATACACCGGAACCCCTCTTGGTTGAGGATGCAAGTATTGAGGTATAATCTTCTTCCTCCTTCTAAACCCTAATTCCTCTTAGCCCCCTCTTCCTCTCTAGTTTATCTCTCTCTCTCTCTCTATCTAGAATCCTAACATCAACATAATAATTAAAGCAGTAAATAGCTAAAGAAACGAGTCGGTTCTAGAGAGCCGTAGACAGGATCACATCAGTTCCCCCGGGGTTGAGAGAACTCGACTCCGGCGAGGTTAAGTGGATGGTCGCAACGGAGAGATCTGGGCGCCGACGCTGAAGCTCTCGGGCGCTGACCCAACTGCTGTCCAAGATGTCCCTTCCCTTCCAAGTAACCAAGTAGCGCTGGTAAGCTCCCGCACGAGTCTGGAACTCCCGTACATCAAGCACCTGGTCGATCTCTTCCGTGGTAGGGGTGAAAGCCGGCTGAAATCCCGTGGTTATCCCGGGCTCCAAGATAGGTGGTGGCACAGGTGTAGCGGGTGGGGTTCCATGGAATGGGTATAGGTCCGCCACATTGAAAATCGGTGAGGTGCCGAATTCCAAGGGTAGATCAACAAGGTAGGCATTCTCACCCAACCGCTTCCTTACCGGAAAAGGACCGAAACGTCGCTGGCGGAGCTTGTGGTAAGTCCCACTGGGAAATCTTTCCTTTCTAAAGTGTATCAGCACCAAATCTCCTTCCGAAAAAGACAAGTCGCGCTGGTGGTCATCGGCGCTAGCCTTGTATTTTTCGGATGTCACCTGCAGCTTATTATGAATAATTTCATGCAAAGTTTTCAAGTTCTCAACCCAAGTAGTAGCATCAAAAGAAGTGCGCTCGAAAAAAGGTAGGGAATGACGGTCAAGGTAATGGGGAATGGGAAAACCATACACAATCTCAAAAGGCGACTTTTTGGTGGAACGGTTTACGGTGCTGTTGTAAGCAAATTCGGCTTGGGCTAATGCTAAGTCCCACTGCTTGGGTTGCTCTCCGGCTAGGCATCTTAACAAATTACCCAGACTTTGGTTGACCACCTCGGTCTGCCCATCAGACTTGGGATGGTACGCGCTGCTAAAATTTAACTTTGTGCCCAATTTACGCCACACCGTTTTTCAAAAATAGCCCATGAATCGCGTGTCCCTGTCAGAAGTGAAGGTACGGGGCACCCCATGGAGTCGAACCACCTCTCGAAAGAAGAGGTGGGCCACGTGTGCCGCATCAGAGGTTTTTCGGCAGGGTATAAAATGAGCCATCTTGGAAAATCTATCTACGACGACGAATACGGAGTCAATTCCTCGCGCCGAAGTAGGGAAACCACTAACAAAATCCATGGACACTTTGTCCCATGGCCGCTCGGGAATCGGTAAGGGAGTGTACAGCCCAGTGTTCTAGGATTGCCCCTTGTATAGTTGGCACGTCTGGCAGATGCGGACGTGGCTGATAATATCCTGTCTCATGCGCGGCCAATAATAACGGGAGGTCGCTAGATCCAGCATCTTGGCCTGTCCGACATGTCCACCTAGTCTAGCCGAGTGCAACTCAGCTAGCAAGGTCTCACGTAAAGGGCCTTGGCAGATGCATAGCCTGGTGCCCCTAAACAGGAACCCCCCGTGTATGCAGAAATGTCCCGTCGGGTCGGCCCCATGCGGCTGACACTCTGCCCAAATAATACTAAAATCTGGATCAGTGGCGTATAACTCCCTTTGGGAATCTAAGTCTGTCAACCGAAGGTGTAGGGACCCTAAAAGATGTGCTCGTCGACTAAAGGCGTCAGCGACTATTGGTGACCCCTGGCTTATGTCGGATGTGAAAGGTGTACTCCTGCAGGAAGGCGGCCCATTTGGCCTTCCGCCGGACCTCCTTCTGTGAGTTCAGGTAACGCAATGCCTCATGATCTGTATTCAGCACGAACTCGCGCTGAATCAAGTAATGTCGCCAGTGACGGAGAGCCTGTACGATGGCGAAAAACTCAAGATCGTAGGTGGAATACCTTGTTTTCACATCGTTCAACTTCTCACTATAAAACGCTACAGGTCGGCCCTCCTGACTAAGTACTGCCCCGATGCCTACGTGTGAAGCGTCGCAGTCTACCTCGAACACCTTTTCAAAATCAGGGAGGGCCAGAACAGGAGCACTAGACATTTTCTCCTTCATAAGGAGGAAGGCCTGCTCCGCCTCGGCCGTCCATACGAATTGCCCCTTGCGGAGGCAATCTGTAATGGGAGCGATGTGGGTGCTGAAGTTGCGTATAAAGCGACGATAGAACGAAGCGAGGCCATGAAACCCTCGTGCCTCAGTGAAATTCCTGGGGGTGGGCCTGGACTCGATCGCGTGGATCTTTTCCGGGTCCACCTTGATGCCCTCAGAAGAGACGATATAACCCAAGAAGGTGAGACTACTAGTGAGAAATGTGCATTTTTTAAGTTGATGATCAAGCGGTGTTCCCTTAAGATCTGCAGGACCTGCCGAAGATGTGTAAGATGCAGATCGGGGTCGAGGCTGTAGATAAGGATGTCGTCAAAGTAGACAACAACGCAAGTTCCCATCAGGGGTCTGAGGACTTGGGTCATCAATCTCATAAAGGTGCTCGGAGCGTTGGACAAACCAAAAGGCATGACCAACCACTCATACAGTCCCTCCCGTGTTTTGAAGGCCGTCTTCCATTCATCCCCGGGTCGGATCCGGATCTGATGGTAGCCACTCCGGAGGTCAATCTTCAAAAAAATCTTCGCCCCACTCAGCTTGTCGAGCATGTCGTCTAATCGGGGAATCGGGAATCGGTACTTGACGGTAATCTTGTTGATAGCGCGGCTATCAACACACATACGCAAAGTTCCGTCCTTCTTGGGAACAAGAAGGGCAGGGACAGCGCAGGGGCTAAGGCTTTCCCTTACGTGTCCCCTCTGGAGAAGCTCGGATACCTGTCTCCTGAGCTCCTCATGCTCCCTCGGGCTCATACGATAATGTGGTAAATGGGGTAGGCTTGCGCCTGGGACTAAATCAATGCAGTGCTGGATATCCCTCAACGGTGGGAGCTGGTCTGGTAACTCGTCCGGGGTGAGATCACCAAACTCGGAAATCAGGGGCCGAACGGCCATAGGAATCTCCACAGAGGTAGTAGGGGACTCCAGACCAACTAATACAAAGGCGACGGTTCCCTCTCGCATCTCATGACTAAACTGTCGCTCCGTCAACCGGACGGACGGATATGCCACAGTGGTGAGCGTGGTCGGGGGAATAGGAGCCCCGGACAAGATAGTCACCGGGGGGGTGAGGCGCTGCGGGATAAGACCGTTCTTCTGGGGAAGAAGAACTATCTTTCGACCACGGTGGTCGAAAGAGTAAGAGTTCCTACGACCGTCGTGGACACTGTTCCGATCATATTGCCACGGATGCCCCAAGAGAATGTGGCAAACATCGAGGGGTGCAACGTCACACCACACTGAATCAGAGTAGGACGGTCCAATGGTGAACGCCCCAAGACATCGATGTGAGATGACCATCGTGGTGCCACTAGTCACCCAGGATAGCTCATATGGGCGCTCCAACTTCTGAGTCTGGAGGCTTAACTTCTCTACCATGCGTTGAGAGACAAAATTCTCCATGCTCCCGCTGTCAATGATAATAGAACAGTAGTGCTCGTGGATACGCGCAGTGGTGCGAAAGATATTGTGTCTTACCCAAGCGTCGTCGGTGGTAGCTCTCGGGGCAAGCAGGCTATGCTGTAGGACACAAATCAGCTGATCTGGCTGCTCGCCCTCTACTTCACACTCTCCCTCAAAGGGGTCCTCAGTATCCCTAACTAACTCGCTCTCCCAGATTCCATACTCGGGATCTCGCCCATCGTCAACCTCAACAACCGCGGTAAATTGGCGCCTTGGACACTCAGACGATTTATGTCCCGGCTCCATGAACTTGTAACACCGAAACACTTGCCTAGAGGTGGAAATCTCCTTCCCCTTCAAGGAAGTCGAAGAAGGACCCGCAGGGGCAGGAGCTGGCAGCATAGGTCTAACCGTAGAAGGTGGCCCCGGAGTAGGAGACGTACTCGTCATAGTGGTTGATGTCGAGAACGAGGAATAGTGCGTCCGGTCCGTAGATTTCTGCCCGGATGTCCTCCTCTGGAGGGCCTCCACTCGTGCCCTGCTAGAGAGCTCTCCAAGGTCTCGGAAATCATGTAACTCCAACTAGTCACGTATCGCGTACCATAGTCCGTTCAGATAACGGGCCACAACCATGTGGTCTTCCTCCTTTAAATCTAAACGTGATTGGAGGACCAGGAATTCGTTGGTGTACTCGTCAATGGTTTGTTTGTCTTGTCGTAGGTTATGATACCTACGGTACAACGTCTGCAAGAAATCAGCGGGGACGTACCTCCTCTTGAGTTGAGTTTTGAACTCAACCCAGGTGGTGATAGGTGGTTGCCCCATCGTGTAGCGCATCCGCTCGACTTGCTCCCACCACGTGAGTGCGGGATCCTTTAGTTTCAAGGTAGCATACTCCACCTGTTGGTGGGCAGGAGTGCGCTTCCAGCTGAGGAATCGCTCAAGTCGCTCACACCAATCAAGACACACCTCAGGCTCAAGTGTGCCTTCAAAATCCCCAACGTCCAATTTAATACCGGCATCCCATCTAGGGGGATTCCTATTATCTTGATAGGCTAGTTGAGGTTCCGGTGGTGGTGGGGTGGGAGGTCGTGCAGGAGGGGTAGGGGGCTGAGCAGCAAGTCCCCCTAAATGATATTGGGCTTCCAAGTTATTAACCGTGGTACGCAATCCTATCATAACTTGGTTTGTGTCCCTCACAGAGAGGGTGAGTGTAGTGATATCGGTCATAAGTTCTTCCATTCGTTTTCCTATATCTCCCACACTACCCTTTAGGTGCTCCACTCGTGATTCCATGGGCAACTTAACAACTCGCAAACTTAGGAATTACGTACAAGCAAGCGCTTGGCTATCCCACAATGGGAGTGAGATATCCCATCAGCCACACCAAATTGATGTAATTTAAGCTCCTCCAAATCCTAAGTGCAAGCCCAAAAAAGAATTGACTCAACGTGTGACGAACGAGGCCCGACTTACTAACGGAAATCTAAGACAAGGGATGAAGCGAACGGCGAGGTATGATTAGCGTGAGCGCACACTACATCGGATTGAAACCATTTCTTTGCTGAAATTAAACATAATGCGTAGCAAGTAAAATAGTAGATAAGGAGTGGGGAAAGAGCAGATCTCACCCAGGGGGGCTTCCCCGTTTCTGGCCTTCCTGTACCGGGGCAGCCGATAGTGTTTCCGGCTGTAGTTGCGGTGGTGACTGTTGTCGGGTTGGAGGAAATCGGCTCCGGGAAGCTTGGCGGTGGAGGGGATGTTGTTGTCGGGTTGGCTAGGTAAGCGGAAGAGGGGAGGAGGGGCGGCGGAGGACTGGAGGTGTGGCTGGAGTCGGGGAAGTCCTAGGAAGGCGCGGTGGTGGAGGGTCTTACGGCGGGCTGGAGAAAGGACGTCGGCTACGGGAGATAAAGAGGCGACGGAGGGGTTAGGGCTGGAGGACGAGACGGCTACGGGAGGTCCAGGCGGTGGAGACTCGGTGGCCGGAAGCGGGAATCGGCGGCTGCGTCGGTCGGGACCTGCGGAAGACGGAACAGTGCGGGAGAGAAGGCGACGGAAAATACCGAGAGAGATGAATCTCAATCTCGGTTTTTTCTTCCTAGCCAACTTCCTTAGGGCAACTTCACTTGATTTATATAGCCCCCCCCCCCCCCCCCCCCCCCCCCCACTCCTCTTTAATTAATAAAAGAGATTAATTTCAGCAAATGATCTCAAAACTTAATGAAATGCGTCGACTCACCCCAGCCATACCAAACCGTACCAATCCATTCAGGGTCACGCGAGGTGGTCAATCTCACGCGCCGGTACATAATGCGAGAAATGGTAAAACATACGGGAATTGTAAATTGCGTACATGATAAGAGAGGAAATAAATCAACATAATAATTAAAGCAGTAAATAGCTAAAGAAACGAGTCGGTTCTAGAGAGCCGTAGACAGGATCACATCACCTCCCCTCTCTCCTCAAACAGCCGGTCCACCCTTGATTCCCCTTCACACTTAACTCACTGTATTCCCCGCCCTATTCCATCCACCTCCACGGTTGGAACTTCTCCAAGCTACTCCTAGGAATTCCAACCACCGGTCTGCACCCTAATCCCGCATTCCTTTCTACAACCAATCCCTGTCCACTGCATTTCCAGGGTTCTCTCCACTGCTGACACCCTCCTCCACACCCCCACATCCCTTCCAGTACCCCTGATTCTTCCCAACAACAACTGCCATCATCCCTGGCCGCCGATAGCTCCCCGGATATCCACTGAACCTTCAACTCCATAGTTGTGCAAGTTTTAAGTTTGTTCTCCTTTATTTTGTATTGAATTAGTGTCAATTCACTCTATTTTTTTGCAATCATTGTCACCACGCCTTTGGTGATTTTGTTTGCCCTCATTTCACTTGTGTAATTTATATTTGTGTCATCTCATATTTATACTGCATTTCATGTTCTCCCATTTGTGGAGCTCTCTTAATTGTGACTTATCTTGCATAATTTTATAAATCTTATTATTGCAAGATAGATGTCGGATTAGTGTTAGCGCATTTAGAAGAAACCCATTAGTTTCTATTAGAACCTACCCTGTGCCAGCTTCTTTGTTTGATATGTGCGATAAGTGACTAGTATGTCAGTGGTTTATTTCCATTGGACATGCATCTATATCAGTATGCATGGATTCATAGTATTTCACATACATATTTGCATGCATCCATTCATATAAAAGCTGACATGGATGTTTGACTTTATGACATTGATTCATGATCGAGAACGTTGCGGACGATCTTTGAAAAACTGCTTGCATGGTAATTTCATTCTCCTTTTAGATTGTTTCAACATATTTGTATGAGTATTGAAATGCTTTATGAACTTAGTGCATATGATACAGGCGTACAAAATATTGTTTATAAATGGGAAAAGATACAAAATCGTGATAACATGCTCACACCAAGTCACCAACGTGATGGTTCTCCTTCTGAAAGATCCTCTCCTAGAAAGCTTATAAAAAATTCACATGATGAAAACATAAGACACGGGAGAGAAAAATCTCATAGTTGAATTTCCAAAATGTCATTTAAATGATAAATTACTTAAAAATAATACCAATTAAAAAAATAATACTAATAGACTATAAGCTTGGAATGCTGGTCCAAATCTTCTCACGTTGTGAGGAGGGTCGTTTGAGAGTGCATATACATATCCTCCATTCTAGGGAGTGTATGTATTAATATATAAAAAAGGGCAGCCTGGTGCACAAAATATCCCCACACAGTGAGGGTCGGGGAAGGGTCCCACCACAAGAGTGAAATGTAGGCAAACCTTACCCTATATTTTTGTATGTATTAATACATATGTACTGAAAAAAACCTTAGCCTCAAGGTCGAGTAAAGAAACTCTACTGGAAACAATCTTTCAATGCAGTAGACGATGAGGGTGAGAGAAATGCGTCCAGAAATGTTAGGATCGGACGCTTTCAAGATCGATTTTGTCCGGATCTGTAATAGTTTAATGGCATGAATAAACTAGACGATGGGATGGAACATTGGCGGTTGTTGTGAAATGGGGAAACCATGGGTAAGAGATGTCATGGGGATAGGTGGACTTAGAACTAGGGCTGAGGGATTTGCTAAATTGAGACCCCGCCAACTAGGAATTGTCATGGAATATAACAGAAGGTTTGTGACGAGCAGGGCCCCGCCAACTAGGAATTCGACAAAAGAGGCGAAAAGCTGCAGGAATGAGTGGAACGAGGACTATGGTTGGGCATGGGTCGGAAGATTGATTAGGGTCATGGAGGTGCCCTTGGAACTTTGAAGGGCTGGCACGAACTCTTGGGGTTGGTCTTGTCTAGGGTTGCGACAATGGAGAATGAGATAGAAGCTATGGAGGTGAGTGTTCCGGTGAGTTGGGGTCGGAGTTGTGGATGAGAAAAGCATGGGAGTGGTGGTGGTCGGTACCATTCATTCGGGAGTGGTTGTCATAGAGATGGGGGACATGGATTGACTTTCCTGTAGGGGAGACGTTGGAGGGGGATGGTGATACGTATACGCCCTAACAAAAATAAGCACATGCACTCGAACGACTAACCTCACCCCACAAGAGTTCTCTCTCGAGACATGTTTACCTTTATGGATAATAATGTACTCGTAATTAATTAGGTATTTTGTTTTTAGTATAATCCGATATATAACGGGCCTCCATCTATATAAAGAACCCTTAACATGAGAGTTATCTTATCTTTGAATATTAGGTATTTGACTCTCTCTCTCTCCCTCTCCCTCTCTCCCTCTCTCTCTCTCTCTCCCTCTCTCTCTCTCTCGCTCGCTCTCCCTCTCTCCTTCTCCCTCTCTCCCGCTCTCCCTCTCCCGTTCTCCCGCTCTCCCTCTCTCTCTCCGAGAGAATGATCTTTAAAGGGAACCAACCCTCAAAAGTTGTGAGTATGTCTTGTGAACAGTATATTTCTTCCTCTCTATTGCAATATTTTAAGTTCTTGCTTCCCTTCTTGATACGGGGTTGCCTATCTGTATGGACTCGTCCGACCTGCTGCCTCCGCCCACCGCTTTTTCGGCAGCCAGGATCCAATGCCTAAACACCGCTTGCCTTGCCGTTCAACACCCACATATGGAGCTCCTCAACATTCATTTCTATTTCTCTAGATCCATCCAATCACTCGTGCATGCCACTTACCTTTCCCCTCAAAGCATGCCCACCTCTTACCATTTATTTGTATTTCTTCCTTATTTCCTTCCCACATGCCTCAACTCTTCCTATCCAACTTTGAAATTTCACCCGCTCCCCTCCTCTCCATCCTCATGGGGCTGCATGTATGTTGCCATGAAGTTTCTGATTAGTTCCAATTTTTCAAATCCCCCTTCCCTTAATGTCTGCTTCTCCCACATCTCCACCACCAACTTTTTTAGCTGTTAGACCACACAACACCCATATTTTCTCTGTAAGCATGTTGCGATCTGCTTCAGCACTTCAACACCTCAAAACCCACTCACTCATAATTAAGGATTCCGATAATTTAGTTTCTTCGAACTCTCTGCTTTGGGTCAACGACCCTCATCTTATGTGTAGGACATGTCCATTTTTTAACTGAGGCAGTGACGATGAAAGCTTCTACACCAATTTCAGATGGAATTGTCTCTAAACACTACAATCAGCAAGGCACGAGGCATCCGTTCGGACGACACAATAAACATGCTCATTGTCCTGATGTTATACATGACCCGTCCATCAGAAGAGACCACCATAGATTACGATCAACATCAAAAATACCTTTTGCTCATCTGCCTGACATTCGACCTAATGAAGATCATTAAAAATCTCAAGAACCATGACCAAACTGGCATGTTTCCACTATCACAGAGACCTTCAGGTTCGCTCCACGTCGCTCGACCCTGGAGACAAAGTTGATTTTCACGTATGCTTGGACGATCAGGCCAAGTCCAAGAGAGTACTCTCAAGAAACACGCTACCTTTATGGATAATATTGTACTTATAATTAATTAGGTATTTTGTCTTTAGTGTAATTCATCTTGTAGTAAGTCTCCATTTATATAAGGAGCCCTTAACACGAGAGTTATGTTTAGATATTAGGTGTTTGGGTGTCTCACTTTGGAACGAAAGGCTATTAGAGAGATCCTGCCCTCAAGAGTTGGGTGATGGTTTGTCTCATTAATTTTATCTTCCTTTCGCTCTATTACTGTACAATAAGTTCTTGCTTGCGTTCTTGATACATGGTTTATTGTCCATATGGGATGGTCTAATGGGGGTTCTGTTTTCATGAAGTAGGATGGGTCGAGGTTGGGGATGAACTACTATGGAGGCAAGTGTTTTGGCGATCCAGAGTCATTGTGGTAAACACCTAGTCTATGTTATCGATGATGGAGGGTCGCGGGGATTCAAAAATTTGTCAAACTTAGAGGTAGTATTCATGCTCGTTGAAGGTTGGGAGAGCTGCGATGGTTATCATTGGCGAGTTGAGAAAGCTAGGTGGAGTGAGGTGCAATGTTGGGAGTGTGCATGATGTAAGGCATGTATCTAATAAGTGGTAGTGATGATATAGTTTTAAGGAGAGGGATGACATGGGTGGACAGGGGTGCGGATTTAGTGAGGTTATCAAAGGAGTTATGAGGAGTTAGTGATAAATTTTGCGGGCCATCGTGAGGATGTCGGTGTGGGCATCATTCATTTGATCAAAATTTGTGTGCATCAATGCCACGGTGGTGAATATGTTGAGAGAGGAAAGGTGCAACGTAATGATTATTTCCTGATTGCCGAAGGAGCGGCGGTCGGAGGTAAAGCTGATCGAATAAATTGGTAGGAAGACGAACAAAAGATTGCACTATAAATGGAAAAGGTACAAGCTCACTGTACTTGCTCACACCAATGTTGTCGAGGGTGGCTTCCCTCTAAGAATTCCTCCCCAAGAAAGCTTACAAAGGATTTCACATGATAAAACACAACACTCACCCTGTTACGTATGTGCGCGTAACTTCTTTTATCTTGTCCTTTTTTATGTTTATTGTTGTGAGCCCCCCTCCCTATATAAGGAGGTGGTATGAGAGAGTTCTCCTCATATTATTTTACTAGGGTTTTGGGTCTCCTCTATGAGATAGGCTTCTTTGAGGAACCAACCTCCAGAAGAAGGGCACGAGTATACCTCATGGTTGTATCTAGTGCTTTCATCTAGTGAAGTATTTTCTCCTACCTGTACCATTAGTCCGACCTGTCGCCCTCCCTGCATCCTGCCGCCAGGTTTCTTCCGTTTCAATAAGGCGTTGCGTCTGCTCGAGTTCCTCCAGCGACGATTGACAACGTCGGGCCATTCATCTACCCCCTCGGCACAGCAGCGCGGCTGTCCGACCGTGTCGTGCATCGCTTCCCCGCGTTCGACCCGCACGAGCCGCTTTCGCTGATCACAACTACCCGACAATCGCGCCCACTTCTTCTGCCAAGTATCAGGTTTCTGCCTCTTCTTCTGCCCAATTGAGCCTTCCTTTACGCCGCTCCGCCTGCTACAAACCAGATCTGGGCGTTCTTTCTTCACAGCACCGCCCGACTCCTTTCAGTCCTTCCGCCATATCCGGTCTTTTGCTTTGTCAGCCACGGTCCGACACCCCGCTGTCAGTCCACCGCTGCACCAGATCCCTCCCGCAGCCGTCCACCTCTACCTCCGAGCTCGTTTGACAGCTAGCCCCTCCGCCAACTCCGACGCTCTCCTACGGACCTCCAGTTCTTGTGCTCCCTTTCTTATGCCAATGAATCGGATGGAATCTCGCATGGAAGCCCTCGAACAAGCCCCCACCACCATTAACTCGCATCTCGAGGCCCAGGCCAAGCAGTTCACCTCCATTATGACCATGCTTCACAACCTGCAACTCGGCCGAAACTTCGGGCCAACTACGGCTTCTGCCTTGGGATCCCCCAGCATAGTGGCCCCCGCAGATCCCGCTTTGACGGGATTCCCTCCACAGCTCCCACGTCTCGACATCCCCACATTCAACGGGACTAACCCACTTGGGTGGATTTCCCGCGCCGAACAGTTTTTTAATATTCACCAGACTCCTCCGGCACAGCAAGTCTCCACATCAATCGTCGGCATGGAAGGTTCTGCCCTCCATTGGGTCCGCTGGCTCTGCCAAGCCTCCCCTGACCTCACCTGGACGGCCCTCACGGAGGTTCTCATTCAGCGGTACGACCACCGCTACTCCGGTTCCATGATCGAGCGCCTTTGCGGAGTCCGCCAAACCGGCTCCATTGACTCGTACGTTGATACATTTATTGAGCGGGTCACCCATGTCCCAAGACTTCCCCCCGATCACTACTTGGCATACTACATGCATGGCCTTCAACCTCATATCTGAGCCCGCCTCCGCACCCTTCAGCCAGTCACTGTGAACCAAGTCATGGACTTCTCCCCATTGGTGGAGGGCCTGGAGGCCGAATTTCTCGCGTTGTCCGAGGACCCTCCTTCCTCACTGCCTCCCTCCAAACCTCCGTACTAGCCATACTTGTCACGACCCGTCTCGACGAAAGTCAGAGTGCGCTTCGGGCGGGCCGTGATGCCATAGGCATGGGCGGAAATAAATCCATGCATGTTAAGGCGGATGCAGAGAATACTAAAAATAGTTTCAAAGTAGTTCAATTTAGAGAAAAACAATTTGATTTTTATGTGGAAGCTTTTAGAGTTTAAATCAGTGAGAGTTTTATGTGCACATGCAATTTTGTAAAAAACATGTTTTATAGGGCACTGTTACTGTTTTCATGCAATTATGATTCAACAGACGGTGCACATGCATTAATCTCAAATTCTAGTACATAAGTATTTAAATAGCCTAACAGTTGTCCATGATGCCAGAGAAATTGTCTGATTGCAATTATTACATAAAAGAATTATTTGACAGTAAAAGAAATGTAAACAAAGAACCTGAAACTTAATGTTGATCGGGCTCGAGTATCTGACGGCGTTGTACGAACACTAAGACAATTCCAAAGCAGAAAGGAAAAATCTCAGAACATTTAAATAAACAAAGTGAACAAAGTAAAATATAGAACAGTAACAGAAGCAGAAAAGTATGAGTGTACTAGTTTCTCACGAAGCAAAACTATTCGAGACAAACAAATAAAAGAGCTAAACAGAACTAGTTAGTTTATTAGACTACTCCGGAGTATAACATACAGACAGATCAAGAAATGTCATTAGCTGTAATCAGTGAAAGGTGAAAGCGTTTTATTTGATGCACGAGATTCTAATGTAAGTCTAAATGCAAGTCTTATCAAAATAGTTGAGCTTGCTTTGACTATTTGTTGGTTTCCGTTGTCAGTCAAGCGGAAACTCGAGTCAAAGCGTCACATCAATTTAACACTACATTTCACTGATTGCGTATGACAATAATGACTTTAAGGATTCATGATTTAAGAGATTCGTAACATATCAAGACCCGATACAAATTTAGCGATTCAACTGTACAATATTAGAGTTCATGAACGCGTCAAGAGAGGAATTGAGTTATGGAGCAACATTCGCTCGAGTCTTAGAACCAGACAGACCTAAGAAATAAAATTCGATGACAAAAGATTCGATGACACGAACAAAACTAGATAGGAAGCAATATATTTTGCGGTTTCAAGTATTTGCGAGTGATACGCTTACAATACGCTTTTTTTCCTGGACACCAAATATTCATTTGAATTGACTCATTCCAAGACATGAATATCTCCCAAGTAAACAAGCACTGATCTGAACATTTAATATAAAATCACAAGTCATCAATTTGATTGCTAACCAGAAATCACTATATTTATTATTGTGACACTCGTCGTTCGTGCTCAATAATCTACTATTCCTCGAATTACATATCAGATAAGAAGATTAATCATCTAAGTGACTTTCAAATAAGGTCATTCACGCTCACAAACACAAGTCATATCAAACATTCTAAATATATTATAACCTCAAACTATTAATTTGTCATATAGGCATGCAAATTCTTGATTAGATTGTCAACATTCACTAATGAAGTCATGTAATTATAAGAGCAGAGATATTAAATTAAACTCAATGATTGCAAGAGAGAGAGATCTCAACTTGCCTTAAATGAGGCTGAATCTGATGGAGGCGGCTGAGCGGCGCAAGCAAGATTTAGAAACCATAACTGGACCTGTTCGGAAAAATCACAGACAATGCTAACACAATAATTATTCTCTACAAAATTTAATCAAGGGCGGCTAAGAGATTTACCTCCCTCAAGAGTGAGGGGAGAAGAGATTCCACGCGGAGACGGAGACTTGACGACGCTTATGTTGAAGCCAAAAATGACCGAAGCCAAAATTGACTTCTGTGGAGTTCGACCCTTGGGGAAAGGGGTGACCTCACACCTACTATGCTCGGAAGAAACGTCACGGACCGAAGACTTAGGAAGCTATGAACTGACCCTCGGCTCTAGCGTGGAGGTCCCACCTCACACCCGGAAGACCTTTGAGGTCTCCCCCTCCCTAGCCAATGCTTGAGCTAGGTGCCTTGGAGGAAAGCCAGAGAGATTTTGGTGGCTAAGGAAAGAATGACAAGTCCCTCTCCAAGGCACCCTCAAGGGTCTATTTATAGTTTTTCCAAGTCCTGGGGGTAAAATGACCAAAATGCCCCTGGGGCAAAAATGCCCCCAGCCAATAGAAAACCTCCACACCGGGGGCAAAAAGGGAAAATCCACCTCGGGGGTAAAACGGTAAACGCATGAGAGGTCACGCCCTCCGGCCACCCCCCCTTGGTCGGTCTCGCCCGGCCTGACCGCAAGGCCGCAAGACAGGGGCGAGAACCTGGCCCCGGGCCGGTCTCGCCCCGCCTACCCTCGCCTAGCCGCGAGGCAGGGGCGAGAACCCGGCCCCGGGCCGGTCTCGCCCCGCCTGCCCTCGCCTAGCCGCGAGGCAGGGGCGAGAACCCGGCCCCGGGCCGGTCTCGCCCCGCCTGCCCTCGCCTGGCCGCGAGGCAGGGGCGAGAACCCGGCCCCGGGCCGGTCTCGCCCCGCCTGCCCTCGCCTGGCCGCGAGGTGGGGCGAGAACCTGGCCCCGGGCCGGTCTCGCCCCGCCTGACCCCGCCTAGCCGCGAGGTAGGGCGAGAACCTGGCCCCAGGCCGGTCTCGCCTCGCCTGACCCCGCCTAGCCGCGAGGTAGGGCGAGAACCTGGCCCCGGGCCGGTCTCGCCCCGCCTGACCCCGCCTAGCCACGAGGTGGGGCGAGAACCTGGCCCCGGGCCGGTCTCGCCCCGCCTGACCCCGCCTAGCCGCGAGGTTAGGGCGAGAACCTGGCCCCGGGCCGGTCTCGCCCCGCCTGACCTCGCCTAGCCGCGAGGTTAGGGCGAGAACCTGGCCCCGGGCCGGTCTCGCAGCTGAGCTCCAAAGCTTGAACTTTACTTGCATGCCTTATGCCTTGCTTGGGGTCCTCACTCCGCGAATACGGGGTTGTACACAATCCACACTCTTTTCGAGGTTGGTACAAACTCGGAAAGAAACATCCAACCCAACGTATTCGCTGAGTGAAGCTTGCTCTCGCGGTATCGAAAGGCTATGAGGCCTCTTCCGCGGGGTCAACCTGCCATGCCAGCTGATGAGAGCCTGGGTGGCGAGACCCCCTCAGGGTAAAAACGCTTAACCCCCTGGGGGGGTCAACCTGCCATGCCAGCTGATGAGAGCCTGGGTGGAGAGACCCCCTCAGGGTAAAAAGATCTAACCTCCTGGGGGGGTCAACCTGCCATGCCAGCTGATGAGAGCCTGGGTGGCGAGACCCCCTCAGGGTAAAAACGCTTAACCCCCTGGGGGGGGTCAACCTGCCATGCCAGCTGATGAGAGCCTGGGTGGCGAGACCCCCTCAGGGTAAAAAGATCTAACCTCCTGGGGGGTCAACCTGCCATGCCAGCTGATGAGAGCCTGGGTGGCGAGACCCCCTCAGGGTAAAAGGATCTAACCTCCTGGGGGGGGTCAACCTGCCATGCCAGCTGATGAGAGCCTGGGTGGCGAGACCCCCTCAGGGTAAAAAGACAACCTCCACGAGAGATCAACCTGAACCCGCCAGCTAGTGAGAGCCTGACAGCGGAATCATCTCGGAGCTAAAGGACTTGGGGCTCCCACGAGAGATCAACCTGAACCCACCAGCTAGTGAGAGCCTGGCAGCGGAATCATCTCGGAGCTAAAGGACTTAGCTCCCACGAGAGATTAACCTGAACCCACCAGCTAGTGAGAGCCTGGCAGCAGAATCATCTCGGAGCAAAAGGGCTTGGCTCCCACGAGAGATCAACCTGAACCCACCAGCTAGTGAGAGCCTGGTAGCGGAATCATCTCGGAGCTAAAGGACTTGGGGCTCCCACGAGAGATCAACCTGAACCCACCAGCTAGTGAGAGCCTGGCAGCGGAATCATCTCGGAGCTAAAGGACTTGGCTCCCACGAGAGATCAACCTGAACCCACCAGCTAGTGAGAGCCTGGCAGCGGAATCATCTCGGAGCTAAAGGACTTGGCTCCCACGAGAGATCAACCTGAACCCACCAGCTAGTGAGAGCCTGGCAACGGAATCATCTCGGAGCTAAAGGGCTTGGCTCCCACGAGAGATCAACCTGAACTCACTAGCTAGTGAGAGCCTGGCAGCGGAATCATCTCGGAGCTAAAGGACTTGGCTCCCACGAGAGATCAACCTGAACCTACCAGCTAGTGAGAGCCTGGCAGCGGAATCATCTCGGAGCTAAAGGACTTAGCTCCCACGAGAGATCAACCTGAACCCACCAGCTAGTGAGAGCCTGGCAGCGGAATCATCTCGGAGCTAAAGGACTTAGCTCCCACGAGAGATCAACCTGAACCCACCAGCTAGTGAGAGCCTGGCAGCGGAATCATCTCGGAGCTAAAGGACTTGGGGCTCCCACGAGAGATCAACCTGAACCCACCAGCTAGTGAGAGCCTGACAGCGGAATCATCTCAGAGCTAAAGGACTTGGCTCCCACGAGAGATCAACCTGAACCCACCAGCTAGTGAGAGACTGGCAGAGGAATCATCTCGGAGCTAAAGGACTTGGCTCCCACGAGTGATCAACCTGAACCCACCAGCTAGTGAGAGCCTGGCAGCGGAATCATCTCGAAGCTAAAGGGCTTGGCTCCCACGAGAGATCAACCTGAACCCACCAGCTAGTGAGAGCCTGGCAGCGGAATCATCTCGGAGCTAAAGGACTTGGCTCCCACGAGAGATCAACCTGAACCCACCAGCTAGTGAGAGCCTGGCAGCGAAATCATCTCGGAGCTAAAGGACTTAGCTCCCACGAGAGATCAACCTGAACCCACCAGCTAGTGAGAGCCTGGCAGCGGAATCATCTCGGAGCTAAAGGACTTAGCTCCCACGAGAGATCAACCTGAACCCACCAGCTAGTGAGAGCCTGGCAGCGGAATCATCTCGGAGCTAAAGGACTTGGCTCCCACGAGAGATCAACCTGAACCCACCAGCTAGTGAGAGCCTGGCAGCAGAATCATCTCGGAGCAAAAGGGCTTGGCTCCCACGAGAGATCAACCTGAACCCACCAGCTAGTGAGAGCCTGACAGCGGAATCATCTCGGAGCTAAAGGACTTGGGGCTCCCACGAGAGATCAACCTGAACCCACCAGCTAGTGAGAGCCTGGCAGCGGAATCATCTCGGAGCTAAAGGACTTGGCTCCCACGAGAGATCAACTTGAACCCACCAGCTAGTGAGAGCCTGGCAGCGGAATCATCTCGGAGCTAAAGGACTTGGCTCTCACGAGAGATCAACCTGAACCCACCAGCTAGTGAGAGCCTGACAGCGGAATCATCTCGGAGCTAAAGGGCTTGGCTCCCACGAGAGATCAACTTGAACCCACCAGCTAGTGGGAGCCTGACAGCGGAATCATCTCGGAGCTAAAGGACTTGGCTCCCACGAGAGATCAACCTGAACCCACCAGCTAGTGAAAGCCTGGCAGCGGAATCATCTCGGAGCTAAAGGACTTAGCTCCCACGAGAGATCAACCTGAACCCACCAGCTAGTGAGAGCCTGGCAGCGGAATCATCTCGGAGCTAAAGGACTTAGCTCCCACGAGAGATCAACCTGAACCCACCAGCTAGTGAGAGCCTGGCAGCGGAATCATCTCAGAGCTAAAGGACTTGGGGCTCCCACGAGAGATCAACCTGAACCCACCAGCTAGTGAGAGTCTGGCAGCGGAATCATCTCGGAGCTAAAGGACTTGGCTCCCACGAGAGATCAACCTGAACCCACCAGCTAGTGAGAGCCTGGCAGCGGAATCAACTCGGAGCTAAAGGACTTGGCTCCCACGAGAGATCAACCTGAACCCACCAGCTAGTGAGAGCCTGACAGCGGAATCATCTCGGAGCTAAAGGGCTTGGCTCCCACGAGAGATCAACCTGAACCCACCAGCTAGTGAGAGCCTGGCAGCGGAATCATCTCGGAGCTAAAGGACTTGGCTCCCACGAGAGATCAACCTGAACCCACCAGCTAGTGAGAGCCTGGCAGCGGAATCATCTCGGAGCTAAAGGACTTAGCTCCCACGAGAGATCAACCTGAACCACCAGCTAGTGAGAGCCTGGCAGCGGAATCATCTCGGAGCTAAAGGACTTAGCTCCCACGAGAGATCAACCTGAACCCACCAGCTAGTGAGTGCCTGGCAGCGGAATCATCTCGGAGCTAAAGGACTTGGCTCCCACGAGAGATCAACCTGAACCCACCAGCTAGTGAGAGCCTGGCAGCGGAATCATCTCGGAGCAAAAGGGCTTGGCTCCCACGAGAGATCAACCTGAACCCACCAGCTAGTGAGAGCCTGGCAGCGGAATCATCTCGGAGCAAAAGGGCTTGGCTCCCACGAGAGATCAACCTGAACCCACCAGCTAGTGAGAGCCTGGCAGCGGAATCATCTCGGAGCTAAGGGACTTGGGGCATGTTACCTGAACTCTGCCAAAATTCAACATCCTCAAAAGGGGAAAAAAGTTGGGTTACATGACCCTCTCGACCCTATCGGTCGGGGGTTGGACTCATTACAACATAAAGAAAAGTAAGATACACGACTCCGCCGAGGCGAGGCCTCTTCATGGGGCCCGGTCATGGTGGTCGCCATCAGGTTCTATCCCACTGGACACCTCCATCCTGCTCAGGCTCTCCATGATTTTCTCCATCTCCTCCGCCTTAGCCAACCAAGAGATGGTGTTGACTGCCGTGACGTAGCATTGCCTCGCCATCCTGGAGTCTCCCTTGATCCTGACCTGGATCCCATCTGAGTTGAACTTGAGACATTGGTGGAAGGATGAGGGCACGCACCGGAAGGCGCTGATGAGGGGCCTTCCGAAGATGGCATTGTAGCTGCTTGGAGCGTCAACAATGACGAACCTGCAGTTCCTTGAGGTCCCTCCCAACTTCACCTGGAGTCCGACTCCACCTTTCACCTCCTTCCTCTCCCCTGAGAATCCAAACAGAGGTCCATCCGACGCCACTATCCTCCTTGGCTCCACCTTCATCCCCTCGAACGCCTTCTTGAAAATGACGTTGACCGAGCTTTCGTTATCAATCAAAATCCGGGAGACGGTGAAGCCTTCGACAGCTGCTTGGATGACCAGGGCGTCGCAGAAGGGATCTTCATGCTCTGGCATGTCCTTTGATGAGAAGGTGACCCTTTCCTCCGGAGGAGGGGTCTGGGATGTCGAGGCAACGCTCCGCCGATACATCACATGGAGACTTGCCTTCCGAGCGGCTTCGATCCCCCCCCCCCCCCCCCCCCCCGTGGATCACAGCTATACCACCTCGGGGTCCTACATCGACCCGGTCCTCGCACACATCTTCACCCCCTCCTTGGGGTAGAACTTCAATCCGCTCCGGCGGCGGTTGCTGGGCAGGACCTCTCGCCCCTCTCACCTCCAGGAACTCGGGGCAGGTAGCCGTGGCGTGACCTTCCAACTGGTGGAAGTCACAGTACGGCAACTCTATCCTGCCTCCCCCTCTCCCCTTGCGATTCCTCCTATCCCTTCGGCCAATCGTCATCGCTTGCTGGGGTGGGGGGCAGGAGTTGTCTTGGGGCTTGCCTCTGGAAGTTGAACCTCCCTTGGCCCCCATGATGGTTCCCTCCATCCTGGATGAGAGCTCTTCCTGGACCATGGGCAGGTCCTCCCTGCTGCCTCCAGCCTGGCTCCGGACCCTCCTGTCTCTGGAACCCTTGAGCTCTATGCTCCTCTCTCCTTCTCCCTTCATGATGCCTCGAGCCACCTTGCTCCTTTGACTCCACCTCTGTCAACCTTGCCAACTTCTTTACAAAGGCCGGGTTGGCTGCCTCCATGGCTATCTCCTCTGCCGCCCTTTCCATCAGCTTCTCGAAGGAAAGGGGGGCCTTCCGAGTCAAGCTCATCTTGAAGAACCCTTCGCTCAATCCTACCGTGAACGCCATCTGGAGGGCATACCCTGGCACCTCTTGGATGTCCAGGACCTCTTCCTGGAACCTGTCAACGTAGTGGGCCAGCGACTCCTCGGCCCTTTGCTTTATCAGGAAGAGGGACTCGGGACCCTTCTCCCTCTTCTTGGAGGTGGAGAAGCGAAGCTGAAAGCTCCGGCTCAAGTCTTCGAACCCGAAGATGGTCCTTGGAGGGAGTTGATGAAATCAGTCCCTTGCCTTCTCCTTCAACGTGATTGCAAAGAGGCGACACTTGAAGGCATCCGTCATCGGCCTGATGGAGACGGCATCCTCGAACCATTGCAGATGCTGGACGGGGTCATCCTTCCTGGTATAGTAAACCATGTCTGGCTCTCTGAACCCTTCGGGAACGGGAGCTGAGATGATCAACTCACTAAAGGGTGACCCCCTAAGGGGAGCTCTCGCCACCTCCACTCGCGCGACCTGCTCGCCTTGGGAGGTCTCGCTCGACCCCCTCTACCATCCTCTCCTTCCCAGGCCTCCTATCCGGCATACTCACTTCCCCCCCTGCTGGGGTGATCTCGCCTTGCCCCCTGGGAGCCAGCTCGCCGAGACCACTCTGGGTTAGCTCGCCGAGACCCCTGGGAGCTAGTCCCTGGGGGGTGGGGGTTGAGCTGTCAGCCCGAGGGGCAATGCTTCTAAGCATCCCCATGATGCCTTCGATGGAAGCCATGAACTCCTCCCTTCCTACGAAGGGTCCGGGGTTGGGGAGGCCACCGAGGTCATCACCACCTCCCTGATCTCCAGCCATGACGCTCACCCGAGATTTTCTATGCTGGTCACTCTCCACGCTCACCGCACCAAAACTGTTGAAGCCAAAAATGACCGAAGCCAAAATTGACTTCTGTGGAGTTCGACCCTTGGGGAAAGGGTGACCTCACACCTACTATGCTCGGAAGAAACGTCACGGACCGAAGACTTAGGAAGCTATGAACTGACCCTCGGCTCTAGCGTGGAGGTCCCACCTCACACCCGGAAGACCTTTGAGGTCTCCACCTCCCTAGCCAATGCTTGAGCTAGGTGCCTTGGAGGAAAGCCAGAGAGATTTTGGTGGCTAAGGAAAGAATGACAAGTCCCTCTCCAAGGCACCATCAAGGGTCTATTTATAGTTTTTCCAAGTCCTAGGGGTAAAATGACCAAAATGCCCCTGGGGCAAAAATGCCCCCAACCAATAGAAAACCTCCACACCGGGGGGCAAAAAGGGAAAATCCACCTCGGGGGTAAAACGGTAAACGCATGAGAGGTCACGCCCTCCGGCCACCCCCCCCCCCCCCCCCCCTTGGTCGGTCTCGCCCGGCCTGGCCGCAAGGCAGGGGCGAGAACCTGGCCCCGGGCCTGTCTCGCCCCGCCTACCCTCGCCTAGCCGCGAGGCAGGGGCGAGAACCCGGCCCCGGGCCGGTCTCGCCCCGCCTGCCCTCGCCTAGCCGCGAGGCAGGGGCGAGAACCCGGCCCCAGGCCGGTCTCGCCCCGCCTGCCCTCGCCTGGCCGCGAGGTGGGGCGAGAACCTGGCCCCGGGCCGGTCTCGCCCCGCCTGACCCCGCCTAGCCGCGAGGTAGGGCGAGAACCTGGCCCCGGGCCGGTCTCGCCTCGCCTGACCCCGCCTAGCCGCGAGGTAGGGCGAGAACCTGGCCCCGGGCCGGTCTCGCCCCGCCTGACCCCGCCTAGCCGCGAGGTAGGGCGAGAACCTGGCCCCGGGCCGGTCTCGCCCCGCCTGACCCCGCCTAGCCGCGAGGTTAGGGCGAGAACCTGGCCCCGGGCCGGTCTCGCCCCGCCTGACCTCGCCTAGCCGCGAGGTTAGGGCGAGAACCTGGCCCCGGGCCGGTCTCGCAGCTGAGCTCCAAAGCTTGAACTTTACTTGCATGCCTTATGCCTTGCTTGGGATCCTCACTCCGCGAATACGGGGTTGTACAGCTTAGGCTAGGGGAAACCCTAATTTGGAGAGGGATTGCACATGATTCCTACCAAAAGAATTGAGGAGCGGCGCCGGAAAACACAAACCTATCACAGTTAGGCAATCACAAGGAGGCGAAAATCTGAAACAAAAGGTTAACACAATTTGGAGACAAATAATTTCCAAGAAAATTAGAGAAACTGAAAAGAGGGGGAAAGGAGGGAGAATCTTACCCACGGAAGTCAAATCCGGCTCAAAATCCAAGAGGGACCAAATTCGGGAAGAGCGGAAGCAAACCCTAGGAAGAGGGAGTAAACCCTAGCCGTTCTTCTAGCCAAATGTCGGCCAAAACCAAGAGGGAAGAGGGCTGCTGGAAGGAAGAGCTGTTGCAGGCCTTTGGAGAAAGGGAGAAGAAGCAGTCGGCCCTTGGAGGAGACGGAAGAGGGCTGCCGGCCAAAGAGGAGGGAGAAGCTGCCGACCATGAAGATGAGCAGAAGATGCCGACAGAAGTAGGAGTCGCCGGAGGACAGGGAGGCGAGCGGCGGCTGAGCGCTGGAGTCGGGAGACGAGCGAATCGAGAGCGGTGGCTTCGTCCGGGAGTTTCGTGCGGGAGTAGCGACGGAAGCGGAAGAGCGGGATGCGGCTATAACCGAAATGGGGGGGCGGCGGCTCGGGTTTAGAGAGGAGAGGGGAAAATAGGTTTTTTATTATTATTATTATTCTAAACAAAAATCAGGTTGTTACAGTACTTTCCTCCCCCGACGAAACAACTGCCACAACCATCTTCTCTACCTCGTCCACCCAATATGTGCCCACGCAATATTCGTCCTGTCCCCACTAACCGCCTATCCACCCAAGAGTACCATGACCTACGGAGTAAAGGCCTGTGTTTTCGTTGTTGGCAACCCTACTCGCCTACTCATGATTGTCTTATGAAGGAGCTCTGGTGCCTCATCAGGGAGGACTTGCACGAGCTCACCGCTGCTGATTTGGACGCGCTGACGATCATCGATATACCTTCGGATGACGCTCCGGGCACCTCTACATATGGGCCCCTGCAGGCATATCACTACTAGTGGAGAGCGGCGCTCCGGCCTTGAGGGCAAGGTCGTTTTTCGAGCGGGGTGTATTGTTATGCATGTGCGCATAACTGCTTTTATCTTGTCCTTTTTTATGTTTATTGTTGTGAGCCCCCTCCCTATATAAGGAGGTGGTATGAGAGAATTCTCCTCATCTTATGTTATTAGGGTTTTGGGTCTCCTCTTGGAGGAACCAGCCTCCAGGAGAAGGGCACGAGTATACCTCGTGGTTGTATCCGGTGCTTTCATCCAGTGAAGTATTTTCTCCTACTCGTACCACACCCACACTCTCTTAGGGAGAGAACATTCTCATAGATATATTACCAAAATACAATCTAAATGTCAATTTACATCGACACAACACCAATTACAAAGACAATATTAATAAGCCGTAAGCTTGGAGAGATGGCTTAGACTCTTTTCTCGTTGCGAGGAGTGTCGTTCGAGAGTGTGTGTGCATATCCTCATCTGAGGGAAGTGCATGTATACGCCTGACCTTTATGTTTTTTTCACATGACCTTTATGGGTTGCCTCTTTACAAGATCATATTTCCACAATGGCATGGGTACAGTGATTGTAAATGTACTTGTAGATCTTGAATTCAACTTGAAAAGAAAAAAAAACAAATAAATTGTGTACATGTAGTGATGAACTTCATTGATGTTGATCGTGCGGATGTTGAGTTTGAAGGAATGCATAGGAAAAATTGTTTGGACTCATTCTTTGGTCCTGCCAAATGCAAAAGGGATTAAATGTTGTGATGCACTCAAGTTTTTTAATAAATCAACTTAGAGAATGCTTAGAGGGAACTTAAGTACGTGCAAAATACGAAGTTTTATGATATGGTCGAAGTTGATGAGACATAAACGATATCCTTAACAATAAATTTAATCTTATCTGCCAAGGTAACAATAGTTCTCCTTTTTTAAGTGAAATGGATGAAAAGATACCTGTATTTCTTGTCATGTGTTTATACTTCTGAGTCGATAAACCCATGTTTGTAGAGTGATAGAGAGAAGCATTGAAATTGCCTCTTGAAATGTATGATGCAATGGAGGAAGAACCAAGCGATGGTCAGGAAACTGATCTAATTCCATGCCACAATTATTCAAGACTTTAGGGCCCCTTTGGCGCAACATTTTTGCTTCCGTGAGTTTGAACACAAACGACATCTTCATAAAATGTGTTTGGCATGACAACGGTTACGACCGCTATCGAGAAAAAAAACCTAATTTTAAACATAAAAGTGGATGGAGTTTCATAGGCGAGGTCGGACATTCATGAACGACAGTTCATAACCACTGCGTTCATGACCGCCACCACCGTACTAAACGGACCCTTAGATACCTTATAGATTCCTTGTAAAGCTATCATTGTTGAGCAATACGAGCCAAATCACGAACTTGTGTGTTATCGACGTAACCCCTTAACACCAGTAGGAATGTCGGAGGATGAACGGAGGTGTGGATACAATGGATCCAGAACCATGACTACCTAAGAGGGGGCGTGCTCAAGTGAGAGCTTCAAAGCTCTTATACACAGGAGGGTGTGAAATATAAATTACTTCTTGCTTACTTCATTCAAGCGTACACAAGCCTTTATATAGGCTTACAAGCCTTTATATAGGCTTACAAGACACCAAGCTCATAGTTACTAATTAACCGCTAACTCCTAACAACCACATAATTAAACCAATACATAAATAATAACGAACAATGATGACATTATTAAAAGACCGTGAAAGATAACCAGGCACGGTTTCCGAGTCCCATAACACCTCTCCCGACCTTCAAATTGAGCTTGTCCTCAAGCTCGAACCAGACTTGAACAACTTGTTCATCTAGCTGTTTGATTTCCTGCCAAAATAGTTGATGGGATTGCATTGTTTTAGTAGAGGCTGCATCAAGTGGCATGACTTCAATGCACTCCCCAATGGTAGAAAAGAGGGCGATGAATGGGCGGAACACGGGTGCCCGGTGGTTGCGGACAGTTGAAGGGGACAGTTGCTCGGGAAGACAAGGTCCTGCGGCAGTCAGAAATGTAGGCACTGACTTGGGGGCGGTTAGTGGAAGAAATGAATCCGCAGGGGCCGACATAGCATGTGGTTGCAGAGGAGGCAGTGAGGTGGCCGACAGAGCGGGGGACGTTAAAAGAGGCGGCGAGGTGATGACCGTGGGAACTGGCGGCGGCGGTGGAACGACAAGGACAACATAGTGTGCAAAAGCTTCTTTGGGCGGTGGCGGGAGCGGTGACGGCGCCTTGGCGGCCTAGTGGTGTTCCCCATACTGCTTTAGAAGATCAATGATGCGTGTGCCAATAGTTTGGTAGCTAATGTTAGCATTCATATTGTAATTAATAAACCGAATTTTTAATTGCGGTGCGACTTCCAAAAATAGGCAGCAGAGATATTAATTGGGTTAAAAATAGGCCAGGAGGGGGAGGCGAATGTGACGGAAGGAGGCATGATGGGCGTTAAAAAGAAAAAAGTTATAGGTTGTGTGATGGAGGAAGGGAAAGGACGGCTCAAGAAGCGCTGAAGAAGCATGCTGCCTGCGGCAAAGGACATGAGCAGGGCGTGAAAAAAGATGGAAAGCAGTGTTCTGGGGCGTCGAAGGCAGTGACGACTTTTCTGGGATGTGCAGGCAGGCGTGCGGTCAGGCCGCTGGAAGGGGATGATGCAGACGAATCCCTTGCGGAAGAGGAAGCCCGTCGGCGTGCGGGGAATCAACTTCAAGGAGCGCAGAAAGGAGAGGAATTGACAGCTCTTGCGATCTACTACAGAAGACGGCTGGATAGTCAAAGAAGACTGTGATCAGTGGTTGTCCGTCTGTTTTGGTGAACGAAGAAAGAAAATTGTTGGCTTGTTTCTTGAAATTGACGTCTACTCTTTAAATCGTTGTAATAGTGGTTGTGGTGGAATTGGGGAGGAGGAACGAGGGGCTCTGATACCATGATTTTATGGACCTAACCCCTTAACACCGGTAGGGATGCCAAAAGATGGCTGGAGGCAAGGATGTCAACGGTGAGGGCACAACAGAGCCGAAATCGTGACTGCTTATGCGGGGGATGCTCAAAAGAGAGAGCTTCAAAGATCTCATAATAACGGACAATGATGACAATAATAAAGACCTTAAATGATAACTAGGTCCAGTGTTCGAGGTCCATAACATTGTGTCTCTGTACTATACCTCATAAGATTTCGAGTACCCCTAAGGTGGGCGTGTTAAGAAAACTTGTGTATTCTTGTCCACTTGATATAGATAGATCATGAGCTCTTTCACGTATAACCAATTGATATTTGGTTGGATGCTTAGATTTTAACAATTGTTATGTCCATAATTATTGTGATATTTAGATAATATATTTGAACTTATAAAAACCTCCTCTATATGTACATTTCATAACACGGATGCATAAAATTTCCCCTCTACTCCAAGGGTATTTTTGTGCATGAATATTATGAAATGTAAACTTGCATGAGAGGTTTTTGTAATTTCAAAGGATATAGGGGCACAACCTATAATTTTGCAAACTTAGAGGGGAGGTCCCAATAAATGACTCTATTTGTTAATTCATGTTATTCAATGGTTTTCGTTCTTTCCTACAACTCCACAAGTTTTGTTCTAAAGGTTTTCTCTGACATCAATATAGCTTCTTTGGTTTTGTCTTGGCTACTTATGGTCCTCGTTAATATCTAACATGAAGTTCCCATTAGAGAGCGAAAAATGAGCGAATAAGTCGTTTATTCTGCCAGGTTTAGAAGCATTTGACCAGAAGCACAGCAATATTCAAACTTAACGGTTTGCTTCGATCATCCTAATAAATTTCTTTCTCCAGGTATGCGCTCTCAGTGAAAAAAGTGCTTTTGGCAGCCCGCTATTTTTCGGTCAGGCCAGCTCTTGCAAAGCGGATATTTCACTCAAAATCATCGAGGATGGAAAAGACGAGGATGGGTACGACTTGATCTTCTCCATTGGGCAAATGATCAAGATATGTAAACAAATGGATGCACTCTCATTTCAGGCTGTTCTTGAGCAGCATGAGCATGTTGAAATGGTTGATGGGGAATGGACGGAGATTAAGCCGTCCTCGCCAAATTCGTACAGCCTTCGCTGTTCCATTTACAGTGTATTGAACTCATGCAGCATAGATAAGATTAGTATCATGCAGGTCTATGCTTAGTTTTTTTTTCTGTTCCCTTTAAAATAATTCAGTGCTTGTTATAAATTAATTTGAAATTTAAGCATTTGAATTTGAAAGAAGTCATCCTATCCCTGCCTTTAAGAGATAAAGTACAAGTCAGCCTTGTCTCCTCTGAAAATCATAGCTCGCCCTACGGATGTGGCCCTAACGATTATCGTAGGTCACGCTAGGCAGGCCGCCCTACGATCATTTTTGCCGACCCACCGCCTTTTTTGGTTGTACTATTGCGATCATCTACGTGTGTTTTTACTTCTCCTGGCTAGGAAATGATTTCAAAAGGATGGGGCTTTCTTTGGGCTGGGGTACGTCCGTGAGGTCACGCGGACATAAACCAATTCAAATTTGATGCGGAGCTCAAACTAATTCAAATCATTAGAGCTTGATTCGAATTTACTTACTTTTTGGGTCATAAAAATAATTGTAGACCCCAGATATTAGATATAATTTTAATTTTTTTTTAAAGCCACCTTGATTTCGAGTGGATTTGATCCCTGCTGTTTACAATTTGATTTCTGTTTCGGATTCATTTTGATTCGCGATTTTACCTGCAATTCAATTGTTTCGGATTTGGTTCGAGTAACACAATGCTTGTTGCTCCTTTCTCGCGGGTGATAAAAAGTGGACAAACCATTAGTCAACCTGTGGACAAACTCAAAGAACCTCAACACACCCTTGGGAAAAAAATTTAGGCCAAACGTTAAACAAACTATGAAATTTTTTTCTAGATAAACTCTTGAATAAATCTAGGGATAAGCCAAAAATCAACCATTAGGTCAACTCTTAGATCAACTTCTAAATAAACTACTACATTAAACCTCTAGATAAATTATGTGATAAGTCCCTAGATGAATTCTTAGATAAATTAGGTTTATCTAAGCGATTATCTAGGGGTTTATATGGGGGTTCATATGAGGTTTATTGAGTATCTAATTTAGGGGTGTTTATTTAGGGTTTTATCAAGAGATTCAGCTAGGGGTTTATATAAGGTTACCTCTAAAGATTTATTTAGGGGTTCATCTACGGTCTCATACAGGGTATCATCTATGATTTTATCTATGATTTTATCTAGGGATTCTTCTACGATTTTACCAAGGGGTTCATCTACGGTTTCATATAGTGGTTTATTTATGATTTCATCTAGTGGTTTATCTAGGTTTTCATCTAGAGGTTCATCTAAGAGTTTATCTTGAGATTCTTCTAGGGGTTTATCAAATGGTTTATCCAAATGTTATAATTTATGGGTTCATCTTCGGGTTTATTTAGGGGTTCATTTAGGGGTTCATCTAGGGGTTTATCTAAGAGTTCATCTTGCGGTGATCCTATGACTAATCTAGGGGTTTATTTAGGAATTCATCTAGGGTTTATCTAGGGGTTTATTTATGAGTTCCTTTAGAGGTTCCTCTATAGATTTCTCTAGGTGTTAATCGAGGGTTTTATCTATGTGTTCATCTAAGAGTTTAACTATGAGTTCATCTAAGGGTTTATATAAAGGTTTATTTAGGTGTTCACATAGGGGTTCAACTAGGAGTTTATGTTGGGGTTTATTTGAGAATTTATATAGGGGTTCATCTGATGGTTTATCGAGGGGTACATCTGATGGTTTATCTATGAGTTCATTTATTAGTTTATCTAGGGGATCATTCATGGGTTTATCTAGGGTTTCATCTAGGAGTTTATCTAAGATTTCATCTAAGGGTTTTTTTATCTAGAGGTTTATTCAGGGTTTCATCTTGAGGTTTAACGAGGGTTTCATCTAGATTTTACCTAGGGTTTCATCTAAGTGTTTATTTAGGGGTTAATTCTGGGGTTTATCTGGGGTTTCATATAGGGGTTTATCTAGGGATTCATCCAGGGGTTTATCTATGGTTTCATCAAGTGGTTTATCTAGGTTTTAATTCTTGAGTTTATCTATGGGTTCATCTAGGGGCTTACTGGGGATTTATCTATGTTTTTATCTATGAGTTCATCAAGAGGTTTATCTTGGTTTCATTTAGGAGTTCATCTATGAGTTTATCTAGGGATTTATCAAGTGGTTCATGCAGGGGTTTATCTAGAAGTTTATCTAGGGGTTCATTTATCGGTTTATCTAGAGGCTCATCTAAGGGATTATATGGAGGCTTATCTATTTGATCATCTATAATTTCATCTAGGGGTTCATCTACGGTTTTATCTAGGGATTCATCTACAGTTTTATCTAGGGGTTCATCTAAGATTTTATTTAAGGGTTGATCTACAACTTCATATAGGGGTTCATCTACGGACTACGATTTCATCTAGGGGCTTATCTATTGTTTTATCTAAGGGTTTATATAGGTTTTTAGCTATGGGTTTATCTTTGGATTCATCAAGGGACTTATTAAAGTGTTCTTCTATGGGTTTATTTAGGTGTTCATCTATGAGTTTATCTATGGGTTCATCAAAGGGTTATCTTGAGGTTCATCTAGATGTTCATCTAAGGTTTATCTTTGGGCTCTTCTACGTGTTTATCTTGGGGTTCATATAGGGGTTTATTTTGGGGTTCGTCTTGGAGTTTATTTATGGTTTTATCTTGGGGTTTATCTAGAGTTTCATCTAGGGGTTTATCTAGCGTTTCATTTTGGGGTTTATCTTTGGTTTCATCTAGAAGTTCATCAAAGTTCATTTAGGGTTTTATCTATGGGTTCATCTAGGAATTTATCTAGGAGTTTCTCTGATAAACCCCAAATGAAATCATTGATATATCCTGAATGAAACTATAGATAAACCCCAGATGAAACCATAAATAAAATATGGATGGAAACGTAGATAAACCCTAGATTAAACCGTAGATAAGCCCCTAATTGAAATTGTGGATAAATCCTTAGATTAAACCATAGATAAAACCCTAGATGAAACCATAGATAAATCCTAAGGTGAAATCGTAGATAAACCCCTAGATGAAATCGTAGAGAAACCCCTTGATGAAACCGTATATAAACTCTAGATGAAATCATATATAAACCCAAGATTAAGTCATCGATAAACCATAAATGAAACCGTGGATAAACCTTGAATGAGACTGATAAAATTCGATTGAAAATATTGATAAACTCTAGATGAAATCATAGATAAACCTCTAAATAAATCTCTAGATAAATCCTTAGACGAAACCCTAGATAAACATCAAGATGAAACCCTGATAAACCCCAAAAATGGAACCCTATATAAACTCTTAGATGAACCTTGATGATCTTCAAGATAAACGTCTAGATAAACCACTAGATGAAATCATAGATGAACGTTATATTGACTCTTAGATAACTCCTAAATAAATCCCTAGATAAAACCCTAGACAAATCTCAAGATTAACTCCTAGATAAATCATTAGAGAAACTCATAGATAAACACCTAGATAAATTCCTTGATTAACCTCTAGATTAACACCACAATGAACTTATAGATAAACCCCTAGATGAAATTTTAGATGAACAACTCGAAGATGATCCCCTAGACGAACCCTAAATAAACCCCTAGATAAAACCCTTGATAAACCCCTAAACTAACCACTAGATAAACCTCTAGAGAAACCTCTAGATGAACCAGTGGTGGATTCAGGAAATTGATAATGGGGGTGCACAAATTTTTTAAAATGAAATAGCAATGTAGTGGTTTAGATCTAGCAATTTAGTGGATTGTGCTCGATGCACTCAGCTCATGTGCATTGAATGCACGCTATTTTGTATTTCTTATGTCCACCCCTCACCATAGAAATGCGTCACAAAGTTCTAGAAATTTTAACAAGGGGGACTAGACATTAACTTTCTCCAACAACAAAAATTGAATGCTTCCATCTAATCGGAGTTGTTTCTCTCTCATCTGGCCACCATTTTTGACGTATAAGTTGTCAAACTTCATTGTCTCGATGAGAGGAATCCAAATTCACTAACCATTTTGAAAAATTATGGGGGGTCAGTTCCCCTCACCCCCCCCCCCCCTCTAGATCCGTTCCTGAGATGAAACCCCCAGATGGAACTCTAGATTAACCCATACAGGAAACCCCATCAAAGGGGTTGATCTAAGGGTTGATCTAGGTTTTATGTAGGGGTTTATTTAAGGGTTTATCTAGAGTTTCATTGAGGGGTTCATCTATTGGTTTATTTAGGGGTTCATCTAGAGTTTATCTAGGTGTTCATCTAGAGGTTTATCTAGGGTTTTACCTAGAGGTTTATCTAGGAGTTCATTTATGGGTTTATGTTGGAGTTCATCTAGGAGTTTATCTAGGAGTTCATCTAGCGATTCATCTAAGTGTTTATTAAGGCGTTCATCTAAGGGTTAATCTAGGGAGTTCATCCGGGGTTTTATCTATAGGTTTATCTAGGATTTTATTTAGGGTTTATCTAAGTTTTTATATATGGATTCATCTAGCAATTTATCTTGGGGTTTATCTAAGGGTTCATCTAGGAATTTATTTATGAGTTTTGTAGGGGTTCATTCCTCTAAGGATTTATATAAGGGTACTTATATGAGTTTATCTAGGGGTATATCTGGGGGGGGTTCATCTACGAGTTTATCTATAGTTTTTTATAGGTTCATCTAGAAGTTCATCTAGGGATTTATCTAGAGGTTCATCTAGAGGTTCATCTAAAGGTTCATATTGGGGTTTATCTCGGGGTTAATTTATGTATTTATCTAAAGGTTCATCTTGGCATTCTTTTAGGAGTTTATCTAGGTATTCATCTTGGAGTTTATCTAGTGGTGCATCAATGAGTTTATCTAGGATTTAATCGAGTTTTTTCTTGAGGTTTATCTAGAGGTTCCTCTAAGGATTTATTTAGGGTTTTATCTAAGGGTTTATTTAGGGGTTTATCTATGAGTTTATTTATGAATTTATCTAGTGGTTTATTTATGAGTTCATCTAGGGGTTCATCTAGAGGTTCCTTTATAAATTTATTTACGTTTTTTTCTAGAGATTTATTTATGGGTTCATTTAGAGGATTATTTAGGAGTTCATTTAAGAGTTTATCTAGGGGTTCATCTAATATTTCATTTAGGAGTTTATCAAGGAGTGAATCTAGGGGTGAATCTATGTGTTTATTCATGTGCTCATTTAGGGGTTCATTTAGGAGTTTATATAGGGGTTCCTATAAGGATTTATCTTAGTGTTCATCTATGGGTTCATTTATGTATTTTTCTAGGGGTTAATCTTGAGGTTCATCTAGGGGGTTATCCAGCGATTCATCTAGAGGTTTCTTTAGGGATTCATCTAGAAGTTCATTTATAGGTTTATCTAGGGTTTCATATATGAGTTTATCTTGGGGATAATATAGGTTTATCTAGGGGTTCATCTATGGGTTTATCAAGGGTTTTATTTAGGGGTTTATCTAACAGTTCATCTAGAGGTTTCTCCAACTAAGGGTTTATCTGGGGGTTATCTAGAGATTCATATAGGCTTGTAAGTCAAAACCAATCGAACCGCAAAACCGAACCGAATTGAACCAAACCGAGTCAGTTCGGTTTCAGTAGACCGCGGTTCGGTTACGGTTTTGATTTTAGAAAAATCATACGGTTCAGTTTATGGTTTTGTGTGGCAAACCGAACCGAGTCGAACCAAACCGAACCGTTGTGTATAAAAACATTTAATTTATTAATTAAACCATACGGTTAATCGTACAACAGTTAATTACATTTTATATTTTCATTAAACCATACATTAAAGTGTTAAACCATACACTTCATAGTTTTGACTTTTGCGGCAAATAGTTAATTATATTTCATTAATGATTAAACCCATGGGTGAACGCAACACACTCGAGCGTGATTTTTCGCAAATTTCTCTTATATATTTTTAAGTTTTTTGTTTTTTGTTTTGATTAATCAATTAAGTTGTCAATGATCTCTAGTCTGGATATTTCTCTAATCTAGATCTTTCTCCAAACAAACAATGATAATAAATATTTCATTTTCTATTCATTTGATTTTGGAGTCCTGAAATGGTTAGGTGATAGGAATTGTGTTCAGACTGCACTTTCGTGTTGGTGGTTGAGGTTCATTCATTGTACCATCCGTGATCTCTATCTATAAATCTTTAGGCTTTGTCACATTATTTAAACCACCAAAACCGAATCGAATCAAACCGAACCATTCGGTTTGGTTCGGTTCGGTTTCAATGTTTGAGCGGTTCGGCTCGGTTCCAAATTTTTGGAACCACGTAGAGGTGGTTCGATTTGTGGTTTTGCTTACAAACCGAACCAAATCGAACCGTTACAGCCCTAGATTCATATACGGGTTCCTTTAAGGATTTATCTAGGGGTTCATTTAGGGTTTCATCTATATATTTATCTAGGGTTTTATATATGGTTCATTGAGGGGCTCATTTAGATGTTTATCTAGGATTCCCCTAGATAAGCCCCTAAATAAACTAATAGTTGAACCCTTAGATAAATCCTCAAATAAACTCCTAAATAAACCTATAGATGAATTCCAAGATAAACCCTTTTTCAAACCCCTACACAAACCCCTAGTTAACTTGTTATAGGAACTTCTTTATGAACCCCTGGATAAACACATAAAGTTACCCCTAAATAAAAACCTAGATGATCCTTAGAGAAACTCCTATAGGAAATTATAAATGCGCACCTAGATAAACTCCTAGATGAAACCCTAAATAAACCTCTAAATGAACCTCTAGATAAACTTCTAAATAAACCAATGGATAAACTCTTTGATATACTTCTAGGTAAACTCCTAGATGAAACCATAGATAAATCCATATAGAAACCCATAAAAACTACTAGATAAACCTCTAGATGAACCTCCAAAACAAACCCCTAAATAAACACCTAGATTAACCCCTAGATTATCTTCTAGGTAAATCTCTATAAAAACCCCTTAGATAAAAACTTAGGGGAACCTTAGATAAAAACTTAGAGGAACCCATAGAGGAACCTTATAGACGAATCCCTAGATAAACTTTTAGTTAAACCCCTGAATGACCCCCCCCCCCCCCCCCGATGAACTCCTAGATAAACCTTTAATGAACCTCTAGATAAACCCCTAGATGAACCTTTAGATAAACCCCTAGATGAACTTCTAGATAAACCCCTAAATGAATCCCTAGATGAATTCATAGAGGAACTCCTATAGTAATCCCTAGATATACCTTTAGATAAACCCCTTGATAAACTTCAATAAACCCATAAATAAACCGCTAGATAAATCCCTAAATATACCCATAGAGGAACCCTTAGATAAAAACTTAGAGAAACCCTTTTAGGAGTCCCCCTATAAAAACCCCTAGATGAATCCTTAGAGGAACCCCTCAAATAAATCCCTAGAGGAACACATATAAGAACTCTTAGATAAATTCCATGATAAACCCCTTTAGATGTACCTCTAGATAAACCCCTAGATGAATCATTAGATAAATTCTTAGAGGAACCCCCTAAGGAGTTCGTTTAGGGGTTTATATAGGATTTCATCTCGAGGGTTTCATCTAGAGATTATCTAGGGGTTATCTAAAGGTTTATCTAAGGGTTTATCTTGGAGTTTATCTAGGGGTTCATATAGAGATTTATCTAAGGGTTTATCTATTAGTTTATCTAGGTGTGCATCTAAGGATTTATATTGGGGCTTATCTAGGGGGTTCATTTATGGGTTTATCTAGTGGTTCATCTAGGTGTTCATCTAGGGGTTTATTTAGAATTTTATCTAGCACTTCATCTAAGGGTTTCTTTATATGTTCATATAGGGGTTTATCTAGGGATTCATCTAGGGGTTCCTATAAATGATCATCTATGTGTTCATCTGAGGGTTAATCTAGGGGTTTATGATGGTGTTTTTCTAGGTTTTCACTTAAAGATTTATCTAGGAGTTTTAGGAGATCTATGGGGTTTTAGTTGATCTAGGGGTTTATCTAAGGGATTTATCTGGGGATTTATCTAGGAATTTATCTAGGGGATTCATTGAGGTTTATCTAGGGGTTCCAATAGGGTTCATCTATGGGTTATTCTAGGGGTTTATCTTGAGGTTCATCTAGGGGGTTGTTTTATTGTTTCATTTAGGGGTTCCTCTAGGTGTTTATTAAGCGGTCCATTTAGGGACCTATCCAGGGGTAACTTTATGTGTTTATCAAAAGGTTCGTTCAGGGATTTATCTAGGGGTTCCTATAGGGGTTTATTTAAGGGTTTATATAAGACTTTGCCTAAAGATTTACTTAAGGGTTCATCTAGATGTTTATCTAGGGGTTCTTATAGTGGTTCATATATGGATTTATCTATGAGTTTATCTAGTGATTCATATAGGGGTGCAACTACGGTTTCATGTAAGAGTTCTACTAGGGGTTTATCTAGGGATTCATCAAGGGATTCACCTAGGATTCATATATGGATTTCTCTAAGTGTTCTTCTAGAGGTTTATCTAAGGGGTTCATGTATGGGTTCATCTAGGAATTTATCTAGAAGTTCGGTTTTTTTTCAGAAAACTTAATTTTTTTCAAAATGTTTTATTTCAGTTTAAAAATCTGAAGAAGTTTAGGTGTGAGAAGCCAGTGAACCCAACACATATATGTGAAAAGAACTTTAGGTGGAGAAGAAGATGGAGTCAAGGAGGTCGAGCTTAGATGGTAGTTAAGCAGAGACTGAATAAAAAAACTGGAACTCAAAACTGGTTGGCAAGAGGGGGGAGAAGTGAATAAAGACAAAACGCTAATGGTCGTATAGCATGCAGGATAACAGTGAAAAGACAACCTACATGCCTAGCCACATAAGATACAATTGCGTGTAAAAAACAATATTCTCACCCGGGCACGTGCCCGGGTGTGCCTGCATGTAGTTCTGTCAGTGGCTACCACCCTCTTCATCTCCATCCGAGAGAAGCTCGATGAGCTCCACCATTGTCTTTTGGTCATGCACCATTCGTCATTGGAGGAATCCCTCACCTACTTTCTGACGCGTCTTATCGGAGTCAATGTATTAGTTTGCAATTTTACTTATCTCCTCAAGAGCTACAGTGATCGATTTGATTTTAAGCGTAAATTGGAGGCCATGACCTCTGAAATCATACAAAATGCTATGAGATTGAATAATGTCAAAAATATATCGCTAGTAAACAAAAAAGGTGATTGATATACTCACATCCTAGCCGGATATTCGCAACCCATATATTGAGTTTTAAAATTAAATGTCGCGTCACTCCCTCTCACTTATGTTATGTTTGGTACAGTGGTGGTGGTCATGAACAAGGGGGCTAAATTGTCATTTGTTAACGCCCACCTAAGAAACTTCATTACCTTTTATGTTCAAATGGATGATGTTTGTTAAATAATCTTTAACAAATGATGGTTTAACCCATGCGTTTAAGACCCTCGCCACCGTGCCAAACGGAGCCTTAATCGCGGCCCCCTTTCCCGAAACCTCTTTCGGAGTCGCGACCTGCACATTCGCCCGACGTCCGCCCGCACTGCCTCCAACACCGGAGCTGCCTCACCTGCGCCCTATTCCCCCTCCCTTGATGCCCTAAGTTATCTCTTCCTCCATCTTCCTCTTTTTTTTGCTTTTAAGTTCGATTTTTCAACAAGATATGAGGAGAGTTCTCATATTTCTGTGATTGGGGGGTTTTGGAAGCCAAAATGATGTATAGAAGATGCTATTGGGGGTTTTGGAAGCCAAAATCGGAAACTGGACTAACCATATGAGGGTTCCGTTTGGCCGGACTTATTTTCACCGGTCAAGCGGTTACGACCGCATGAACCGGATCTTAATTAAGGTCCAGTTCATGCGGTCGTAACCGCTTGACCGGTGAAAATAAGTCCCCCCAAATAGAGCCGAGGACTGCACGTGAAATGGTAAATCTCCTATTTGCTCCGGAGCGAAAAGTTTGTGACCAAATTTTTAATGGCCTCAATGTAATGAAGGTCCACTGTTTTGCTAAAGTAACTGTAGATAGTGTATTGATGCTTTTTAGTTTTGGGGAGGCTATGACTAAACGCAAGAGATCAACGGTGAAATTATTTGTGCTTCTAGACATGTATGAAATAATGCAGTTTTGGGGGGGCTTATTTTCACCGGTCAAGCGGTTACGACCGCATGAATCGGACCTTAAGTCCTGAATCGGACCTTAAGTAAGGACTTAAGGTCCGATTCATATGGTCGTAACCGCATGACCGATAAAAATAAGTCTCTCCAAACGAAGCCTAAATCTGATGTAACTTTATTCACTGTGGGTTAGTATCTTAAAAGTTATTTGGTTGATACTTGATAGTATGAATGTATATTAAATTTTAAAAATAAAAAAATGAAATATTTTTATTTGGAACGACAAATAGCAAAGTAACGTAAGTGCGTATATTACGGATTTTTGGCACTTAACACCCTCCAATTGAGGGTGTTTGGCACATTGCACCCTCAAATTGAATCTTTGGCACTTTGCACCCTCTAAAACCCTAAATGCACCTTCCTTGCATTTTATTATTGTTATTCTGGCATTTATTATTGTTATAATACATGTTTTAAATGAAAGGAGTGTGCGTTTAGGGTTTTAGAGGGTGCAAAGTGCCAAAGATTCAATTTGAGGGTGCAATGTGCCAAACACCCTCAATTTAAGGGTGTTAAGTGCCAAAAATCCGTATATTACTGATAATCTAAAATTTTAGAAGAAATCAACTCCTCAGTTTTTGCTCTGGCCTAGGGTTCCAGCCGCCGAGCCTTTCAGAAACCTACTGCTGCCATTCATCTTCCTCCCGCAAACCTACTGCTGTCATTCATCCACCTCCCGCAACCCTACTGCTGCCATTCATCTTCCTCACACAGTTTTTGCTCGCCAGCTCTTAGTGGTAGTGTGCTAATGTTCTTCAAATCACTCGAAAACCGTTGTGCGAAGAGCAAATAGGTCTCAGTGACCTTTGGAGATCCTCAAGCAGGTTCTCTCTCCGGAGCGATCTCCGCCTTACAGAATCATCGCACAGGTAGGGGATGGATGCTTGGAGGACCGGGACTGTGGGGCGGGACTTCATTGCGATGCATGTGGTTCCAGATTCTCGCGGATCATGCCGATAAATCCAAGATAGGTTCCAGATGCGTCATTGCCTTATCGGATCGCTGGTCGATTTTCTTTTCGATTTTGTTTCCGTCTTTTATATCTTCTCCTGTACCTCTACTCTACAGAAGATTATGCCGCCATTTACGGCTGCGAGGGTTTCGCTGCTCTGCCTCATCGTTCCATCTCGCCGTCGTTCCAGTGGGTTTTGCGGCTCTTCTTCCTCGCGTTCATTCCCCCACCGGTAAGTTTCGATTTCCTTTTTGTTTTTAGTTTGTGATTTCGATTTCGTGCCCAATTTTGTTTCTGCTTTTGATTATTGATTTCCTTTTCGTACCCGTTTTTGACACCCGTTCTTGTTTCTGCTTTTAGGTTTTCTTCTCCAGAAAACCTAAACTATCCGAGATGAACTCCATCCACGGCTCTCTTTCTGCTTTCATGTTCGTTTCTGCTTTCGTTTTCGTTTCTGCTTTAGATTTCCTATTTTGTTTCTGCTTTCAATTTCCGGTTTCGTTTCTGCTTTTGATTTTCCATTTCGATTCTCCTCTTCCTGTACTCTCCAGAAAATGAAAACCATCGGAGAAGTAGTCCATCGACAGCTCTTTCTGTTTCATTTTTTAATCAATGAGACTTCCGTTTGATCCAAGACTGAACTATAATATTGATACATGGTAATTGCTCATAGCTCGATTATGTATTATTTGTTACAGTTCTACTGTTAGCTTAGTGGATGATTCAGTGATTCCTGTTTTGTTCTTAAATCTTCACATTTTCCCCCTTTTTTGTTGAATTGTAGTGCTTGATGATGTGAACTGTAATATTGATACATGGTAATTGTTCATGGCTTGATTATGTATTATTTGTTACAGTCGTACTGTTAGCTTAGTGAATGATTCAGTACATGTTTAATTCCATCAGCTAGCAGTCCATGTAGATGAGTACATGTTTAATTCCATCAGCTAGCAGTCCATGTAGATGCTGCAAAACCAGTAAATACATAATTTCTGTTGATTGAAATTTTGAAACTGGCTTTAGTGATGAAATTTCCATCACTTGTTTCTGAATGTGTGCTCTTTTGACCATGAGTGTGCATTGAATACATATCTATCATATTCAAATTTACATATGTTTTGTTCTTCATTCACATTGAAGCCACAATATTGCAGCGGCTCAAAATAGCAATGGTTAGCTTCGAAGTTTTTCGTGTTTTGAGCAAAGGGAAACATAAAACCTACATCATCAGAGAAGAAGTCCATCAAAGTCTCCATGCGCTAATGCTCGAGGCACAACAAGAGGCGTGATGACTACCATCGAACCTACTCCCAACATCTTCCTCCTCTTCCACTGCCACCAACACAAATTCTTCCCTGCAATCCTTACCCTCTGCCCTCTCAACCACAACAATCCACCAGCCCTCCTTCCAAATTCAAGCGGTTTCAAATCCCTCCTGGATGCCACTTTTCATGGAAAATTTTCATAGAAATGCGAGCGAGTTATCTTGACCCTGTTTCTATCTGTTTACCACAACCAAATCTACGAGGAATAAAATTAAAATTTGAAGGATAATAAGTGGGAAGGAAGCATTTCAAAAGGATTACTGCACATTACTGAAACAGAACCTTCGAAAAATAGATTTCTAGTATCATCTATGAAAAGGGACTTCCTATAAAGAAACTTTTTAGAGAGTTTCAAGAAAGTTGCCTTTACAAAAAAGGAAAACTCCATTCGCACAACGAAGTCTTCAGGATGGGTTTGTTAAAGCAATTTAGTGATTTTTTATAGATTAAAAAAGACATAGGAACATGTGTAGAGCAGTGATAATTTCCTATTTTATACATCAAATATTTGGTTTTTAATAGTTGCATTAAATAACCCTAATTTACCTGCATGATGAAATTTTTTGATGTTCAATCATTTATGTTAGTTGTCTGGTAGAACAGATTCCGATATCTTTGAAAGAGGTCAATTTACTCACTCTTCTTAGTTTATTGATTTTAGACACAGTGTTTATGGACAAGAAATCACTATGCTGAAAAACTTATTGGAGATCTCTTTATTGTGGATGACAGGTAATTCGCTCACATCCAACACAAGTTTTTTGATTAGAAAAGGTTTGATTGACGGGAACGATGGCACTTACACCATAAATGTTTTTTCAAATAGCTTCTAGCTAAAGTTATTATCCAGACACATTTTGCATAAAGGTACCCTTCTCCAACAAAACTATCGTTTTCCTCTATGTTAGCTTTCCTTCTGCTTTTCATTCAAAACAGTAATTTCCTATCATTTTCTCCCATGCTTCTATATACATTAATAAATTCACATAATCAGGCTTTCTATTAACTGCATAGACCGATGAACTATCCCGAATTACATTGTAAAATGATATATTCTATACAATATTTTTTAGTTAACAACTACATTTAAAACATAGTTACATTACACATGAGAACTTTTGTATGCATCGCTCTTCCTTAGTGCTTATTCTAACCTCTACATTTCCATTTCCCACTACCCATATGTGGATATTATTTAAATTCTTACTGTCACTGCTTTCATATTAACATCAGATTCTCTTGAATTTGATGTGAATATCCCAGATGAAATAAAAGATGTATGTAGAGGACAAGACAAAAAGATGCCATCAAGATCACAACACTCAATGCCTATACCGCCCTACAACTACCACGGGATCTTAGTTATTTAAGGCACAAAGCGCACCAAGGCGTAAAGGGGTCTTGGAGCTTAGGCGCAAGGCTCAAGGCGCAGGCGCGCGCCTGATGAAGGTAAGGCGCAATCACATCTATTTTAAATACACCCAGTTCATCTCCCTGATTAGATACTTCACCCATTCTACTCATTAATCATTCATTACTATCATTTATATCTTTTAAAAAATAAAATCAAAGTGGTCAGTAGGATCATATTTAAGTCTCGACGCTCGATTATGTTTAACAAACACTACTACATCATGCAAAAATTATTGGATTCTTACATTATTTCTTTCTTTATTTTGATAAAAAAAATATAGCAAAAATTTCACTCAGGTGCGCCTTTTATGCTCCAAAGGCGCATAAAGGCACAATCATCAAAGCCTAGTGAGCCTGGAGCATGAGGCGCGCCTGAGGTGTGCCTTTAACAACTTAGCACAGGATTCGAGTTGTCATACCCTGAGTGCCTAGACATCTACATGGAGCCAATCAGTGGCGATTGTTTTCTGTGAATTTGCCAACTCTACAACTTACTAGGTTCAAATATCTTACATTATATTGAAATGATAGGGCATGTGTACTACCAGGTAACTACATGTATAAAGTCCTACTTTAATTCGTTTGATTTTGTTGCTTCTGACAATTAAAATCTATATAATGTTTTTTCTTCGCAGGAGAGTAGGTCAAGAGAGCAGCCCAATATTGATTGGAGAATTATTTTACAGGTACTTATAATTTGAGTTATCTTTTTATTTTGGCTTCCTGCATAAGTGAGTGTCATCGACATGATCAAGTTTTAATTTTTTTAAATGGTTGGTACTCTGACACGTTCAAATTTCCGCATGCTATTTCCATCGGAAAAGAGAGTAGATTTCTCCAAAATTTTGTAAGATAACCAGGTCATATCAAATTGTTGGAAGATAATATGATTTCATTTTAATAATAAAAGCTCCTTATTGCTTTAATTTCCATCTAATTATTCATCCAGTGTTCTAAGCTCCTTTTGATTTCCATCTAATTATTCATTGAGCGTTCTAAGCTCTATTTAGTATGGTGGTCACTATGAAATGTTTAATCTTTGGTTTTTTTGTCATTTTAATGCCATAATAATCATAGTAGTTTTGAATTTTTATGTACTAATATATGTTCGGGTTATAGAGTTGTTGAGTTTCGATAAGATATTAAATTAATTATTTGTGATATGTTGAATTTCTGCCTTATTAAATTAGTCCTTTTGTGGGTTGTAATGGTTGGCTAAGCCGATAGATATCTTCCTGACTGTTATATGATTCCTATTCATCAAGCATCAATTTCAAATGTGTTTAAATATATTTCTCAGCAACTAGTTTTGTATTTATATATATAATACGAATGTAGGTCTAGTAGGATCCACTGTTGGGTTTAGGATCCAGTTTCTGTTGAACCGATTATTTGATCATCGCCATTTTAATTTCCTCCCTCACATCATGTGTGAATTTATCTGAATAATTTAAGGTTTTAACCTTTTTAATGTATATACTAGCATCTCCTATTTCAATATATTTCTTAACAACTTGTTCTGTCTTTATGTGAAATATGTATATACAAGCATCTCCGAATGGGCTTAGCCCGTGCTTGTTGCTCTTGGGCCGGTTTCGTCCGCATCCAGGTAGGGTCCGCCCACATGAAATCCGTGCTATGCATATGCTCGCTGCTCTCAAGTGCATAGGCTTCGCCCATGATTGACAGGAATGCCTCACCGCTCGCATCCCTTGAGCGCAGTGTTGTGACATATTCCATTCGTCGCTTGATCTCTTATGAGCTCGGGGGTGCGAGCAGCGAGACATTCCTATCTATCACGAGCAAAATCTGTACACCTGAGAGTAGCGAGTACATGCATAACACGGGTTTCATGCGGGTGGAGCCTGTCTGGATGGGGGCGAAGCCCGCCCGAGAGCATCGAGCATGGGTGTAGCCTGTGTAGAGATGCTCACACTTCTATATACTATTAATAAGGCATTTCCTAAGATGAACAATGTCGAATTGTCCATCTGTCCCTTTATTTTTGAGATTTCCAGAATTATTCCTTTCTCAGTTGCAATTAGTGTCTTCCCTTCCATGTTTTTGTTTCTAATCACTCAAAGTTCTTCATCTTCTGTGCCCTATCTTCTCCCCACATGACGCCATCACTATTGGATCTCCCCTTGCATGACGCTCTCGGTTTATCATGCAACCCGCATACCTTGCATCAGCATCGTGCCATCGCTGAACTGAAAGGTATTTCTTTCTCCTATTCCATTCTCCCAAAGTTCTCCTCCATGCCCCTTACCCATGATGTCAGGTACAGATTTTGGCAAACCTACTTGACACCTTCATAAACCATCCTTTTTGTACCGCATTATACTTTTGGACGTCATATAGGCCTTATTAGGTGCGTATGTGGGCTATACATGAACCATTTGCTTCCTCATTGGGAATATGCCTGGAGTATTCTTTTTTCCTTTCTCATGCTGTTCTGGGATTAAGGTAAAAAATTCTTGCAATTTTCTCAGACAGATCAATGTTTTTTGATTTTTTTCATTGTCTCCTTCCCATTTTTCTGTCCCCGCTCCTCGCCTGATACTTTCTTCGCTCTCTTCTGGTTCCCTTTGAGTTCCAAGGTTACTGATCTGGGAAAGAGGGCCCGGCGATATCTAGGTTATTTTGTTCTTCTTCTTCTGTTCATGGTTATACTTTTGATAGTTTGATTTAGTGAAGGATACGATAATCATTAAAACCGGCCGCGCTGAAGGAAGAGACGTCCACATACACCGCAACTATAGGATGAAGGGTTGCCGGTCCGAATGGCGTGAAGATCCTTTGAGTCACCTCCATCGTCGCAGTAGGAGCCCTTTGATTGTTGACAAGCAGCATCATTGAATCCCAAATAACTCCTGTGAGGTGTGACCTACCGGATCCATTGAGGCGTGGCTGACTCCGGTGCCTATGATTATGATAATCTTCAGCTGAGTTGCTTGGATGATCATCAACATAGTGTGCAAGAGGAACTATATAAAAGAATACCTCCTTGGAGGAATTTCACTTCATCTATTGCTGTCTATAATGAAGGCATGATGGAGAGCTAATTCTACCAATAGGACTTCTATTGAGAGAAATTTTTCGGGCCATCGAGATTCTATTTATCGAGCTTTTACTCATGATTATCGTGTTGTCGGAGCTCAGCAAGAGCTAGGAACCAATTCAGATAATTGGTGTGGTGGTTTGCAAATTAAATCATCTAGGTATTATGAAACCATGCATTTTGAAGAGGGTTTTACCTCTGAAAAGACTACTTTCCTGCATCTTTCAGAGAAGAACATAGGAGTAGGAGGCCCTTGAAATCAGATCAAGACTTAGATTAGCATAGACTGGTTGTAAGTACTCACAACAGGTCACACGTAGATGAGTTGAGCGATTATGATATAGAAAGGATGGATAGAAGATATTACACCATCTATGGAGATGTGGATGAAAGTGATTCTGTTGTTTTTGGTGAAGACCGACATTCCTATGCACTTTATGAAAGTGAGTAAATGTGGTTGGCCGAAGGACCAGCGAGATTCCCATTATCAAAATCAATGCTCTCAGGGCACTCCTGCTATCAAAATTTTCTCGAACCATTCCAATATTTGATGCTTTTATGACACGCGGTGCATCTTCTATGCATGTAAAAAATGATCATAATATCAATTTAAAGAGGAGATTGAAGCGCATCCACGCTGAATTTCATGGTTCATTTTCCTCAGATAGGAGACGAGATTTGTTAAGGTCTTATAAATATGGGAAGAAAGGAATGCTTGTAAGGCTCAGTGCCCAAGGTGGGGGGTCACATGAAAGTGTGTTACAGGTCTTATGATGTTGCCGGTGGAGAGGTCGGAGGTGGAGGAGATGGCGATGGTGAGGGATACAACGGAGCCCTTAATTGTGACTTCCTAAGCGAGATTGCTCGTTGGAGGAGAGAGCCACCAATATCTCACAACAAAGGACAAGGAAAACTAGACTTCATTTCATAGAAACCAAACATACAATACCAATGCCTTTATATAGGCTGCAAGATGACTCTTACAACTCCCAACCTAATAAGACAAACATAATAATAAGGATAAAAGGGCTCGGTGCTCGAGACCCCATAACTTCTCATAACAACCCGTAACATAATACGCAGTCTGTAACATCTCATCCGTCTCCCAAAAAGAGTTTTCCCGGAAACTCTATCTGATGCCCTCGTCGTTAGAGTCCTCGACATGTAGGTAGAAGAGCCGGGTGCACCTGTGGTCGCGAGTGTACTGCTCGTCGCAATTAAAACATAGTCCTTGGGCGTGTCATTGCAGCATCTCGGCACGAGATAATCGGCGGACCGGTGGAGCTGGGGGACCGGTCCTGTTGAATAATGTTGGTGGCAGGTGGATAGACTTCCTGGGCCAGCTGGAGGCGATGATCGCAGAGCCGGGCCAGACTCATAGCAGTCATTAAGTCCAGAGGGGCCTCAAACTCAACATCCAGTCGCAGTCCCTCGCGAAGTCCAGCAGTGAAAATCTTGACCTGCATATCCGGGGCAAGAGGGACATGGCGTAGAGATGTGAGTGCGCCGAGGGAGTTACTCCAGATAGGAGGTCCAAAACGCAAGTTGCAGAGTCGCTTGAAGTCATCCCAAATCAGATTCGACCGGTCGGTGAGAAGTCGAGAAGCCCATAAAACAACGGAGTCGAGCATATGGAAAGATGCTAAATGGATCTGATCTGCTGCCGGAGTTTGTTGGTGGCCGAAGAATTGCTCACACTTGGTGAGCCACAACTCAAAGGATCACTTTTCTCATCATAGGTTGGAAATTTCAATCTGGTATAGCGTGGTACAATCGTTGCATTGGGGTGCGCGAGGATTGGCGGCAGCGGCTCGTGAATGATCAGGGGCGGTGGGGCAGTGCGAAGAAGTGGTTGTGCCTGACTGTTGTTGGCATGATCGTGTGTCGGGGCGGTAGACAGATCATCGTTGCGCTTGGAGAGCGCAATAATGGCCTCATGTTGACGGTCCCCGAGAGCAGTGTGTACAGCTTGTTGCACAATGACGGCCTGGAGCATGGTCATAATCTGATTGAGTTGTTCAGATGAGTTACCCATAGCGTGAGTGGAGGAGCGAGAAAAAGAACGGGTGACCGGTCGGTGGGATTGCGTCGAGTCGGAAGACTGGGAGTGACCACGAGCCCAATGTTGACTCAAATTATGTGTCAAGCAATCGCGCTTCGATGTGTTGGAGGCATCCGAATGTTAGACACCCAATGGTTAAACAGATGTCGCGGGATGTATAGTTTGTTTTTAAGAAATTGAGTTATAAAAATAGAAGGCTGCAGAGAGGAGTGGGCGTTTGCTGTTGGGGGGGCTTAAGGCGGAAGAAATAAAGCCGCGTATGATGTGATTGATTCAAAAGTGATGTGGGTTGGGGCTCGAGGTAGGAAGAGAAAAAAAAGGAGACGGGCGGTTCAATTGCGGTGGGCTCAAGGGATAGATATTTCTCGTCCTGCTCGGGACTGCTTCTGTAGACTCACGCCCTAGGTTGATACGCAACCACTTGGTGATTTGGCCCGAAAAAAAAACAGAGGAGAAGTTTAGAGTGAAAGGAAACTCAAAATTTGGTGATATCTTTTCTATTCACTTTCAAATATATATAGCAGCAGATTACAAGTTAAAATGAAAACAAATCGATTTGATTTACATACGTTTTGAAACGGCTGAAATTAATGGGCTATTATATTGCTGTAATTAGTGTTGTTAGCCTGTTACTAATTATATGAAACGGCTGAGCAGTTATTGAGGTCATCAAGGAAACGGCTGAGCAGTAATTGAGGCCATCAAGGATTAATTCGAACAGCTTCGACAGACGATGCTTCGGCCGGCGGACGAAGAAGAGGCGGAGGGCGTGCGGCTCGATGAAGGCGTTGGAAGAGGATGTCGCCGGGGATGGTCTCTGGTTTCGATGGAGAGGCGCGTTTGATGCAGGGGCAGGCGTCGAGATCGAGCTGGAAGAGGAACAACGTTGAAGGTGTGTTCCTGGCAGCTTGACGCATGCAGCTGAAGCAGAAGCCGGAGTTGCGCAGGGAGGACCCGTCGACAGAGAAGCTTCGTCGTTTTCCTCGACCCGATAGGGTGCTGCGCTGGAGTAGTGTTGTTGCTGGAGTGTCGAATCGTCGAAGCGGAAGTCGAAGGTGCGGAACTGGTGTAGTGTTGCTGCTGGCAGTCTCCAAGCATAGTGTTGCTGCTGGAGTGCGGAATCGGCTTGACTTTTGATGTCGAACCGTCGAAGAAGAAACGCAGAGGCTGGAGTGTCGCTTGGGAGCTATTCGTGTAATGGAAAAAAAGGGATGCAGTCGCTGGAATGTCGCCGTCAAGGAGTGGCGAGGCAGTGACGGTAGCGATCCGATCAAAAAGAACGTAGGGAAGGACCTGTAGGCTCTGATACCAAGTTGTTACCGGTCTTATGATGTCGCCGGTGAAGTGGTCGGAGGTGGAGGAGATGGCGGTGGTGGGAGATACAACGGAGCCCTTAATCGCGGCTGCTTAAGCGTGGTTGCTCGTTGGAGGAGAGAGCCATCAATATTTCACAACAAAGGACAAGGAAAATTAGACTTCATTTCATAGCAACCAAACATACAATACTCATCATGCCTTTATATAGGCTACAAGATGACTCTTACAACTCTCAACCCAATAAGACAAACATAATAATAAGGATAAAAGGGCTCGGTGCTCGAGGCCCCATAACTTCTCATAACAACCCGTAACATAATACGCAGTCCTTAACAAAGTGTTTCTTATTTTCAGAAGAATGGCCCCCATAAGATTTAGAGGAGTTTAGGCAACAAGTTCATAAAGCTTTTCTCTGCTACTCAAAGCTGTTGACTGAGAGTCCATGGTCATAAAATATTCAAAATCAAGAAAATCCCTACAGCTTGCTGTGCTGTGTATGTGGAAGGTCTGGTATCTTTACTATAGTATATTTAAGGAAGCATGTACTTGGTTCTTTTTCGATGCAGAATCGTTAATGGCCTTCAGAAAAAAATTTATGAATAACTCATACTGTAGCCATGATGAGCTTGTTCTACGATTCTTTACTTGGAGAAAGCATGGCATATCCATTGGCATTTTATCAAAATACTTCAAGTTTTGTAAGGTATGAGGGTTTAAAAGGTCATAATTTCAGCCATGACTTGCGGTTTCACTGAATTTGTGTGCGGTTCAAGAAGCAGAAATATGGTTCTGTGGAACTCCAAGATAGCTTGCACGGTTCAAGAAGCAGAAATATGGTTCTGTGGAACTCCAAGATAGCTTGCACGTAGCAGGAATAATAACTTTCATGAATCTTTTAAGTATCCTTCAAATTTGGCTGGCAATGATAACTCTTGTTGAAAATGACTACTGATTGGAGGCAACTAATGGGGTCAAAATATCCTGCTAATTTTGTTGGTTTGAATGAAACTTATATAATAGTAAAGTTGGCATATGGTGTCTTTATGCAAGTACACTTTGGCAGAGATTATGATTTATGACCTAGCTAAAGGGTGAAAGTTTGCTATGTCTAAAGAATTGATTTATGAACCAACAACTTATCTATGGCTTTGTTAAAACTTTCAGTGTGATGTAGTCATCACACTGAAAGTTTGGTTCTAAGCATAGAGTTTCCAAGTACTGGATTAGGGTTCTGTTACGGATCCTCCATCCACGTATCTTGTATTATTATTATTATTATTATTATTATTATTATGTTGAGTCGAGTCATGTTGTATCGAGTCGTGTTGGCTTGAGTCATATTAGTCGTAGCGTCTAAGTATTTTAATATTTGTTTAAAGTTCAGGTTATTTACAGTTATGCAACGGCTCCTATATTTATAGGGCCCTTGGGGTCATGTATCGGGTATGCAAGAAGAAATATTAAGTTGCTTTCTCATCCCAAGCTCTTCTCCTTCCTCATCTCCCTTCTAGGGTTTCGGCCCACTCTCTCATCCCCACCACCACTTCCAAGGGTTAACCCCCCTTTGTATCCTTCACCCGCTGCCCCTTCCGGCAACCACTGAAAGAGGCACGTAACAAATTTGGTATCAGAGCCAAAACTTCCTCCTCTTCCGCGACGCCATTGCATCTACCTCGAAAACCTCCTCTGCTGGCCACCACAGCCCCTGCAGCACCACCACTCGCGCACAATACGTCCAGCCACCTCTTCCGCAACATTGCATCCGATCGACTCCCTCGGTAGTCCCGTCGAAATCGGCACCAATCTTCACTGCCCGAGCCCTGCGCCACCTCCGTCGACCTCTGCAAAACCGTCGCCGGCCAGCGCTGTCCAGCAGCATCGTCTCCGACATCCTCGGGCATCGTCGCACCGCGCTCCTGCATCGTGAAGCTGAGCCTCTTCATCGTCGTGCATCAGCTTGCCTCGACGAACAGCCCTACCGCTGCTCTGCTCCATCCGCCTCGAGCCGCCCCGGCACCTGCGCCCTCTGCCCTCATCGCGCTATCGCTCCCCCGACAGCACGCCTGAACCGCTGGTTTCTTTTACCCTTCCGTATCGAGCCACCCGCCCCTATCTTTTTATTATTATTATAAATTCTTTTCCTCTTTTTTTTCTCATAACACTTCTCTTCTTCTTTACAATTCCTGCTCTTCTCGTATCCCCCACCCCTCCCCATCACCTGTCTTTTCTCATCCTTATTATTTTCCTGCTGGACCCCCCCATCTATTACCTTTTTTTTCTTACATCTTCTTATCCCAATACCTATATCCTCCAGCACGATACCTCCCCTCCACATTTTTTTAATTTACTTTTTTCTGTCATTTCCCATCCTCTCAAGTCTCAAGTCTCAACCCCTTTTTTCCATTCTTGTGTTATTTTTTTATTTCGCGGGTCCACCACAACTCACCCCACTTCTTTTTAATTTAATTTTCTTCCTCTCGTTCAGCCACCCCCCCTCACTCATTTCATTTCCTCTAATTCCTTACTTTCTTCCTGCTAAGTACTTATTTAATTATTACAACAATTTCATCATGTTACTTACCGATGCCGACCGCATTGAGCTTCTCGCCGCCCTCGTCAAGATAAACCGCCGTATTGCTTCTCGGGAGGCTCGACTCGGCCACGCCGATGCTCGGCTCGACCTCAGGCTTGACGCCCTCTGCATGTCTCGCGATTCGTTGGTGGTTTTTCTATCACCACCACCACCGGAGCTGGACTCGCCGCCTTTCCCTCCAAGGATGGTGCCACCACCATCCCCCGTCCTTCATGACGCACCGCCGCCACCGCTGTCATCGCCGCCATCGCCGCCGCCACCAGCTCGCCTCATGCAGTCGCCGCCACTGCCGTCATCACCGCCATCGCCGTCGTCGCTGCCACCGTCACCGCCACCACTCGTCGCCGATATACCATCTGTCTCCATGGTGGTCCTCCTTCCACCGCTTTCGCCTCCTCCACCCCCTCTCCTTCCTCCGGCTCCTGCATTGCCGCCTTCTCCGGCCATCTCACTGCCTCCTCTTCCGGCCCCTGCCCCGCCGGCCCCCGCCAAGCCACTACCACCGGCCACTCTACCGCCGTCCACCGCCTTGCCACTCCCACTGGCCACTCCACCGCCGACCCCCGCCAAGCCACTACCACGGCCACTTTACCGCCGGCCCCTGCCTTGCCACTCCCACCGGCCACTCCACCGCCTCTCCTGCAGACCCGTGCTCCGTTGGCCCCGACGGATCCGTTTCTGCTGACGGTCGCCGCTCCTCCATCCGCCGTACTACTGTTGCTCACCAGCGCTCCACCGACAGGGCGAAAGCCATTACCTCCGCCGCACGTCTTTCCGACGGCGCCGCCGCTGCTTCCCTACACCGCCGCTACCGCTAGAGCCCAGCAGGCGCTATTCTAGCGCGAGATCAAGCTGCCAGATGCTCCGCCATCCAGCTGGAGTTCGAGCTTGGGGACAAGCTCGATGTCAAGGACGGATGGGGTGTTACGGATCCTCCATCCACGTATCTTGTATTATTATTATTATTATTATTATTATTATTATTATGTTGAGTCGAGTCATGTTGTATCGAGTCGTGTTGGCTTGAGTCATATTAGTCGTAACGTCTAAGTATTTTAATATTTGTTTAAAGTTCAGGTTATTTACAGTTATGCCATCGGCTCCTATATTTATAGGGCCCTTGGGGTCATGTATCGGGTATGCAAGAAGAAATATTAAGTTGCTTTCTCATCCCAAGCTCTTCTCCTTCCTCATCTCCCTTCTAGGGTTTCGGCCCACTCTCTCATCCCCACCACCACTTCCAAGGGTTAACCCCCCTTTGTATCCTTCACCCGCTGCCCCTTCCGGCAACCACTGAAAGAGGCACGTAACAGGTTCTTAGTTCTCTTTACCTTCAAATAAATGTGTTAAAGAAAAGCGTGTAAAAAGACACAATGTTGAGGCCCAAATATAGGTCCATTTGTAATCTTGTTCAGTCCCACATCTTAGGATTTGGAATCCTCTCCTCTCTCTCTCTTCATATATAAGTGTACCACTACATATATTTTGTAATAAGATATTTTGATAATTTAATGGAATATTTTTTATTCTCTCACTTCGGTGATTTTCTACATGGTAACAGAGCTAATCAGTCCTTTATTTTTTTTCCCGTTACTGATTCCTCTCATACACCTAGGCCGGCTTGACAATTTTTAACCGTAGCTCCTTCTGCGAGCTCCTCCAATTTTCTTCTTTCCATTCTTTCCCTCCTCTCCCTCTGTTTTTATTATTTCCTCAGCCAGGTCCCACCTGCTTATCTCTTCTGGGACCTGTCATGGCTAGCCGTTGCTTCCCTCTCTACTCGCAGGTCTTGCCCTCCTGGTCGTCGGTATCCCGCGACCTCTTTTACCGCAGGCTTCTGTTGCCTACCCTTTCTCACGGCTCAGATCACTGCCTGCCCGTTGCTGCCTAGCCGCAATCACCTAACCGTCGCTTTTCCTCGCTGCTCCTGCTGTTCAAAGCCGCAGTTCTACACAAGTCTCTACTCGCCGGTTCTACTTGTCGTCTCTACCCGCAGCTTTGACCTGCAGATCTTCCCCAGCTCCACCTGTAACTTTTACCCGTTGCTTCTACCATAATTGTCCTTACCGCAACTTCTACCCGTTGTTGTTTGCTATCTCACCGCCTGTTCGGTCCACCGGTGCTACTCGCCTAGCCGCATCTTCCTCTATCCGCCGACGCTGCTCTTCTTGCCTTTGACATTGCTCCATGGATTCGACGACCGCTTCCTCTCTTACATCCTTTGTTGTTGCTCCTCTTCCTGAACTTCGTGATGAACTTCAGATCACCACTATCTCAGTGGTAAGCAGAACTTTGTGCAGTGGGTGCACTCCGTTCGTCATGTGCTGCAGACTAAAGGTCTTCTTCATCTGACAAGGGTCACTCCTACCGCACCCACGGAGGAGTGGCTCAGTGATGATGGTCGTGTCCAATCATGGATCCTCAATTCCATGGACACTAAGCCATATCAGATGGTCATGTATCATGAGACGACCGAAGTTATGTGGGAGGAACTTCACTCCCTCTATTCTGGCAAGGACAGCCTCCAGCACCTGTTCGACATCATCACTGATTTTCATACTCTTGACCTTGGGACAACAGGTGACTTGACCTCCTTTGTTGCAAGAGTCAAGACTCTTGTTGAGGCATGGATACAATATCAGCCTCCCACGATAGATCTGGTTGCACAATGGGCACAGAAAAAAGCTGTTGGGATTGACATGATGATGGCCGGTGTTCCATCTCATCTCCACAGTGTTCGGGCTCAGATTCTTTCTTCCTCTACAACTCCCTCTCTGTCAATTGTTTGCTCTATGTTATTGAAGGTTTACGCCCTCACCGGTTGTTCTTGGGAATCTATCTCCGGCTCTCCTCCAATAGCCCCTATCTGCTCCTCCTGCTCCATCGGCTCGCGGAGGTCGCACCACCTCTCAAAGATGAGGACGTGCTGGAAAACCTTTTTTAAATATGCTCATTGCGGCCGTGATGGTCACCTTGAGGCAACCTGCTATCGCAAGCATGGTCTTCCTCCACATCTAACTGCTTCCACTACAGTTGATCCTCAGTCCTCCACCCGTACGGACATTGATGCTCTACGCACCCATCTCCAACATCTCCAAGAGGTGATTAATCGCTCATTTGGATTCGTTGTGTCGATCTCCAATGAAAGTACATTCTGTCTCTCCAGTAGCTCCCACTGGATTATGACTCGGGTGCCACACACCATATTACTCTGCAAAAACCGCCTAAGTACTTACAATCTACATATCACTAGTTCATCATCGTGGACCATAGTGACCACCCCGGTTTCTGGCGCTACCGATGTGCCTCTCACTCCAACCCTCTCCCTATCCTCGATTCTCATGTTTCGGGATCACCTTTTAACCTGATTTCTGTTAACCGTCTTACTCAGGAACTTGATTGGTGTATAACCTTCTCACCCTCCTCCTTTGTTGTGCAGGATCGACAAACGCAGAATATCATTGATCAGGGGCCGCTGTCTAATCGATTCTATCTCTTGGATGTTCCACCTACTGTTCTCTCTGCAGTCTCTTTTGTTGATTGGCATCGACGTCTTGAGCATGCTCCCATTCAAATTCTCAAGAAAGCTCTTCCTGATGTCTCCCTTCATAAGTTTACTTGTAAATCTTGTATCTTTGGCAAACAACAACGTACACTTTGTAGTCCTACTTGTACTCGGAGTGATGCTCTTTTTTCTTTAGTACATTTTGACATTTGGGGACCGTATAAAACCCCTAGTATTTATGTTATCGTTACTTTGTTACACTTATTGACGATTACTCGTGCATAACTTAGTTGTATTTACTTCGCGATCGTACTGAAATTACCTCCATCTTTCGTGTCTTTATTATTGAGATTCGTTCTCAATTCTCCACTATCTTAAAAGTAATTCGCACAAATAATGCGCGTGAATATACCAGTCGAACCTTCTCAAATCTGTGTACTGAGTTTGAGATTATCCATCAAACTTCGTGTGCTTATACTCCACGACAAAATGGTGTGACCGAGCAGAAAAATCATCACCTTCCTAGCGTTGCCCGGTCACCCATGTTTCAAATGCAGGTCCCCTTACTATATTGGAACTTCGATATTTCTGTTGTCTGTCATCTCATAAATCACATGCCCTCTTCCATGCTAAACTTTGCGACTTTGTTTAGTCTTCTTTTACCTTCAAAGGCTCTTTTTTCCCTCACACCTCGTGTTTTTGAATGTACATGTTATGTCCATAATCTTAGTCCATCCATTGACAAGTTTGCTGCTCGTGCAACCAAATTTATGTTTGTTGGATACTCTCGTACTCAGAAGGGTTGTGTTACTCTCCCACTGATGGCAAAATGGTCGTTTTGGCAGATGTAGCCTTTCTCGAGGACCAACCGTTTCACTTCTCTTCTACCTCCTCTTCTACATCGTCCTACCGTCCCTGCCACGTATCCTCTTCCACCCCTTCTTCCCACACCAACCTCGACACCAGTGCAACCCAAACTACCTCTTCGTATATACACTCGTCGTTCTCACAAATCTGATGCCCTACAGCAATTATCCTCTACTAGCGCTATCTCGCGGCCTGTCGATCCGGCATCTCCTTCTACGACTCACCCCTTGGCGAATTATGTATCCTTACATCATCTCTCCCCACCTCTCCTCAAATTTGCTCTCTCTCCTCCATTTTTATACCTAACTCTTTGTAGGAGACTCTCCAACATCCGGGGTGACGTGCGGTCATGGATGGAGAAATGACTGCCCTGTGGGCTAATCAGACTTGGAATATTGTCCCTCTTCCTCCAGGACAGACTTCTGGCGGCTGTAAGTGGGTTTTGCAATCAAACATGCTCCAGACGAAACAGTTGAACGCCTAAAAGCTCGGCTTGTGACCCTGGGGTTCAATCAACAACAAGGCATCGACTATGATGAAACTTTATCCCCAGTTGCTAAGTAAAATACTGTTTGGGTCCTAATCTCCTTAGCTGTTCACCGGCATTGGCCATTGCATCAGTTGGATATCAAAAATGCATTTCTCAATGATGACCTTCTAGAAACTGTCTACATGCACTAACCACCCGGGTTTGAGACCACGAGGGAGTCTCCTGTTTGTCATCTCAAAAAATCTATTTATGGTCTCAAACAGTTTCTTCGAGCTTGGCTTAATAAGTTTAGTAAGATTGTTCGTGAAGTTGGATTCACGCGAAGCTCGAATGACTTCTCTCTCTTTACCCGTCATTAACCAACCGACACAGTTATTCTCCTAGTTTTTGTTGATGATATTCTGCTTACTGGTAATGACTCTGGATTCACGCGAAGCTCGGCTGACTTCTCTCTCTTTACCCGTCATCAACCATCCGACACAGTTATTCTCCTAGTTTATGTTGATGATATTCTGCTTACTGGTAATGACTCCACAGGGATACAATAATTTATGCAACACTTAAATTCCGTCTTTCAAACTATAGATCTGGGAAATCTTCAGTATTTTCTTGGACTTGAGGTAGCAAGATGACTTGATGGCCTTGTCCTATCACAACGGAAGTACAGTCTTGACCTTCTTCAAGATGCTGGCTATTCGAGGTGCAAACTTGCTGACACTTCTATGGATGTCAACCACAAGCTTTGTGCTCATGAATCTGACTCTGATCCACTACTTACGAATCCAGAGTATTATCGACGTCTTGCAGGAAAGCTGATATATCTTACGGTTACAAGACCTGGTATCTCTTTTGTTGTTCGAGTTGTTAGTCGATTTATACATGCTCCACGGACCTTCATCTCCAGGCCGTCGAGCGCATCTTCAGATATTTGAAGATTGCTCCTGGACAAGGGCTTGTATACAAACCATCTTCTTCTCTATCTCTTATTGCATATTCTGATGCTGACTATGCTGGTTCTCTTGATGATCGATGTTCTGAAACTTGTTTTGTACATACTTTGGAGGAAACTTTATTACCTGGCGTAGCAAAAAAAATCTATTGTTGCTCGCACATTTGCTGGAGCCGAGTATCATGCGATGACGGTTGTTGTGTCTAAGCTCACCTGGTTAGAAAGTCTCCTTGATGATTTGGGAGTCAAACTTTCCTCACCAGCAACTTTGTTTTGTGATAGTCAAGTTGTTATACATATTGTCAAGAATCTTGTGTTTCATTATGGAACCAAACACATTGAAGTTGACTATCACTTCATTCGGGAGAAGGTTCAATTAAAGAAGTTGGAATTAAAGCATGTTCCTGCTACCGGGCAAGTTTTTGACATCCTCACCAAGGCCTTACCACGACCGTTGTATCATCAGTTTTTGTCCAAGCTTGGTGCTTACAATTTGTACGCTCCAGCTTGCGGGAGAGTGTTAAAGAAAAACGTGTAAAAAGGCTCAATGTTGAGGCCCAAATATAGGCCCATTTGTAATCTTGTTTAGTCCCGCATTTTAGGATTGGGAATCCTCTCTCTCTCTCTCTCTCTCTATCTATCTATATAAGTGTACAAATGCATATATTTTGTAATGAGACATTTTGAGAATTTAATCAAATATTTTTTATTCTCTCTCATTTATGTGACTTTCTACAAAAGGATCTGTGAAATTTTCACATGGTGTGAACGATTTAGATACTTAATGAACGTGCAATTGAATTCAATCCAACGGGTATAATTGTTGAATAGAGCATACGATTATAAATTTTTTGCATTATATCACTACTTTCTGAAGCCCTGTTCGAGTAGTTGTTTTATAAATTTAGATTTATTATTTTGTTATATGAAGTATAGTTACCATATTGCATCTCAAGTATAAATAGTGATCACCTGTTAGCATACTCTTATGTTTTTTTTAAAATAATGCAAAGCTGGTAAGTTGAGAGATAATGGCTGTTTGTTATTCTTTATGGTTATTCAAAAGTAATGGGTTAACATGTGTTGCATAAAATTTGCTTCTTATAATGTAATTAGAAATTCAATTTCTCATGCTACCTTGTTTAATTCAATTTCTTATGCTACCTTGTTTTGTTTGGTTACTTCTTCTCAGTTTTCATTGGTGTAAACTAGCATCTTCGTATGGGTTATGCCCATGCTCAATACTCCCCTGCGGGTTGCGCCCATAGGCTAGCGGGTTGCGCCCGCAGGCTAGCGGGTTGCGCCCGCAGGCTAGCGGGTTGCGCCCGCAGGCTAGCGGGTTGCGCCCGCAGGCTAGCAGGTTGCGCCCACATCCTAGCGGGTTGCGCCCACATCCTAGCAGTGGAAGAGAAGCTGGACTACAGTTCCAATTGTAGAGCATCTGGTATGGAGGGTATCAATCGGCGAGGTGCGACACCAGTAGGGGTTGCCACGACTGAAACGACTTCCCTCTTTTGCTCAAGATTGTTCTGAATCACGCGTTTCAGACTTAATTCCTCTGAGATTAATGGTTCTCAACGATCTGTGTCTTTGAATCTGTCATTAGTTTAGACGTACGTTATGGGCAGCTGCTCGAAATGCCAATGGAGATGGCCGTGCTACAAAAGTTGAATATTCTGAGTGACACGGGGATGAACTGGTACTTAATAGTATTTTCAAGGTAATTCACATTTCTCATCTACATTAAGAAAATCAAAGAAGTGTAAACATTAGCTAAAGCTTTCAAAGAATCGCCAAAGAAAAAACAGCATAAAAGAATATTGCTTGAAAATCCAGTATGAGGAGAGAGAATGTTGGAAGTATTTCACGCCTTTTCAAGATGCAAAAGGGACCAAAAATCGCACATTCGATGGGCAGCAACATTCGGCAGACGACAGTATTCGGCGGGCGGCAACATTCGGCGGGTGATAACATTCGGCGAGAGACAACATTCGGCGGGCAACACCATTCAACGTCAGGATTATATAGTGAGGGTATGCGATGACGTGAAGCAAGGCGTTGAATCTAAAATTTGATAAGTTTGGGGTTGTTGCTAATTTAGTATTTGTTCTCACTAAGTTGTCATGGAAGTGTGGGAAGTATAAGAATGCTTATTACCTTATAGAAAGCAGTTGATATGCTGATTGCATTGTCTCCATCCCCTCAAGTTCAGTTTTTGTTGCCTTTCTGCGTTGAATCTAAAATTCAAATTTGGTGCTCACGGGTGATTATTTTTCCTGTTTTGCAATCATATGTATGAAAAGAAGCTCCAAACCAGATACAAAAAGAAGCTCACGGGTGGAATAAATGCTCGAACAACCTAGCTCGAAGAATTGAGACCGAGTTCTCTAGGAGGCTGTTTATGGGCTGCCGGAGTGGTGGCCTGAGGCGGAGGGAATACTACCGAGCCGGAACCGTGACTGCCTAAGCTGGGCTTCCTCAAGGAAGAGAGAACTTCCAAAATCTCTTTTAGGATTATGGAAATGGACTTTTATTCATTGATAACCTCATACAATATACTCATGCCTATATATAGGCTTCCAATGCACTCAACGAAAAATACTAATAAAAGACAAAGGCTCTGTTTGGTTGAGTTGTTGCTGATGGAAGCCTGTGGATGAAAAGCTACTAATAGGAAAAGTGTTGATTCTGGAAAACGTGGTTTTGTTAAAAAATTATTTGAGTGAAATGGAGTTTGTAAAACGGAGTTATGGAAAAGTTGTTTGAAAACAAAACAGAGTTTTGAGTGAACTTTTTTTTCCATAATAATCCCAAATTACTCCATTATAAGTCCAACACCTGGCCAATCTAAGAAAAATCAGACCATTTACCCCTCAACATTCTACTGTTCATCAGTAAAGCAACAAGAAGTGTGTTTTCTGATTTTGCAGGAAGCAACCCCAAATTCTATTTTCATCAAAATGCTAAATTTGCCCCATACAGCACAAGTACCGCAGCCAACCTAAAAATCAAATAACTCACATATCAACCAAGAAACCGCATCATGCCACACTTGCCGAGCAGTCAGCCAAGCAAGAATCATGAATAACATAATAGCAAACCCTATTTCAGAAAATTGGTGAAAGGAGAGGAGGAAGATAAAGAAAGAAACCCTAATTCCCTTATAACATCCTTCCATAATAGAAGCCGGTAGAAAAGAAAGATGCGAAGAGGGAGAAGCTCATAGTGTAGAAGAAGAAGAAAAAGGCTCAGTCGGCCGCACCGCCTGACGCAGACCCAACCCTAAGCTTCAATCGGCCACGCCGCCTGATGTAGACCCAACCCCTTAAGCTCAATCGATAGCTCCTGTGTCGAAATCAAAGAGGGAGGAAGTGGAATCTGCAGCATCGATGCTTGGAAGAGAGGTTGTCGAGAGACCTGACGGGATTTGGCGGACTACAGAGCAGTCGACATCGAGTGTGGGAATGGCGTAGAGAAGCCTGAGATGTGGAACCGTGGAGCTTCTGCGGTGAACCGCGGGTTGAAGTCGCGGCTGGCGATACAACAAAAACGGCGGAAATAATTAAACAGAATTTTCGAAAACAGCCCAACCAAACGCTGCTTACTATTAAAATCATGGTGTGACCCAACCACATCACAACCTAACAGCCCAACCAAACGCCACCAAAATAATAATAAAGATAACAATAATGATTAGGCCCGGTGCTCGAGGCCCATAACATCAAATACTAATAAGAGACAAGATAATTATAAATATAACAATAATGATTAGGCTCGATGCTTAAGGCCCCACAACATAGGCCTCTGTGGCCTCCAAGCACGAGGATGCATCATCCCAAACTGCTGCACAACCCTTCGCTCTCGTAACTACTGCATCTTTGTGGGCAAAGAGAGAGGAGAATAGCCCGTTGTTCTCGTAACTACTGCATCTTTGGGGGTGAATTGTGCTCACAGTCTATTGTCAAGATCGATCTTAAGTACAACCTTCAGATCCTCAACCCCAAGCCTATATTTCTCAGAACTCTCATAATGAAGAGCATGTTGAAGAAGCACAAACACATTTCTTTCCATCATGGTCTGGAACCTGAAATTGCAAGTAAAAAATAACGATTTGATTGAATTGAAGAGAACTTGATACTCGCAATCAGATTATGAGCTCAAATTAATTTCCCATTTCCTTGTTCTTTGCTGTAGAAGTTGGAAAAAACTCACACCTTGTTCTTTGCTGATTGTTGAAAGGAAGGCCAAATCATGTTGTTGAGTGGAAAAAACTGGGAACACTGGAAAAAAGTAAGCTTGTGAGTACCCTAGATTTGGAGCAGGAGAGGAGGTTTTCTGTCGTTGATGTAGATCCGTGTGAGACGTGAGATGAAGGATGAATTCCTGAGATACTTTGAAAGCTGATGGATGCCTTCTCTGTTTTCCGATGGAGTGGACCCTAAAAACTAATGATTTGATTGAATTGAAGAGAACTCAAGAATCACAATAAGATTATTGGCTCAAATTAATTTTCCATTTCCTTGTTCTTTGTTGTAGAAGGAGCTGGAAAAAAACTCAGACATTGTTCTTTGCTGATAGAAAGGAATGCCAAAACGTGTTAGTGATGTGTTATAGTTTTAGAAAATGATTTTGGAGTAAATTACAAATTTCGTTTAGAAGTGTAGTTGTGCTATGATCCGAGAGAGAAGGATCCCCGACGAAAGAATCTACGCTCGGTTCGATGTACTAACGTGAGTGAAGGAGAAATCTTAAATGAGTTTTGTCACGCCACAAGCGAATATCTATTTCTAGCTGTAAGCTCACAGTGAAGAATGAACTGGGAATTTCACGACAACGGGAGAGTGATCATGAGCGGTAAATGTGACCAGCTGGGTTAATGGAATTCAAAGGACAATTGCAACTGTAGTTGCCGAAATTTATTGCGGAGTTGAAAACTGTAGCAGACAGCTGGGTTAATGGAATTCAAAAGACAATTGTTAACTCCATTGAAAATAAATTAGAGAAAATAAATAGGGAGGTTACACAATGACTTTGGAAATTCAGAGTAGATTTCTTCCCCAAACCAATTAATTTCAGATTATGAGAATTCTGAAATTAATTTATTAATAACTTATATTTTATGCAACTTCTCACTTATTCAATTACCTTCATACCCTCCTATTCACCATTATCAGACCAATTTATTCAGTGCCATATTGGCAGTTCGGGCCAATAGAAAAAAATAAATTAACTACTTGTAAATAACGATCATACAAATATGTCGAACACGAACACACAAATTGTGACGAGCACTATTACTATCAGTGGCTTTTTTGTGGTTAGGGGGATCAATCTTTGGTTGTGACATGGGTCTCGAAAGTACTATCGTAACCAGAGGTACGTTCGTGGTGGAAGAATTATCATGGTGGGAGTATTGTTGTTATCGGTGGTCCGATCGTGATTACAATACTATTGCCACCACTGGTATTGTTGTTGTCGGACATTAAGGTGGAGAGGCCCGCTTGGATGCAAGCGCAACTCGCTCGAAAGCTTCAAGCACAGGCGTAGCCCGTGCAGAGAGTAGTCGAGCGCATGCGTAAGATTTTAGGCCTGCTAAGATGCGGGCACAGTTTACTTGGATTTGGGGAGCGCATGCATAAAATTTTGGGCTTGCTAAGATGCGGTCGCAACCCGCTAGAGATCATCGAGCATGAGCGCAGCTTGTTCGGAGAGTAGTTGAGCACATGCGTGAGATCTTGGATCGCTAAGATGCAGGCACATCCCGCTTAGATGCAAGTGAAGCCTGCTAAGAGCATCAAACATGAGTGCAACCCATTCAGATGCGGGCGCGGCCCCCTCATATGTTGGTGCAATCTTAGTTATTAAAGGCACAAGGCGCGCCAAGGCGCAAATGAGTCTTGGATCCTAGGCATAAGGCTCAAGGCGCAGGCGCGGCCTGACGAAGGCAAGGCGCGGCATGACGAAGGCAAGGCGCGGCCTGACGAAGACAAGGCACAACCACATTCATTTTAAATCATCAAACATCAAATCATCTTCTGGATCTTCATCTATTAAGCTCATTAATTATTCATTACTATCATTTATATCTCTTAAAAATAGAATCAATGTCGTTACTTATATAATATCCAGTCTCAACCCTTGAATATGTTTCACAAACGTTAAGTCATACAAAAATTATTGAGCTCATATTTTATTTCTTTTTTAAAAAAAGTTTACAACAAAAATCACAACCATGCAAGTTTTTTATGCTCAAAAGGCGCAAAAGAAATGCACGAAGGCGCAAACCTCTGATCCTAGTAAGCCAGCTAAATTAATCTACTATAGAGGTAGTATTTGGACCCAAAAACTGGTTCATAAATGTTCGAACCTAAGAGGCAACCAAGATAACTGGTCCTGCGGTCCGACACCACAAATTTGATGGCGAGAACAAGAGAGAAATAAGAATGTCTACAAACACGACCCAAGTACGCCACATACCTGGAAGTTTGGATGAACTTCCCCTTCAAAACCAAAAGTTGAGCTAGGTACGAGGAAGCCGCAAACTTGAAGAGTAAGACGCTTGGGGGGGGGGGGGGGTTAACGTGTCATTCTTGATACCCCTGAGGTTCTATTTACAGACAATTTAGAGGGAGTAGGGTGTGTATTGGTATGTGAATCGCTCCCCCGACTAAATACCTAACTCGCATAGCTGACCAGAGACCATTCACAAGATGATTAGTGCAAAAGTTTTAGCTTGCCTTAGAGAATTTAGCTTGTGTAATGGCGATTTATCGGAGAGCTCGCCCGTAGGTGATGCCCCTTCGCAACAAGAATGTTCTGTCGACACGGTGTTATCGGCCGCCGTCGGTGAGGTGTCACGTCGCCCACGTGTCTTTTTAGTTGTCATTTCAGGCCTCTCTGATAGCGTGCGAACCGAACCATCGTTTTGGGTCGCTCAAATGTCAGAATCACGATTGACGAGGCCCCAAAGTAGGCTCATAACAGACTTCTGCAAAAATGTTTTAAACATCTGCTGCTATTTTTAGGAGGTACTTATCAAATTATTGTTGTAGCTCTTATGTATTCATGCCTTGATGGCAAATGTTTTTTAATATATTAGTTATTGATTGCATGAATTGGAGCGATAGATGTGTTTTTTTTTTGCTTCATGGTCGTTTTTAAATCCCAAACATACGTGTTATTCCTCTACGTAACTTGAATATTTTCCCTGTCTATTGTAATGGAGACTCGTACTTGTTCTTTTATGTTCTTTTATATATGCTTCTTTTGCTATTTTTTATCAAATAATTAATCATGTTTCTTTTATCATTAAGGCTCCGTTTGGCCCGGTGGTGGCGGTCGTAAACGCATGGGTTAAAACGTCATTTGTTAAGGATATCACCTAACAAACATCATCAGTTTGAACAAGTTTCTTAGGTGGGCATAAACAAATGACAATTTAACCCCCGTGTTCATGACCGCCACCACCATGCCAAACGGAGTCTAAGGCTCCGTTTGGGAGACTTATTTTCACCGGTGAAGCGGTTACGGCCGCATGAACCGGACCTTAATTAAGGTCCGGTTCATGCGGCCGTAACTGCTTCACCGGTGAAAATAAGTCTTAAGGTCCGGTTCATGAGGCCGTAACCGCTTCACCGGAGAAAATAAGCCCCCCAAACGGAGCCTAGGTGGTGGGACTCTTCTAAGGAGTTTGCCTGTATAAAGAACCATGCAATTTTTAGTAGTTAATGATGTTACTGTAGGAATTGTAGTGATTTATTAATTGTTTTTGTGTTTGATGACAGCAGGCCAGTCCGCAGGTCAAGTGATTGAAGGTCAGTGATTATGTCGAACAAGTGTTGAAAGTTGTCCTTGCCGGAATAGAGGGAGTGAACATCCCCCCCACATAGCATGGACTGTCTCATGATACATGGTCATCCTATATGATTCGTTATATCTTATACTTCATGATTTTTTTTATCCATATTCAGGTTGATATGTCAAATGTGTTTTTTTTCACAGGAATGATTGAGGTACTCACAAGACTGGATAGAATTAGGAATGAATGCATCACACATAAGATAGAAGTAGCACCAATGGCAGAGAAGATGCGAGAAGCTCGACTAAAATGCTGTGGACATGTACAAAGGATACCATTGGAGACTCCGGTTGGGCGTTGTGATAGTCTACTCACTACGTATGTTAAGCGGGGGAGGGGTAGGCCAACAAAAACTTGGAATGAAACTATAAGGAAAGACAAGATGTACTTAAGCATTACTAAGAGATTATGACACAAGAGAGGGCACAATGGGGACAAAGATCCATATAGCAGACCCCACTATAGTGGGATAAAGGCTCAAGTGTTATTGTTAATGACCCACATTTTCTGGCCTACAGGTAGTGACTTCAAATGGGTTATTTGCAAAACATAATTTCTCTTTTTTATGTTTAGATTTGTGGTTTCAAAATATATCCTTGTGCCTGCCCTTTTTTATGATTTGAAAGACTTGTAGGCTGCGTTTGGCATGGTGATTGCGGTCGTAAACGCATCGATTAAAATGTCATTCGTTAAGGATTGCCTAACAAACATCATCCGTTTGAACATAAAAGTGGATGAAGTTCCTTAGGTGTTCATGACCACCACCGTGCCAAATAGAGCCGTAGTCTTCTTGATAGTTTTGGGTATAATGGCCTCGCATGAGTTTTCAATAATTTGGGGTTAAAATTACCATTTTCTTGCAACATACAAATCTTTTATGAAAGGTGGTATGCTATTATGTAAAGCCTATTGTTTTTGTAAGAAAAAAATTATTGTGTAGTAAGCCCTGTTGAATAGGTTGGTTTGGTAGATATTTATGTTATTGCGTAATAACAGGGATGTTTTGATTTTATAGAAAAATTATGTTATTTAAAAAAAAAATCAACAATAGAAAATTATTTGAAGGTCTATTAAAGGACTGCTTTGACTCTGAGGCTATTAAAGGATTTGAGTAAAATCTGCTCCTAAATGCGCTGAATGAACCTGGACAGGGAACCTGCCATGGTTTGACCCAAATGAACCTGGAAAGAGAAGCAACCCAGGTTCGGTCCAAATGAAGCTGGCAAGGAATCTGTCCAGGTTCGGTACAATGAATCTGTGGATGGATTCTCTGTACAGGTTTGGCCCCAAGAACCTGGACAGCCTGTTGAGCTTCAGCCCAATGAACCTGGACAGCCTGTCGAGCTTCAGCCCAATGAACCTGGACAGCCTGTCGAGCTTCACCCCAATGAACAGATAGCTGTCCAGCTTTGGCCCAATCAACCTGTGCAAATTCAGCCCAATGAACCTGGACGGATTCAACCCAATGAACCTAGAAAGGGTCTCTGTCTAGATTCAGCCGAATGAACCTTGACTGAGTGCCTGTCTAGATTCACCCAAATGAACCTGGATAGGGATCCTGTCTGGATTCACCCGAATGAACCTGGACGGACAGCCTGTCTAGATTCATCCGAATGAACCTGGACAGGCAGTCTGTCTAGACTCGCCCGAATGAATCTGGACAGGTAGCCTGTCTAGACTCGCCCGAATGAACCTGGACAGGCTACCTGTCTAGATTCACCCGAATGAACCTGAAAAAAGGATACCTGATAGTTTCACCCGAATGAACCTGGACAGGTTACCTGACTAGATTCATCCGAATGAATCTGGACAGGGTGCCTGTCATGGTTCGTCCGAATGAACTACACCTGGACAAGGTGCCTGTCTAGATTAACCCGAATAAATCTGGACAGGGTGCCTGTCTAGCACCCAAATGAACCTGGACAGGTACCCTGTTTTGGTTCTACCTGAATGAACTGAACCTGGACAGGTACCCTGTCTAGGTTCACCCGAATGAACCTAGACAGGGTGTCTGTCGAGATTCGCCGGAATGAACTGAACCTGAACGAACTTGGACAGGGAACCTGTCTAGATTCATCTGAATGAACCTGGACTAGGACGCTGTCTTGGTTCCCCCGAATAAACCTGGACTGGGAACCCATCCAGATTTGGCTCATTGAATCTGGACAACCTCTATAGAGGATTGGCCCCTGCCCATCCATGTTCGGGCCAATGAATCTGGACGGGCAACCCGTCCAGGTTTGGCCTAATGAAACTGTATAGGGACCCAATGATCCTGGCCAAGGAACTCAGCTCCGAATTAATCTGAACGGCTCCCTATCCAGGTTCGCCCGAATGAACCTGGAAACGTTCCCCATACAGATTCGGTGTGTTTGGGTTCCTCTTGAACTACAACTGGGCTGCAGTTGGGCCTCATTTGGGCTCCTTTTGAGCTGCGATTAGGCCCCTTCTTGCAGACATTTGGGCCGTGTTTTTGAATGTTTTTCAAGTCCATTTCAATTCTTCAGCCACGCAATGATTCTTTCTTTTAGCATCCGCATTTCCGAGCAAATTGTTTACATTTAAAGACTGTCAATAGAAATAAACATAATATTTACATTTTCTTTCAATAAATTATTTTAAATTTTCAAGAAATATTTAGAAACTAAAACGGAAATAAAATATTAAATTTTATGTAAAGAAATTGTACGAATTACACGTACAGAAAAAATCGTAACACAATCAAGTATTAATTATCTGCAAGAACCAAAAATGTATTCGTTGGCTCAATAACATAAAACCAAAAAAATATTAAAAAAAACTGCACTACACCGCTCCGTTTGGGTGGGGACTTATTTTCACCGGCCAAGTGATTACGCCCGCATGAACAGGAGCTTAATTAAGGTCGGGTTCTTGCAGCCGTGACCGCTTGACCAGTGAAAGTAAGTCCCCCCAAACGAAGCCTTTTTTTCACCGATGAAGCGGTTACGACCGCATGAATCAAACCTTAATTAATGTTTGTTTCATGCGGTCGTAACCGCTTCACCAGTGAAAATAAGTCCCCCCAAACGGAGCCTTAGGATGAAGAGATTGCACGAAGATTTGAAATTTTGGGAGAAAGCAATAGGACTTACATATAAGAAACAACTCCTAAATGAATTCATTAACAGGAGACTATCAATGAGCACTGTCCATTGTTGGCACCGCATTTCTGCAACTTGAAATAGTGAATTCGTGCGGCTTCCTCGGTGCCGAGTAAGCATGGTTCACATATCCACCATGACCAACTTGATTCTTCATAGAAGTAAACTATATGCCCTTCGCACTTGTGATGGAATCAGGCCTGCTATTAACGTAGGTATTTCTGTTTCCAGAGTAGGATCGGCGGCATAGCCACAAATCAAAAATGGAGTTAGAAGCCTTTACACTTGCTTTCTGATCAAGATAAAGCTACTCAAAATCAATTGGCAAGAGGTCGACGATTGTGTGAATTGCTTAAACAATATCAATCAGACCCTCTCGAGCGCGGAAGACCAGATAGCTACTATTTATACCAGAACGAAATGGATATCTTGAATTCTTGATGTGTTAGAAATTGGAAAGGTAAAGAGATCACCATGATATTATTCTAGGTCTCCTAGCAATATTAAGACAGCCTATTGTTACTCCAAATGAAACCAATTACCAAGTGATTAATGGAAGTATTTGTATTCCTCATGACCCCTTCAGAAAAAGTGCTAGGATGTAAAAAAAAAATATGGTGTAAATTGAAGAAAATATGGTTGGCTTAAAACAATGTCTGAGGGTATGGTTTGGAAAAATGTCATCAGCTTTAGGCTCCATTTGGTACTGTGGTAGCGGTCATAAACGCTTGGGTTAAAACGTCATTCGTAAAGGATTATCTAACAAACATTATCTGTTTGAACATAAAAGTGGATGAAATTCCTTAGGTGGTCGTTAACAAATGACAATTTAACCCCGTGTTCATGACCGCCGCCACCGTGCCAAACGGAGCCTTAATCTGCGTTTGGCGCGGCTTATCGCGACTTATTTGTTCCGGTGAGGTTTGACAAAAATGTCATTGTTATACCAAAATTCTATACCTCAAACTAGTTTTTTTTTTGCAACATTTGCATACCAAACATACATTCCATGACAATGACATTTTTGTCCAACCTCACCGGAGCAATTAAGCTGAGATAAGCTGTGCCAAACGGAGCCTTAGTGTATATTGATGTCATTATCGTATCTAGCGATGATAAAGATGGGATCAATAACATGAAAAGTTCTCTAAATAAACAAATTCAGAACAAAGACAGGGCCAACTAAAGTAACTTTTCTTTCCTTATTGAAATGGCTAGGATGCAAAAGTTGGATGTCTTCTACAACAGAAATATACATCATGAATTGTTGATAGATACTGGAATGCTAATGTGAAAACATGTGGGGAAAAAACTATACTGATTTCAATATAAAACTTGTGAAAGATAAAAAAAGTTGGGCTTCTTAAAAACCTAAAGAGCACCGAAGCGTCGAGAAGTTATATGAAAACAACATATGAGAATAGACGGTATTCTAATACTGAGTAGGTGGGGTCAACCAACAATTTGATCTAGATCAAGTAACTTTTGATTGAATTAAAGAGGGAAATTACTAGTCTTGTGTAGTTACATTGTGACAATATAACTTCTAGGGATATAACATGTAATCATGTCTTCCATGAAATGTAGAAAACATAATGAGACTATCAATACCAAGTTTATCAAAACTAACTAACAACACACTAAGATCTTTATGAAGGTCGTGGCGGTTCGCGAGGAGGTTTCCAGCTTGCTTGTGGCGGTTGAGACGTCGCATATGAAGGACGAGGTGGCCCGGATGGTCTCTGCGCAGTAAGGCATTGAGGCAATCAAAGCGGCCGCAATCGTGTAATACAAGGAGTCCATTGCCATTATAATGGAGTGTGCTCGGATTTTTTTTGGAGGTGGCTCGGGCCGAGGTTATGACTACCAAGGTGGACCAGCTCCTGGAGGATGAGTGTGAGACCGCATTCCGACAAGGTTTTGCCAAGTGCAACTGCTTGGCGCGGAGGATGTCGGAGCGCAGTGTGGAGGATCTCGGCGTGGAGGATGCCACGGAGGATGACGATCCATCGCGACTGATTGTCCCCGCGTCACCTTATGTATCTTGTATTGCTTAATGTTTGTATTTGTTGCAGTAAGTGCAGTATAGCACCGTAGTATGCTTTTGTTTGTCATGTAGCCTTGTCGGATTTTTCTGAATTCATGAAGATGCTCTTTTATTTTAGTCCCTAGCATTGTAGCTGTTTTTTTGATGTGTTCTGAAATCTCATCTCCTTGTTTGGATGGTTGTGAGAGCATGCTGGCTGCTACCCAGCATCGGCGTCGGCATTAGAGGTCGGCATTTGTTTTCGAGCTTGTCGCATGGAATTGGCACTGGAGGTCGTCGCTTGGCATAGATGCCAGATGTCGACACTCGGTTCTGGCACAGGGAAGCCTTTGTCCGTCCTTATCGGGGGTCGTTGAGCTTTTTGAAGTTAATGTCGGAGGTCGTCGCTTGGTTTTGGCGTTAGAGGTTGACGGTCGGTTCTGGCATAGGGGGACCTTTATCCGCCATTACCGGGAATCATTGAGCATGTTTGCTTGGAATTGGTACCGAAGGTTGTCGCTAGGCTTTGGCGCCAGAGGCTTACCCTCAGTTCTTGCATAGAGGGACCTTTGACCGTCCTTGTCAATTTTGATTTATCTACTCAGTGTTGGCACTGATAGGTCAATATCCAAATGGAGCTCGTTGCTCGGCGTGAGGGGGCATCGGAGGTCATCACTCAGCAATGACAGAGGAACCTTTGTCCCCCTTATCGGTTTTGAGCTATTTAGTCAATGTTTGCACTGGTAGGTCCCTGCCCGGATGGAGCTCGCTGATCGACGCGAGGGAGCGTTGGAAATAGTCACTCAGTTAAGGCATAGAGGAACATTTGTCCTCCTTACCAGTTTTGAGGTATTTACTCGGGGTCCGCACTTGTAGGTCGCTACCCAAATGGGACGCACTGCTCGGCAAGAGGGGGTGCTGGAGGCCGTCACTCAGTTATAGCGTAGAGGAACCATTTCCCCCCTTACCAATTTTGTGTTATCTACTCGGTGTCCACACTGGTAGGTCGTAGCCCTAATGGAGTAATGGAGCTCGTTGCTCGACGCGAGGGGGTGTCAGAGGTCGTCGCTCAGTTATGGCATAGAGGAACATTTGTTCCACTTACCGGTTTGAGCTATCTACTTGGTGTTCGCACTGGTAGGTCGCTGCACGAACAGAGCTCGTTGCTTGGTGCGAGGGGGCGCCGGAGGTCGTCACTCAGTTATGGCGTAGAGGAACCTGTCCCTATTATCGATTTTGAGTTATCTACTCAGTGTCCACACCAGTAGGTGTGGCGTAGAGGAACCTTTGGCTGGATCGTCATGTTGCGGCCCGGGTGCGTTCTCACTGTGAGGCCGAGAGTTGCGCCTTGCCCGAAATGCGACTGATGTAGATAACATAGGCAAGTTGTTTCTTGATTCCCTCGCACGACACTTATCCCTCAGGGAGTAACAAATTTCATTGTCAGATGCGTCATGAAAGGGATTGCCTCGAACAGGGTCTAGAGAGAGCAGACGAGGATGGTGTTGTATGTCGAGTCAGATTCAACAACCACAAACTGAACGTTGTGCGTAACTTGCCTCGGAAACTCGTCTAGGATGACCGGAAGAGTGATCGTTCTCTGCACTGAGACGGGGATATTGTCAAAACCATACATTGACCTTGTTGTTGACTCGAGACGCTCCTTTACGAACTTTCATGTTATAAGGGGTGGATGCAAATAGGACGTTCACTGAGCTTTCGCTGTCAATCGGTATCCTCTTAACTCTGAAACAAGGGTTGTTAATTCCCGCATTGATGGCAAGAGGGTCTTGGTGTGGTAGTCATAGTCCCTCTAGGTTCTCGTCCCCAAAGCTGATAGCGGCGCTCTACCGCGCCTTCTAATCTTTGGGGCCCTCCTTGAGCTAGATAATGGAATAAACTTGGGCAGAAGAGAAGGGTGGCCTAGCTATGGTTTTGACTTCCCCTATCAATTGTCTGCCCCCACCCGCACACCCACACATATACACTTGCGTGTCCTGGTGTGTTGAAGGTTGATTTCTTCCTGGTTGGGGCAGTGCTGGCCGATTCGACACTTGGTTTTGCTGGAACCTCCCGAGGTGCCCATGTCGGATGAGGCATCGATTTCTTCTTTCAGGCAGGTACATTCCTTGGTGTATGCCCGCACTGAAGGTCACAGTATTGTGTCTGATCTCCCCGGAACACCACTCGCGCAAACATGGATCCATGCGCTCGAGCGCGGCGGATGCGTACTTGCTTGAGATGAGTGGCAGTACTTTGTTCAAGGAAAGGGCATGCATGGAATGTCTTATAAGATTTTATTGCATAGTTATTACATAATATGAACTTCTACACTATTATTTTAGCAATTCAATTGTCATTTTGTTTTAAAATAATTTACACATAAACAACTTTCTAATATTATCATATTTAATAATCAAAGTGTTCTTTGTTAAGTTTTCTCATTTGCACTGCACATGGATATTCAAGTCAATCTGGTTAAAACCGACACTACATTCCTCTGCAACCACATTAAATTGCATCTCAGTTCATGACTGCACTAAAAACACAATTAATCCAAATAATACATTGAGTTCATGACCACAATTTCACACGACTACATTCATGACTACAATTTCCAACCAATGCATTCATATTTCTTTATTATGGGAATCAAGCAGCAATTTACAGAGTGGCCTTGACTACTATATTATTAGAGAAAATGTTTAACTCAAGGTTAATACCAATCAAGCAGTTCATCTTTTAAACATGCATGATTCACATCTACTGTATGATTTACATCATTCGCATAAAATGCATGAATTCATCCGGAAGAAAATTACTAGCAATATTGAATTATATAAGACATGCATATATACACAAAAATGGGAAACATTTTCGGGTGGGCGAGTATGTCATGGTCAGTATTTGCATGGAGAGGCTCCCAAAAGGAGTCGCTACTAAGCTTACAACTTAAGTGAATGAGTCTTTATAGGATTATAAAAAAATAGAACAAATACCTATAAGTTCGATCTCCCTACAAATATGGGTATTCATCCTATATTTAATACGAAAGATTTGACACATTACATTAATTCGCTCAAGCATAGGGAGCCATACTTTGAGCCACTTCTGCACCTCTCATAATTCAACTGATTCTTCTGAATCCACCAGAACGAGAAGTGAGAGCTGAGAACATTGCTGAAATTATGGCGCGCGAGTGCACCGCCACCACAGACAGTTCTTCTTGTCGTTAGATGGTGCACTGGAGTGTACGCCTCATCTTCAATGATAGTTGGATATCTGCGGCGGAGCCTGATACTTTCCCCCAATCTTCGACGTCAATACGATCACCTCAATTCATCAGAGATGAATGATTTTCAATCGGGGGAGTTGATGAGAATCGATGTTGGACTATAGGTCACCATTCGGCGGAGCCTGCATTCACGTATTCAGGCAGAAGGCATTGATTGGATCGGCGATACGAGGCCGCAAGCGCGCGTTGTTTTATTATTTACATGTATTTTGTTTTGTTACTTATATTTAATGTTTTAGGACACCGGGCGTAACGACTAATCATAGTCGAGCACATCGGGAACCCAACCTCCATACTCATTATAAATAGGGGCGGAGGCTTTCATTTCTGGCATTGCTTATATTATGAGAATCCAGACCGGCAATCATTCATAGTGGGACGCCGCGAGACCCCGGGGTGCGACATCCCAATTCACTTTCCTGAAATTTTTGGTTTTCTACTTCTCTTCAATCTCCTGTATATCCCAATTCTTTCTCCACGACCCTTCCAATCCCAATAGTCCCCTGCTCAATTTCATCACGATTTCTCACTCCAAAGCCACGGGATCCACGTAACTGCACGAAAGCCGCATGCCGCTCGACATTCATTGTATCCATCTAGACGCAAACCGCGTCATACTTGATTTTATCGCACATCCCGACCCTCGTGATTCCTCGCCACTAAACTTTCACTCCCTCCTGCACGCGGAATCCCTACAGCCGCCAACAATCCACACCCTCATTTCCCACGAGTTCCTCCACCGACGCCCAATCTCGTTTCCTGTACCTCGTCCAAGACCCAAGACCTCTGTCAGTCCCTTGTTCCTCCTTCCAGGAAAGTCGCAACCCTCCTCCCAACTCCAGTTACGCCCCATCCTCCTACTTGTGCTCTCTTCCACAGCTCGAACATATCCTCGAGTCACATTTCCTTCCACCATTCAGCATTCCCTGTTGCGAGATCCTCCTTTGGTTTACCATTCCAATAGCAAATCCCGACACCTCTTCAATTCCCGCCCTTGTCGACATCATTCCACATCAGCAATCCATTCATTGCCTTTTCCTGTTCCATCCCTCAACAACACCCATGTCGCAAAGTCCTTCCCTTCCGGTTGAAGTCCCGCAACCCTTCCTCTTGAGCCAAGAACAGTTGCGGCCTACTTTCTTGGGATCTCCCACTCCGTTGTTGGATTTTTGTTGCTAAATGAGTACTTGTATTGTGTTTTATTTTTCTATATCAAATATTGAGAAATTATTTCATACTTGTTTGGGTATTTTGATTCGTTAGTGTAATCGTTTCTTTGTTTTCTTTTAACCTATAAAACCTAGTCGTGGAAATTGTAGTGGATAGCATCTTGTGTGAAAAGAACGTGATAATTTGCTTGCGTGCGCAAAAATTATTATGAATGTTGTGTTAATTTGCTAATCGTGTATGTTGAAGCTTGAGGAGACCGGGCGGTTTGATTCCTAGTCGCAGCGGTCAGCTAGTCTCCTTGTTCTGGCGGTTTGGCTCAGCGGTCTGGAGGTTTTCCACACCAGTTGTAAGTTAATTAGCCGCAGCAGCGGCCTCCTGGTTTGTCGCAACAGTGGTATGGTGATTAGTCGCAGCAGCGGTTCAGAGGTTAGCCGCAGCAGCGGTCTGGGAGTTAACCGCAGTTGTAGTCTGCATGTTAGCCGCGACAGCAGTCAGGAGGTTAGCCGCAGCAGCAGTCTGGGGGTTAACCGCAGCAGCAGTCTGGGGGTTAACCGCATCTGCGGTCAGGAGGCTAGCCGCAGCAGCGGTCTCCACACTTGCCGTAGCAGTAGCCTGATGATTAGCCGCAGCAGCGATCTGGAGACTTACCGCAGCAGCGGTCTGGAGACTTACCGCAGCAGCGGCGTGAAGACTTGTCGCAGCAGCAGCCTGAAGAGTGAAGACTTGCCGCAGCAGCAGTGGTGGGAGCGAGAAGTTGCATTCAGGCGGCAAGCAGTTGCGGTCAGGCGGCTAGCAGTGGCGGTCTGGCGGCTTACCTATATTGTCGCTGGGTGATCTTCTTCAGATGCTCTTTGTACAGTGTTGCGGTTTGACAGCGTCAAACCGCATAGCCGCGCGGATTGTATTTAATCTCACATCTCTTGTTGTATTCTCTCATCTCCCCATTTTCTATAAATAAGAGAGCATACCTATGTATTGTTTATCTTTATGAAACAATAAAATTTGTCTTTATTTATCTCTTTTTCACATGGTATCAGAGCTAACCGGTCCTTTGCTCCTTTTTTGCTCGCAGTTTGTTTTTCTAACCGCGTCTGGTCTTCTTCCCGCGGTCTTCTTCCCGCCCTGCCCTCCCTTGCTTCTTGCTTTTCCAGCGACTTGCTCCTTTGCTTTTTTTTTTGTTCGCATATCTTCGCTGGTGTTCGCTGGGAGTTAACCGCAGTTGTAATCTGCAGGTTAGTCGCGACAGCAGTCAGTTGGTTAGCCGTAGCAACGGTCTGGGGGTTAACAGCAGATGCGGTCACGAGGTTAGACGCAGCAGCGGTCTGGTGGTTAACAGCAGCTGCGGTCAGGAGGTTAGCCGCAGCAGCGGTCTGGAGACTTGCCGCAACAGCAGCCTGATGATTAGCCGCACCAGAGGTATGGAGACTTACCATAGCAGCAGCCTGAAGACTTGCCGCAGCAGCAGTGGTGGGAGCTAGCAGTTGCGGTCAGACGGCTAGCAGTTGTGGTCAGGCGGCTATCAGTGGCGATCTGGCGGCTTACCTCTATTGTCGCTGGGTGATCTTCTTCAGATGCTCTTTGTACAGTGTTGCGGTTTGACAGCGTCAAACCGCATAGCCGCGCGGATTGTATTTAGTCATACATCTCTTGTTGTATTCTCCCATCTTCCCCATTTTATATAAATAAGGGAGCATACCTATGTATTGTTTATCTTTTTGGAACAATAAATTTGTCTTTATTTAGCTCTTTTCACATGGTATCAGAGCTAACCGGTCATTTGCTCCTTTTTTGCTCGCAGTTTGTTTTTCTAACTGTGTCTGGTCTTCTTCCCGTGGTCTTCTTCCCTCCCTGCCCTCCCTTGCTTGTTGTTTTTCCTGCGACTTGTTCCTTTGCTTTTTTTTCTATTTGCGCGGCTTCGCTGGTGTTCGCGCATCCCTCTTTCTCCTAGGCTCCTACGGGTTGGCATTTCTTCTCGCGCGGGTTGTTTTCTCTACTCGCGCGGGTTGTCTTTTCTGCTCCTCTTTTGGTGGCAGGTTCTCTCTCTGCCGACATTCTTTTTGTCTGTTCTTTCTGCGACCTACTCCTTTTCGGCTTGTGCTCTTCTTGGTCGCTTGTTCGTTGTTTGTTGGTCGTGCGGTTTGTTCTGTTAAATCGTGCGGTTTGTTCTTGTTTTCTATGGCCACTCTAACTCCTTCTCCTCTTGCTACTTACAATGTTGCTCAATTGGCTACTACAGGAAGGTGGCTCATTAATTCTGGTGCTACTAATCATATGACGGAGAATTCTCGTCTTTTTTATTCTCTTGACAAGAGTAACCGGTTGCCTCCAGTTCTTATGTGGATGGTTCTCCGTCTCCGATTTGTGGGTTTGGCACGGTGCATTTTGCACATTCTCTTGAGCTTCGGGACACTCTTTATGTCTCGAATTTTTCGTGCAATCTTCTTTCTGTCACTGTCATTTGCAAACAGTTGAGTTGTGAAGCTATTTTTACTGCATCTACTTGTGCTTTTCGGATTCCTCACTCCAAGGAGTCGATTGCTACAAGGACTGAAAGCGGCGGCTTGTTCTACCTTGATATTGCTTCTATTTTTTCTGAATCCTCCTCCCCCTGTATAAGCTCTTCTTTACTTCAGTGACTTAGTTATAAAGGCGCAAGGCGCACTTCGACTAGGCGCAAGGCTGGCAACCACATTCATTTAAATAATCGAATCCTCCTCCCTTTATATATTCGCTCATTAATAATTCATTACTATCATTTATATCTCTTAAAAAATAAAATTAATATGATTCTGTCTTATCTAATTCTCAATATAAGTATCAAAAACACTTCATATAAAAATTATTGAGTTTTTGTATTATTTTTTTCATTTTGAAAAAAATATTACAACAAAACACACTACCTTTAATGTCGCGCAAACCTCTGAGATTCTTAGGCGCGCCTGAGGCGCGCCTAACAACATAATTGTGAGGCTTGTCAATTTAGCAAAACATAACCGATCCACTTTTCCAGCTAAGCATGAACGCAGTTCTTCTCGTCCTTTTGACCTCGTTCATTCGAATGTTTGGGGTCCTGCTCCGCTTCCGACGGTTGGTAGGAGTGGCTTGTATTTTGTTACCTTTATTGATGATTTCTCTCGGTGTACGTGGTTGTATTTGTTACATGAACGCTCTGAATTTTTTTTGTTTTACTGCGTTTTATAGTGAGATTCGTACACAATTTGATACTCCTATTAAAACTCTTCGCACTGATAATGCAAAGGAATGTCTTAGTCATCAGTTCACATCCTTTTGTTTGAATCATGGTGTCCATCAAACTACTTATCCCAGAATGGCGTTGTTGAACGTAAGAATCGTCATCTTCTGGATTTGACTCGTAGCCTTCTCACTCATATGCATGTTCCCCGATCTTATTGGGGTCATGTTGTTCTTCTATCTTATTTTCTCATTAATCGAGTTCCGTCTTCGGTTCTCAATGGCAAGACCCCATTTTTTGTCTTGTATCCTGATGCGACTTCATTTTTTTAACTCCTCGTGTCTTTGGATGCACAGTGTTTGTCCACTCTCCCTCTTCTGGTCGTGACAAACTCTCTTCTCGTTTTGTTAAGTGCATCTTTCTGGATTATTGTCCGACACAGAAAGGATATAGGTGTTATGATCATGTTCTCCAGAGACGGTATGTTTCTGCATATGTCACTTTCTTTGAGGATATTCCATTCTTTTCTCTTCCCTCTATTCTCCCTTCTTCTAATGATTCTGCTTCCTTTTCTATTGTGTCAGCACCTCTTCCAGAGTCTGCACTTCTTCCTTCTCCTTCTATTTCTGATTCTCCTCCCGTCTCTGATTCTTCTACTGAGCCGCTGCCAAAAGCTCCTGGGCCAGTAGTCTCTCCTTCGGATGGAACGGATACAGTAGACAGGGCAGATCTTGATCTTCTGATTGCTCTTCGGAAAGGTGTTCGATCATGCACACAACATCCTCTTCGGGATGTGGTCTCTTATGCGCAGCTATCTCCTTCGTCTAAGAGTCTTGATCTTGCTCTATCGGCGAATGTTCTTCCCGCCTCTTATTATTTCTCATTGAAAAGCTGTTATAGATGAAGAGATGAAAACTCTCACTGAACGGAGTACTTGGACTCTTGTTCCAACCCCTCCAGGAGCTGATGTGGTTGGCTGCCACTGGGTCTTTGTCATCAAATTTTTTCCTGATGGTACTATTGATCGTTACAAAGCTCAGCTTGTTGCCAAAGGGTTTACGCAAACCTATGGTGTGGATTTCTTTGATACTTTCTCTTTTGTTGCTAGGATTACTACAATCCGTGTTCTCTTTTTGTGGCTATCAATAGAGATTGAGAAATGTCTCAGTTGGATGTGAAGAACGCTTTTCTTTATGGTGATTTGCATGAAACAATCTATATGGAGCAACCTTCGGGGTATGTTGCTCAGGAGTCTCAGGTCTGTCTCAGGTCTGTAAGCAAACTAGGGCTTGGTTTGGAAGGCGATTGGGTTTGCTCTATGGATCATTCTTAACCTCGGCTGCATTCTTGTGGTTTAAGTCTTATAGGGGATGATAGAAAGGGTGTGGATTGACAAAGAAGCAGGGCTTGGTTCCTTTTTGGGAATTGAGATACAAACAGTTTCACAGTGGAAGTATGTCTTGGATCTCTTAAAAGAGACAGGTCTCCTTGGGGCTAAACCTGCTCGATCTCCAATGGCTGTTGGAGCTGACAAGTGTTGGAGTGAGGACTCACCTCTTTTTGAAAATGTCACCAGATACAGACGGTTTGTGGGGAAACTCATTTATCTAACAGCCACAAGACCAGATATTTGTTATGCAGTGGGAAGAGTGAGTCAGTTTATGCAAGCTCCTAAGGAGTCTCATCTACAGTCGGCTATTAAGATTCTAGAGTATGTGAAAGGTGCTCCAGGGAAAGGACTTCTGTTTCAGAAAAGAAGACATTTAAAGGTTGATACATACTCTGATGCTAGCTATACAGATGATAAGAAAAATAAGAAGTCTACTTCTGGGTTCTGTACCTTTGTTGGAAGAAATTTGGTCAGTTGGAAGAGCAAGAAACAGACTGTAGTTTTCAGGTCAAGTGCAGAAGCCGAGTATAGAAACATGACTCTAACTGCTTGTGAATTGAAGTGGTTACAGACACTTATACTTGATTTAGTAGAGATTCACAATCATCCTTTGCCAATGTTTTGTGATAATAAGACAACTCACATATATTTCGAGAAATCCAGTCTTTCATGAGAGGATGAAGCATATCGAAGTGGATTACCACTTCATCAGAGAGGAGATATTAAAGAATCAAATCTGCACACCGTTTGTTACATCAGAGAGAGAACTACCTGATTTCTTCACCAAACCAGTTACTCCTTTTGGGGAGATTGGTAGCAAGCTGGGCATGGTTGACATATATGCTCCAGCTTGAGGGGGAGTGTTGAAACTTGAGGAGACCGGGTGGTTTGATTCCTAGTCGCAGCGGTCAGCTAGTCTCCTTGTTCTAGCGGTTTGGCTCAGCGGTCTAGAGGTTTGTCACAACAGCGGTCAGTTGGTTAACCGTAGCAGCGGCCTGCTGGTTTGTCGCAGCAGTGGTATGGTGATTAGATGCAGCAGCGGTTAGGAGGTTAGCCGCAGCAGCGGTTTGGGAGTTAACCGCAGTTGTGGTCTGCAGGTTAGTCGCGGCAGCGGTCTTGGGGTTAACCGCAGCTGCGGTCAGGAGGTTATCCGTAGCAGCGGTCTGGAGAATTGACGCAGCAGCAGCCTGATGATTAGTCGCAGTAGCGGTCTGGAGACTTGACACAGCAGCGGCCTGAAGACTTACCGCAGCAGCAGTGGTGGGAGCTAGCAGTTGCGGTCAGGCGACTAGCAGTTGCGGTCAGGCGGCTAGCAGTGGCGGTCTGGCGGTTTACCTCTATTGTCGCTGGGTGATCTTCTTCAGATGCTCTTTGTACAGTGTTGCGGTTTGACGCTGACAGCGTCAAACCGCATAGCCGCGCGGATTGTATCTAGGTTCACATCTCTTGTTGTATTCTTTCATCTCCCCCATTTTTTATAAGGGAGCATACCTATGTATTGTTTATCTTTTTGGAACAATAAAATTTGTCTTTATTTAGCTCTTTTTCACAGTGTATACATTTATTGCTAATGTTAATTTTGATTTAAAATTTTTAAATCCATTTGTACCTCATTTAGATTGCATTTGTTTGAGTCCATCTTGCATCACAGTCACTTAGGGTTACATTAGCGTTGGCACATCATCCTATCATATCTCATCCTACGTCACTAAACCCATGAAAACTGCAGTAGCCAATAGATCTAACAAAAGATAAAGGATGCAAAGGAGATGGAAGAAAGAAAGAAAAATTAAACAGTCTTCGTACCTTTGGGACGCTTACAGCCATGAGCTCCCCCATTCCCAATGACACATCGAGGCCTACATCTCTTGCAAGTTGTACCGAATGAATTCATGGTCGAAACAAGATTCACAAACGAATTAGGAAGATTGAGAAAATAGAAGCCGCGAAGAAGACATCGTAAACCCTAGCAAGGGCTTGCGAAGAGAAAACCAGTGGCTGCTTCTGTGCATTAGGTCAAATAATTCTATTAATAATTTCATATGTGAAGGGGCTTGGGTTAAATCGGCTTGCATGCGGGCAAAGCCTGCCAAAGAATACTCGAGCACATGTGTAAGATCATACGGCCGTTAATATGAGGGCGCATCATGCTTAGATGTGGGTGCATCTCGCTTAGATGCGGGCGCATCCCGCTTAGATGCGGGCGCATCCCGCTTAGATGCGGGCGCATCCCGCTTAGATGCGGGCGCATCCCGCTTAGATGCGGGCGCATCCCGCTAAGATGCGGGCGCATCCCGCTAAGATGCGGGCGCATCCCGCTAAGATGCGGGCGCATTACTCTATTGCGGGCGGTTGCACCAGTCTCGCTCTCCCAACTTTCTCCACCCTATTTATGTAAGTGGAGTAAGTGTGCACTTGTTGCAATGAGAAAATTAGTATTAGGACAATTGCCCAAATCCTCAATAATCGAGTGATTTGTAGAAGGAACCTGGTTCCTAATGAGAGATTGATGCCCTAGGAATTAAATATAAAAAAATAATTCAGAGATCACTAATCCATTTAAGCACATGAATGATAAGGAGGTTAGGAAGAAGAAAAGATAGGACTCCATCTTAATTTGTTAACAAAAACTATTTGCATACCTGGAAGTATGATAAGAACCGGCCTTCAGGAGGAGGAGGAATGCAAAGCCTTTTCAAGTCATCATATCGGATTGACGCCTGCAAACAGGAAAGCCTGCCAGATCTGCAAATTTTCTTTTTTTTGGATCATATGCCCAGTTTTTTGTCTTAGTTAAAAAAATAGTTTATAAACCTTTCATGTTGTTAACTTCAGATATCCTTAGATTCCAAAAAGTTGGTGTCAAAATCATGTCTAAATAGCTTAAAACATAAATTAACATGATTGCATCAGTGAAACTTGAGGCCATATTCATCTCAAGTGCTTGTCACTTGAGACGAGTGAATAGCCACGGGGCCTTGCCCCTATGCTGGAACAATGATCGTGAGAGAATTAGCAAAAGAGTTGGCAGGTGATGAATCAAACTTAAAAACTACTTCATTTCTCAGTAATGATTGAAACTAATGTAAACTAATATCTGGACGAAACTGTTTGTAGGAACAACTAAAATTAGTCCTCGAGATTCTTGCACATAAATTATAAAGACCACTTATTGCACAAATTTTGTAAAGAAACATTTCTCAAAAAAAATTAAAGAATTCAAATATGAGGGGCATATATATCATGAAAACAAAGTTGATTTACACCTGAAATGGAGCAACAAAAATGCTTACATACATCTTTGAAAGAGCAAATAGTGTTCCGAAGATCGAAGTTGTGCAATCCTGATATTTAGAAATTACATATCATCAGTAAATGAAGTTTGATATGAAAATGAACTGCATAATAAGAACCCTGAATAGAAATCTATAAGGAGAATTTTGTGATGCAACCGTCGCCGCATCCGAGGACACGTGACATCATCACGCACAAGTTATATTTTTATTTGTTATTTATTTTGTCATGCACTTTTTCCAAAACACCATTTTTATTTCAAAGTTTCAGCTCATTGGTTCGACCATCCGATGAGACCATGAATAAACGGTCCGGTAATTTTAGGTAACTAGGATGAAAAAAGCAAGCTTAACTATTTAATAATGCACAAGTCTAATTCACAAGGATATCATCATTAAAAAGGAATCAATAGATATTTATTTAAAAGATACTTCAAGAATAAATATTTGAGAAATCATGAAAGGAAAATTTGTAGGAAAGAAACCCTTAAGAAACAAAATTATTTGGAAAATTTTGCCAACCGTGAGAGGAGGCTTGGATCGGAAGGAATGCTTTTGAAAATCTCTGCCAACCATGAAAGAGGAGGCTTAAATTGGAAAGAATGTTTTGAAAAGAAAATAATTACTCAAGTAAACTTGTCCTCTACAAAAGCAGCCTCTGTCAAAGAAATCAGAGAACCGGACAACAGAGAAACGTTATCACGTCTCTGTGTTGCAGGCAACCGCTTCTATACCAGCAACCAATGTTGTTCCTCCACCTCCGCACGCCGTCGCCTCAACTCCAGACGTCGTCTTCGAGCTAGCCCGACAAGTCTAACATTCCAAATAAAAGCTTCATTGGTGAAACCCTAACAAAATGAAAAATCACATAAGAACAAATAACCTTAACATATTGGTCCTCCAGCTATAGCCAAACATATCATGCCTCCGGGTAAAAACCATCCCTACAAAGACAGAATGATGCTTTCAAGATTTAGGGGGGAAACCAGAAGTGCGTAATTTTAGAATATGTTTAAGGGGAAAAATCACAATACTAAGTGATGCAGGACAGGCGCCACACCTGCCTGTCACACTGGCGTCAACACTAGGGGGCCCACCTTGGAGTCCACCAAGGCGGCTTTCATCGGGTTCGCAGACCATACACCCCAACTATCTCTCCTCCATGGAGTCGGCACCATGCGGCAGGTTGTTGAGGACCGGGATCGAACACCCGACCTCTGAGTGCCTTAATGGACTCCAAGGTAGGCCCCCTGGTGCTGATGCCAGGGTGACAGGCAGGGGTGACGTCTGTCCTGCATCATAAAAGTGCCCTAACCCTAGATGCAGGACGAATTTATAGGCAACGGACTTACGATGTCCTAACCTTAGATGCAGTGCGAGCGATCACATGTGAATGTAATGTTTCTACGACGACCCTAAAATGACAATTTAATGCAAGTGCAAATGTAAATGAGAGTCGACTTAAATTAGCAATAAACAATTAATTAAAATTAAAATTTAAGTTGGTGCACAATCGTTCATAGTAGAAAATTGAATTGAAGCAAGAGTGAAACTATAAATATTTGAGGTGCAATTATATTAAGCAAACGTCGAATGAGTCTAGCAAATCAGATATTTCACTGCAATTAAAGCATATAATATCACATCCACTAATCTATAGTCCAGGCATACAAAATAGGAGACAATAACATCAAACTATGACTCACATATGCAGGCGGCGGCTTATCATGGAAAATAGCAGGCGTCGGGGGCTGTTGGCTCCACGTTGGTGATGACTGTACATGGTGGCTGGTATTAGAATGGGTTGAGAGTGTGGGAATGATTTAGGAAGATTGCTGGAATATGGGTTCCTGGGTGCGAAAGAAGTTCCAGAACCCAGAATGGGAGGTTAAGGGCGTTTGTAGGCTGTTTGAAGTGTCGGAAGCTTGCTGACAGGATTCCGAAAGAGGGATAAGAGTCCTGGAGGGATGGGGGCTGGGAAAGGGTAAGGGGATTGCTGGGAGGGGCTTTTTTGGTAGCTAGAGAGACTTTTGAAGCCTTGTGCGAAAGTGGTGAGAGGGGAAAGAGGGAGCAGTAAGCCTTACAGGATCTAGAAGTTGTGGAAACGGGCTGAAAAAGGCACGTACAGGAGAGATCGAAGGCTGGAATGGATAAATCGACAGGGAAGTGGCGGACTAGGGCGTGGAAGGACGAAGGGGGATGTTACCTTGGAGTCACACCAAGGAGTGTCCCTCGGCGTCGCACCGAGGGAGAGGACCGTCGGTTCTCAAAACAGGAATCAAACCCACGATGCCCAAAACTGCCACCTACAACAGTATATATAGCATATAATTAAAATAGGGCACCCCAATCGGGCGGCTCATAACGTCCGAGTCGATCAGGTGTCAAATATAATTCAAAATAAATAAAAATTAAACATGAAAAAGACTCGGACCAACCATCCGGGCGCATCCATAAACTCAGATCGTCTGAACGGGTGGCAGATCATGATGATCTCCATCAATCTCCGTGGATTGAAAGCACTCAATTCTGGTGAGTGAAGATGGGAATGCACTCGATGTAGCCTATGGATAAATAGTGCAAGCTCCTCAGGGAATTGATGCATCCCGAATTCTGTAATTGATTTAAAAATAATAATTCTGTGGTCCGATTAAAATTATGCGGCGAATTAAGACAACATGAGACCTAACATGTGATAATTTTGTTCAAAGATTTAGTAAACCCGCACAGGTGGCTAGCATTTCTCCGATTTCAACAATATAATTAACTCGTCCACAAGCATCACGAATTGGGTAACAAATTAACGGCAAAATAGTAATAAGGTTAAAGTTGGACAAGCAAGCTCTGAAAAAAATATTAAACCTCAACATGCATTCGCGAATAGTGGACTAAAAGTTAATCGAGATACGAGAAGAGAGCGGATCATACCATCGGCTTGTGCGGAAGACAATGGCCTGGCTGTGCACAGAGGGGTGGAAATAGTGGAACTCTGGACAGGGGTCGGTCAGTGGAGGGCCACAGGGATGAAGGGGCTCGACTGATACTTAGGCTAGAGGAGGACTGATGAGGGTTCTGGCGGTGGTGGCGGTCCGGGACAGGGGCTTCGCAGTAGAGAACGATTGAATTCCTTGCAGGGGATGGGTCCGGGAACAGTGTCAGCCAGTGCAGGAGGGAAGCCGGTCGCTGGTGTCGGAGAAGGTTTAAGGAGGCGTCGTTGTGGGCGAGGAGCTCCGTCGATGGGCAGAGAGGTGTCGCCGGGGCCGGAGGTGTCTTCTGGCGGCGGTGTCTGCTCTGGTGTAGGTCAGCAAGCAGCGGGAGGCGGGCGATCGGAAAAAACCGAGCAGAGGAGATATTCTCTCTGTCCGATTTCTTTTCCCTCTCCCTTGCGTGAAGGAAACAGTGGTTTATAAAAAGATTAGGGCTTTGATGGGGATTAAATGAGAGGCTTTAGGCTTCATTTGGTTCGGCGGTGGCGGATCGATCCGGCGGGTGGAAACGGAGTGTTCGAATCGGAGGGGGGAGGTGGCTGCTCCAAACGGAGCTTTTTGGGGCGTTTCTCAAGGCGGGCGGGTGGAAACGGAGCAAACGCCGCCGGAAGTTCATTTGTTTACCCTCCTTCCGGCGGCGTTTGCCCAAAACGGAGTATCAAAACGCCCAAACAAATGAAGCCTTAATGATATCAGTTTTCAGGAGAGGAAAGGTCAAACAAACCAGCCTTTTAATCACAATAAATAGGAGAATTTAAAGAGGACTGGCAGTTTTTAGGCTAATGAAAAGACTAGGAGGAATCCAAGAGGAAATAAAGAGAAAATGCCAAAAGTTAGAAATCTGAAATTAATATTTGGGAGAAAATAATTTCAGATTTTTATACCAAAAATAATTAATAATTTTATTGCTTGCTTGCCCAAAATAACCCGAGTCCTAATTTGACGGACCAATATATTTAAGATCTTATTGGCCCGTCACACAAATAAGTCGCACGAACAACGGCGCCAATGCGGCACAATACTGACAATTAAACAGGAAATGAAAGACATACTTGTGCGACGATATGCACTACAAAATATTTAAACAAAATGCGAGAAAATGAAACAACGGTGCAATTTAGGGTACATCAATTCTCCCGGGGTTGAAGGAGCTCGACCCCGTCGAGACTGTGATGGAACCTGTCACTGAAGCTTTCAAACAACAATCTAGATCATGCACTGCCCCTGCCTCGCCATTGTAGGACTCATCATCGCAGCACAATAATTTTTGGCAAACTCCCATTCCTGAAAGGCACAAAAAACTAATCTGCATTGGAAAAATATAACTCCAGGCGATGAAATCAGCCGCGGAGTTATAGTTTTCCAAAATTTCTCGAAAACTGTTAGTCAATAATTCGTGCATGACATGCAATTGTTCAATAAAAATCAGAGCTGTAAGGAGACGAGTTCGACAAAGTGGAAAGGAGAATGAGTCAATATAGCAAAGAAAGAGGCAAGGTCGTAAGGAAACATGATCAACATGTGGATTCATTAAAATGTATTGCATTATACGTACTAGTGTTAGACACCGATGAAAGTTTACGAAACCAAGAGCAACTATCGACATGTCGTCACTCACGTATATCTGACTTGCACCACAAAGTTTAAACTGAGCATAATTTCTTCATTTAAAACCAACCACAGAAATCCTTTAAAACAGGTGTCCCTATTAGGGATAAAAATTCTTTTAAATGTTTCAATTTCCTTACTAAGGCTAACCCGAAAAAATTCCAAGCTCATTGGAGGAAGCCCTAAATGCTCACTTACACTTACGGAATGACTAAACACGTGATCACCAAATATAAAATCAATTGGTGGTGATTCTGGCAGATCAGCTAAAAGGGATGACTCACCAGAGCCAAGTGCGTCTTCCCGGAGTAGGGGTCCAGGTAGAAGTGTGGCACTAAATAATAGTGGTGTAGTGGTAATTAAGGAAGATGAGGGCGATGGTGACGAGGTCCTCCCAGGAGCCTTAGGGACAAGACTATTTTTCTGGGGAAGAAGAACAATCTTGCGCCCACGGTGATCGAATGAGTGGGAGTTCCTTACACCATCATGTACGACGCGCCTATCGTACTGTCATGCTCTACCTAACAAGATATGGCAGACATCGATGGGGGCGACATCACAAAGAAAAGAATCCTGATACACAGCCCCGATAGAGAACTCTACGAGACAACGGTGAGTAACGAGCATAGTCACGTGACTATTAACCCCAGATAAGTGGTAGGGTCGCTACAAGGGGTGCGTCTCAAGTCCTAGCTTCTCAACCATACGTTGAGAAACGAAATTTCCATGCTATCATTGTCAATGATAATGGAACAAAAATATCCCTGAATGCGCGCAGTGGTGCGAAAAATCGCGTGCCTCTGAAAATCACGTTCAGTGGTCTCACTAGAGGAAATCAAGCTATATCGAAGGACACAAACTAAGAGCTCAGCTTGTTCTCCCTCAACCTCAATAACATTCTCAGATTCGGGCTCGGGCTCAGGTTTGGAGTCATTAAGGAAAACTCCATACTCTGGCTCATGCCCATCAGAGGAATCAGTAATTGCGACGAAGTGGCGTCGCGGGCACTCAGAAGATTTGTGCCCTGGTTCCATACACTTGAAGCATCATAATACTCTAGTGTTGGGCATGGTTCCCATGGTCTCCTTACCTCGGGTGAGGACAGTGGGAGGAGTTGGGGCCCCAGTAGTAACATGAGGAGGGGAATCAGAATTCTTAGGAGTGGGTGCAGCGGTGGTGGTGCTCGAGGAGGGTCTATCGGTAGACATATGCCCAAATGTCCTCTTCTGAAGCGAGGCTTCCACTTTACGAGCTCGACTAGACACTTCACCCAAATCTCTAAAGTCGTGCAGTTCTAACTCATCCCTTATCGCATAGCGGAGCCCGTTCAGATAACGGGACACCGTCATATCGTCCTCCTCGTGTAAGTCTAATCTAGACTGCAACACTAAAAACTCGTGGGTGTACTCATCCACGGAAAGTTTGTCCGGCCGAAGGTTGTGGAACCTTCGATAAAGAGTTTGCAGATAGTCCGAGGGGACATATTGCTTCCGCAATTGCAACTTAAACTCTACCCATGTGGTGATAGGTGCTAAGCCTAAGGTGTATCGAGTACGCTCAGGTTGAACCCACAAGACTAGTGCGGGTCCTTTAAGCCTAAGGACAGCATACTCAACTTGTCGATTCATTGGCATTTGTTTCCACGTCATCAACCTTTCAACACGCTCACACCAATCGAGGCATTTCTCGGGCTCTACGTGTCCCTCAAAATCACCTACATCAAGCTTAACTCCATCGTCCCAACGGGGTTGGCGACGGAATCCAAGGTCAGGTTGTGCAGGATCTGCGGGTCTAGGGTTTGGCTCCTGGTGCCTAGGATTTTGGTGAGGAGGTTGATTTAGACCAAGGTGACGAGCGGCTTCTAAGTTATTTACGAAAGTTCGTAACTCATTTACGACTTGGGTAACATCTCCCACTTGGAGGGTGAGTGTTTCCATCATCTGCATGAGGTTGCCCATGCGCTGATTTAAGTCATTAACGCTCGATTCGAGTTTGTCCGCTCTACCCTCCATTTTTTTTTTAGAAAATAAAATAAAAGTGGACTAAAAAATTTCTTGAAATGAAGGACTCACAATAAAAATTTTTAAAAAAGTAAGGAAAAAAAGTTCCCCTTTTTTGAAAACAATTTTTTTAAAAAAAATGATCGTTCGATTCACAATAGGAGTAAATCGAACCGTCCTCTGATACTAAACTGATGCATCCCGAATTCTGTAATTGATTTTTAAAAAATAATTCTGTGATCCGATTAAAATTATGCGGCGAATCAAGACAACATGAGACCTAACATGTGATAATTTTGTTCAAATATTTAGTAAACCGGCACAGGTGGCTAGCATTTCTCCGATTTCAACAATATAATTAACTCGTCCACAAGCATCACAAATTGGGTAACAAATTAATGGCAAAATAGTTAAGGTTAAAGTTGGACAAGCAAGCTCTGAAAAAATATTAAACCTCAACATGCATTCGCGAATAGTGGACTAAAAGTTAATCGAGATACGAGAAGAGAGTGGATCATACCATCGGCTTGTGCGGAAGACAATGACCCGACTGTGCACAGAGGGGTGGAAACAGTGGAACTCTGGTCAGGGGTCGGTCGGTGGAGGGCCACAGGGATGAACGGGCTCGGCCGATACTTAGGCTAGAGGAGGACTGATGAGGGTTCTGGTGGTGGTGGTGGTGGCAGTCCAGGACAGGGGCTTCGCAGTAGAGAACGACGAAATTCCTTGCAGGGGATGGGTCCGAGCACAGTGTCGGCCAGTGCAGGAGGGAAGCCGGTCGCTGGCGTCGGAGAAGGTTTCAGGAGGCATCGTTGGGGGCGAGGAGCTCCGTCGATGAGCGGAGAGGTGTCGTCGGGGCCGGAGGTGTCTTCTGGCGGCGGCGTCTGGCTCTGGTGTAGGTCGGCAAGCAGCGGGAGGCGGGCGATCGGGAAAAACCGAGCAGAGGAGATATTCTCTCTGCCCGATTTCTTTTCCCTCTCCCTTGCGTGAAGGAAACAGTGGTATATAAAAAGATTAGGGGTTTGATGAGGATTAAATGAGAGGCTTTAATGATATCCGTTTTCAAGAGAGGAAAGGCCAAACAAACCAGCCTTTTAATCACAATAAATAGGAGAATTTAAAGAGGGCTGGCAATTTTTAAGCTAATGAAAAGACTAGGAGGACTCCAAGAGGAAATAAAGAGGAAATGCCAAAAGTTAGAAATCTGAAATTAATATTTGGGAGATAATAATTTCAGATTTTTATACCAAAAATAATTAATAATTTTGTTGTTTGCTTGCCCAAAATAACCCTAGTCCTAATTTGACGGACCAATATATTTAAGATCTTATTGGCCGGTCACACCAATAAGTCGCACGAACAACGGCGTCAATGCGGCACAATACTGACAATTACACAGGAAATAAAAGACATACTTGCGCGACGATATGCGCTACAAAATATTTAAACAAAATGCGAGAAAATGAAACAACGGTGCAATTCAGGGTGCATCAGGAATGGGCGGCAGCTCCAGCGAACAAGATATTGCGGCAAATCTTGCCCACCCACGACGGTGAAGTCATATGCAACAAAATGAAGCAAGTCTCTGGCGGTAGTTGGTCGCTTAGAATAAAACGTATCTTCGTCTGAAAGCTGGACTAGTGGCACCAACGATGATGTAAAGTGGCCCTCATGGTGTGACTCATAAGGCTGAGGCTGAGACGAAGTGAGAGTCAATAAAGGATGTTGTGGCTCATAAATGGGAGGGAAAAAGGTGTCCACATACACACATTCACCATAGTAAGGAATCAAGTCTTCTACCTTGAGTACTCGTTTTTGTTGAAGGAAAATGTAAGGGCCCAATGATAAGACTCATTTGATCAGCCCATTCTTCTTGTTTAGTCTCACATTGTAGGATAGCTTCTCCCCTCCCCCCTCCTTTTTTTTCCTATTTAAAGTGTACAATACTTGTATTTGATACCTGTGGAATTTGAGAAATTAATAAATCTTTTCATTTATTTTCTCTCTCCTTTGATTCTCTACATGATATCAGATCGTACGATCCGCACTCGTTGAATGGTGCTCTTTCTCTCTTCTTAGGCTATTTGCACCCCTGGGCGGTTAGCATTCGGCGTCTACCCGCACCCTTCCTACTGCTAGTTTTTTTCTTAGCCACAACTTGCATCTACCCCGTGCTTTACACTTCTCAGCTCGCCAAGGCCTCTCTGGTCGCCAGGCCGTCATAACTCCTTAACTCGCCTGTCGTAGCTTGCTCTCCTTGCCAAGGCCTCTCTGGTCACACAGGTCGTCGGGGCCTCTCAAGTCGTCAGGCCGCTGTAGCTTCTCAGGTCGCTAGGGGCTCAGCTTGTTGTCCTTGCACCCAGGTCGCTCTCCTCTAAAGGTCGTAAATCGCCAGTAGTTTTTTTTTTGTCGCTTCTCTTACCTCTCATGCTCCATGGATTAGACAGCTGCTTCCTCGCTTCCTACTCGTGCTACTACCTCTTTCCCTGAAATTCGTAATGAGCTTCGAATCACTATTATCTCTCTCACTGGGAAGTAGAGCTTTGTTTAGCGAGTGCATTCTGTTTGCCATATTCTGCAGACAAAAGGCCTTTTTCACCACCTATCCGCAGGCACTCTGATGCAGTCGACGTCACACCAGAGGACGCGTGATCTCATCACGCGACAGATATCTTTTATTTGCTATTTTATTTTCATGCATCAATAAATATTTCCGGCTCATCGGGTTGACCACCCAGTGGGACCCTTAATAAATGGTCCAGTAATTCGAATAGTTAGGACATAAGAGGCAAGCTTATAAATATTTTAGAACACAAATTAAGTTGGGGGAGGAATTTAAAAATAGCAAAAGATATTGTATTTCTGGAGGTACTAGCTGTGAGAAAAAAATTAACAAAATTTGGTATGAAATGAAGTTGGAAAGAAATATTTAAAACAAGGAAAATTGGCAAGATTAGAAGCCAATTAATCACCTATGAAGTAAACGAACATCATGTCGTTCCTCGGGTTGCCGGCCGACAGCCCCTTCCGACCCATCTCCGTCTATTCCCAAACGCAGAGCCGGACAAGCATCAACTGACGCCTCCCGCCCCAGCCCGTTCGCTAGACTCTACCATCAGCCGCCGCAGCAACCTCCCGCTTCATCTCTGTCGCAGAAATGCCTTTGCTAGATGAAAGCCCCGTCGTCTCCTCTCCTTCGAAAGCACCGACAAGACGTCGTCTGCTCCAGCACCAGTCCCTGGTTGTTGTCGACGCCGACTCTCCATTCCAGCGACTTAATTCCTGCAACTATCCATGCCGTTGAAGAGGCCAACGGGACTGGACTTCCTTTCCAGCGCCAGTTGAAATCCTCGATAAAAGCCCTCTCTTCACTATGTAACTGAGTTGGAAAAGGTCTCCTCATCGTAGCTTCGCGTATGCGCCTTTGGGTAAACTCTATCTCTTCTCATTGCTCCTCGATAAGCTTAGTTTTGTGCAGTCCATTTAAATATTAATAAGCTTGCCTCGAACGTTCTAACTGCTCTAATTTCCGCTTATTCCATATATTTTGATTGTGCTTGTGTTTCTGGTTGTACGGATCTCGCAAAGGTCCAATTCGTTAGGCGCCACAGAATATTTTTCTTAATAACGATTAACGAACTTGTGAAGTTCGGACGTCAGAAGTAATTTCGCGCACAAAATTTCGATTTTGGTCACTCGGGCCCTTTCTCAAAGTTGAAAATCCACTTATATTGTCAAATCCTAAACTTTATTTTATAATAAATAAAATATTTGTGTAAGGTTATTTAAGATTTGGAACCCTAATTTGAGTTTACATCAGTTTGGTATCAGAGGACTGTGATTCGCTCCTATCGTGAATTACGCGATCCGAATTTCAAAAAAAAAACAATTCTATTTCTAAATTAATTATAATCTGTTTTCAAAATAATAATAATAATGTCCTTTCCATTTAAAATTTTATTTTAAATTTAAATCCTTATTTTATTTTAACTTTACAAAAATTATAAAAAAATAATTAAAATCAGATTTTTTTTTAATTGGAGAAACGAGTCGATCACTTAGAAAATAGCATAGGGGATCTGACCCAGTGTATGAGTGACTTAATGAAAGCGGTCGACAATCTCACCATCACCGTGGGACGTCTTGAGCACGTGTGAACAGATTACGCACATTGGTCAACACCATAAAATCCATCATGCACTTAAATCGAGCACTTATCCCGGTGGTCGACGTCGACCCTAACACTAGGCCACTAGAGCCTGCACAACCTGAACCATGTAACCCCCCTCGTTGGGATGTAGGGATCAAATTGGAGGGTGATTTTGAGGTACATTTAGAACCCGAAGATCGTTTAGACTGGTGTGAACGAATGGATCATTTCCTGGCTTGGAAGCAATTGTCCCAAGCTAGGAAAGTTGAGTATGTCACGCTTAGACTGAAAGGGTCCACCCTAGTTTGGTGGGGACAACTAGAGCGATCTAGATTTAATTTAGGCATACACTCGATCACCACATGGGCAGAATTTAAAACGCAACTTCAAAAACGATACGTCCACCCGATTATTTGCAGACCCACTACCGTCGATTCCACAACCTACGACAAGACAAATTATCGGTGGATGAGTATACGAACGAGTTCCTAGTCCTACAGTCTCGCCTCGACCTCCGAGAGGACGATGACATGACCGTATTCGGTTACCTAAACGGGTTACGCTATTCTATTAGAGACCAGCTCGAGTTTTTTGATTACAAGGACTTGGGGGAGATTTTGAGTCGCGCGCGGAGAGTGGAGTCCTTACAAAAGAGGACCTCCAGAGGTAGGAATACTGAGAGATCCACATCAAGTGTCACCACTACTACCACAACTACCCTCCCGTAACTGTCGGGACTCCGACCCCATCCACTATTCCTTCCAAGGGTAAGGAGATTATTGGGGTTAAACCCAACACTGGAGTATTTCGATGCTTTAAGTGTATGGAGTCGGGGCACAAATCATCTGAGTGCCCACGACGCCACTTCGTCGCTATTATCGATACTCTTGATGGACGTGAGCCTGAGTATGGAGTTTACATAAGTGAGTCTCACCCTGAGCCTGAGCATGAGCACAACTCTGAGGATGTCATAGAAGTGGAGGGCGAACATGCCGAACACTTAGTCTGTGTCCTGCGTTATAGTCTGATTACCCCTAGAGAGCCAACGGCGGGTGTACACACGAAGTGGTGGTTTGGGTTGCATTGGTGGTGATGAAGGCGTTGGAAGAAGTGGCGGAAGACGAGGCGTAACATGGACGGTGAGACGGGGTAAGATGGGAGGTATAAGAGGAGCTGGATTAGAGGAGTGGAATGGTTGGTCCTCGAGAAAGATGGCATCAGCCGAAACCTCAATTTTGCGATCGATGGGAGAATAACACACATAACCCTTCTGAGTGCGGGAGTATCCAACAAACATATATTTGGCAGCGCGAGGAGCAAAATTATCCACAGATGGACCAAGGTTATGGACATAGCAAGTACAACCAAAGATATGAGGCACGACGAAGAAAGACTTTTTGGAAAGAAAAAGGAGACTAAACGGAGTTGCGAAGTTGAGGACGGAGGAGGGCATGTGATTTATGAGATGACAGCCAGTGAGACCGCGAAGTTCCAGTATAGGATTGGGATTTGCATTTGAAACAAGAGGGATCGTGCGACGTCAAGAAGGTGACGATTCTTCCGTTCTATCACACTGTTTTGTTGTGAAGTATAGGCACACGACGTTTGATGGATGATGTGAAACTCAGTACACAGATTGAAGAAGGTACGACTTGTATATTCTCGTGCATTATCGGTACGGAGAACTTTAATAGCAGCGGAGAACTGAATACGAGTTTCAGTAATAAAGACACAAAATGTAGAGACAAATTGTTACGCCCCCGCTGCGCTTTGCCGGACGTCATTATGTACGGAGAACCAAGGGAGCGCTTAACAACGGGGCTGAACCTTTGGGTTCAGCCCCCACTCACTGAACCGGCCGGCCAGGGGCTGAACCAGGCGGGTTCAGCCCTCTTGGAGGGGCCGGCCGGCCCCTCCATGCCCGGATATATTTATATCCGGGCAGCCCCCTTTTGGGGGGTTATGAAGAGTATTATCAGGTATTTCCCTTCCTCCTTCCTAACCCTAGTTTCTCCTAGATTTCTCCTTGCCTTCTCTAGATCTCTCTTCCCCGTAGTTGCTCTCAGTACTCTTGCCCTAACATTTGGTATCAGAGGCATCGATTCTCTCCATGATGAACACTCGGAATCAAGAGGAATCCCCGCGGATTGAAACCCTAGAGGAGAATGTTGTTGGCTTAACCGATTCGATGGCGGCCCTAGAAGGGCGGTTGGAAGCCCGATTGGAAGAGTTGAAGACCCTATTGAAAGGGAAAGCGCCGGTGAACGACGACTCGGCCGGATCGGGCGGATCGGGGGCCGATCCCGCTGTTTCCGCTTCCGCACGGCTTGCGGAAGGGGTGGCGGCAGTGCGGCTTGCGGGAGGGGCTCCGCCCGGCGCGGCGTGGCTCGGAACGGCGGGAGGTGGGGCGTCGGCGGCCCAGGGACCTCCGGCGGGCCTGGCAGCAGGTTTTGGAGGGGGATCGGGGTTGTTTCCGGCGGGATCTGCAGCAGCAGCCTTCGGCGACTTCGGATCGGGCCCAGAACAGTGGCGCCGAGGCGGGGAGGAGCCTTTCGGGCTCCGGCGGCCACCCGACATGGCGGGACAGCCAAGGGGGGGACTCCTTCCTCCTCCACGTGGATTTGGGCCACCCGGAGTGGCCGGTTTGGGCCCAGGTTGGGGCGGGCAGCAGCAATTTCCGCCCTGGGGAGCAGGACAACAGCACGGCTACGGCGGATTTGAACATGGGGAACACGCAAGACGGGACGGAGGTCCAGGGACACAACGTCTGACCCCCGGACTTACCCGCATGTACTTTCCAGAGTTCGAGGGCGGTGACGCCCTGGAGTGGATTCATAAAGCGGAGCTTTTCTTTCAGTACCAGGAGGTGCCAGAAGGGCAGTGGGTGCAGCTGGCGTCCTTCCACTTGAAGGATGACGCCTTCCAGTGGACGCAGTGGTTCCTGCGGAGCCGGGATTACGTGCCTTGGGGGGAGTTTGTGGATGGATTTACGGCCCGATTTGGTCCACTGGAGTATGAGAATTTTGAGGCCCTCCTTCAGAAGCTGCGTCAAAAGGGGTCCGTGATGGAGTATCGCACGGAGTTTGAGAAATTAGCAAATCGGGTTCAGTGACCGGAAAGGACTCTCTACAGCTGTTTTATCTCTGGTCTCAAGGAACACATTCGAGACGAGGTACAGGCGCTCATGCCCCGTTCATTGAACCACGCCATTACCTTGGCTCGGATCCAGGAGGAGAGGTTTAACAGGCAGCGGGCACGGCTCATGAGTAGGCCGTCATCGAACCCGGCCACAGCGGCGCGTCGGGAGCCACCGGTGAGTAGCAAACCGACGGTGACTCGGTTGTCTTGGAGCGAGTTGGCCGCTCGGAAGGAGAAGGGTCTCTGCTTTAATTGCGATGAGAAGTTTGTGCCTGGTCACAAGTGTCAGAAGCTACAGGCTTTCATGTTGCAGCAGGAGGGTGACGAGCCAGCCTCCGTTGAGGAACTGGAGGTGGACGTGGACTTGGACGAGACGGAGTTCGGGGTCTCTTTACATGCTCTCGAGGGTTGTGCTCCCCCGCTTACTATGCGGTTGGCGGGCCGGATTGCCCAAGAGAAAGTTACTATCCTGGTGGACAGTGGGAGTACCCACAACTTCATACACCCCGACGTGGCACGACGTGTGGGGCATCTGGTTGATAAGGGAGCGGCTTTCCACGTTATGGTGGCGGATGGCAGCAAGTTGCAGTGTGAGGGGGTGCTGAAGGGAGTGGAGATGCAGATTCATGGTTATGTGGGACGGACCGATGTCTACTTACTTCCTATTCGTGGCTCCGACATGGTGTTGGGAGTTCAGTGGTTGCGTCAGCTACAGCGCGTGACTTTTGATTGGCAACACCTGACCATGGAGTTCGTGCATGGCGAGAGGCGGTTTTGCCTGAAGGGTATGATGTCATCTCCTATTAAAGAGGTCTCTCTTCGCAGCATGCAGCGGTTAAGCGGGGAAGGGCAGATGATGGCCGTTCTCAGGACGGTTCAGACCGAAGAGTCCATTTCTTCTGAGGTACCGGTTCAGTTACGGTTACTTCTGACTGAGTTTGCTGATGTTTTCCAGGAACCCCGCTCCTTGCCACCACCGAGGTTTCGAGACCACCGTATTCCGCTCAAAGCGGGGGCTGAGCCTACGAATGTTCGTCCGTACCGCTACCCCCATGTTCAAAAAGCGGAGATTGAACGCAGCGTCCGCGAGATGCTGGCGGCTGGCATCATTCGGCCGAGTACAAGTTCTTTTTCAGCTCCCATTATTTTGGTCAAAAAGAAGGACGGGTCCTGGCGATTTTGTGTGGACTACCGTGCCTTGAATGGTGTTACCGTCAAGGACAATTTTCCGATTCCTCACATCGAGGAATTACTTGATGAGCTACATGGAGCACAGCGATTCACCAAGTTAGACCTGCGCTCCGGCTATTATCAAATTTTGATGGCGCAGGAGGACATCCACAAGACGGCGTTCCGGACTCATGACGGCCACTATGAGTTTTTGGTTATGGCCAACGGGCTGACTGGAGGGCCCGCTACATTCCAGGCTAACATGAACGAGATATTCCGGGATTTCCTGCGGGTCTTTGTCTTGATCTTCTTTGACGATATCCTCATCTACATCGCCAATTGGGAGGACCACGTGCGCCACGTGGAACAGGTCTTTGTTCGCTTGCGCCAGCACCACTTGTATGCCAACCGTTCCAAGTGCTCTTTCGGGCAGGAGGAGGTGGAGTATTTAGGCCATTTGGTCTCGGGACAGGGCGTGCGGGCCGACCCGCAGAAGATACAGAGTATGCAGTCCTGGCCGCGACCAGTGACAGTTCGCGCCTTGCGGGGCTTTTTGGGCCTCACCGGATACTACCGACGCTTCGTACAGGACTATGGCAAGATCGCTAGGCCATTGACCCAGCTGCTACAGAAGGATTCTTTCTCCTGGAGTGAGGAGGCGGAGGAGGCATTTCAGGCCCTCAAGCGGGCTATGACCTCCACACCAGTGTTGGCACTACCAGATTTTACGCAGGAGTTCATGTTGGAGACGGATGCCTCGGGAGTCGGCCTCGGGGCAGTTCTGATGCAGGCGAGGCGGCCCATAGCCTTTTACAGTAAGGCATTAGCTCCTCGTACGTTGGGTCTCTCCGCCTACGAGAAGGAGTTATTGGCAATCATTCACGCAGTGGCCGTTTGGCGGCCCTATTTGCTGGGCCGACATTTTAAGATTCGGACGGACCATCAGAGCTTGAAGCATTTCCTGGACCAGCGGGTCTCTTCGCCGCTACAGCAGAAGTGGGTGACCAAACTTCTGGGCTATGACTACGAGATCGTTTATCGTCGGGGTAAAGAGAATGTGGTGGCCGATGCTCTCTCCCGTCTGCCCGAGGCAGCTCTTTCTCACCTTTCAGGTCCGTTGATCGATTCACTGGAGGATATCCAGGCGGAGGTGCTGCGATCCGACACGCTCGGACCGATGGTGGAAGCCCTCCAGCAAGGCGAACAGGTGGCGGCCGGCTATCATCTGTGTAATGGTCGGCTATACTATCGGGGCCGGGTGGTCGTGCCCGCCAATTCAGCCTGGAAGACAGTTCTGATGCATGAGTTCCACTCGTCTCCCACGGGGGGGGCATGCGGGGGTGCTACGCACCCTTCAGAGGGCGCGTGCTAATTGTTTTTGGGCCGGCATGCGCCGGGACATTCAGCAGTTTGTTCGGCAGTGTGACATCTGCCAACGGCAGAAATATGAGACTTCTTCTCCTGCAGGGCTACTCGTGTCGTTGGATATTCCGCAGCTTGTTTGGGACACGGTGTCCATGGACTTTATCGATGGGCTGCCTAAATCTAAGGGCAAGTCCGTGATTCTGGTGGTGGTAGATAAGCTCTCCAAGTATGGTCATTTCCTGGCCCTCAGTCATCCATACTCTGGGGTATCTGTGGCGGCACTTTTCGCTCGGGAGATCGTTCGTTTGCATGGTCTTCCTCGTGCCATTATTTCTGATCGAGACCCCACCTTTATCAGTGGGTTTTGGAGGGAGCTTTTCCGGTTGCAGGGCACTCGCTTACACTTCAGCACAGCGCATCACCCCCAGTCGGATGGCCAGACCGAGGTGCTCAATCGGGGTGTCGAGACGTACCTTCGCTGCTTTGTTATGGATGAGCCTCGGAGTTGGCCAGATTGGTTACATTGGGCTGAATACTGTTACAACACCTCCTATCACTCCGCCAGCAAAATGACGCCGTTTGAGGTGGTTTACGGACGGCCGCCGCCGTCTTTGGCTAGTTATAAGCCGGGTAGCGCCGCTCTTCTGGCCGTGGATCGGGCTCTTCTGGATCGGGATCGCATGTTGGTTACTCTTCGGGCGAATCTCCGCCTGGCACAGGATCGCATGAAGACTCAGGCGGACAAGCACCGTACGGAGCGGGAGTTCGCCGTGGGTGACGAAGTCTTTCTTAAGCTCCAGCCTTACCGCCAGTTGTCCGTTGCTCATCGTGGCAACCAGAAGCTGTCCCCGCGCTACTACGGCCCCTTTCAGATCATCAGCAGGGTGGGGCCGGTGGCCTATACTTTAGCTTTGCCGGAGGGGTCCCGCATTCATCCGACGTTCCATGTCTCCTTGCTCAAGCGGAAGTTGGGTCCGCATATCCATCCCAGTACTGACTTGCCCGAGGCTACTTCTCTGGGGGAGCTGCGGCCGCTGCCCGAGGATATTTTGGGGCACCGGTGGAAGAGTCGGGGCGCGGAATACCGGCCCGAGCTCTTGGTCAAATGGAAGGGCCTCTCGCCAGCACACAACTCTTGGGTGGATTTCTTCGACTTCAAAGAGCTCTACCCGCACTACCACCTTGAGGACAAGCTGGCTCTTGATGGGGAGGGGAATGTTACGCCCCCGCTGCGCTTTGCCGGGCGTCATTATGTACGGAGAACCAAGGGAGCGCTTAACAACGGGGCTGAACCTTTGGGTTCAGCCCCCACTCACTGAACCGGCCGGCCAGGGGCTGAACCAGGCGGGTTCAGCCCCCTTGGAGGGGCCGCCCGGCCCCTCCATGCCCGGATATATTTATATCCGGGCAGCCCCCTTTTGGGGGGTTATGAAGAGTATTATCAGGTATTTCCCTTCCTCCTTCCTAACCCTAGTTTCTCCTAGATTTCTCCTTGCCTTCTCTAGATCTCTCTTCCCCGTAGTTGCTCTCAGTACTCTTGCCCTAACACAAATTCAGTACAATCACAAAGTAAATATAACCAGGTCATGCACGAGTAATCATGATGCATACTGAATTCTGCAATTAATTTTAAAACGATGATTTTGTGCGCAAACTAAAATTGGTGCAGAGAACTCGACCTCATGAGTGTTGACGCACAATAGTTTACTCAAAAGTTTAGAAAACCTGCACAAACGACAAACGATCGTCCGCTTTCAACAATATATTAAATTTGTCCACAAGCGTCACAATTGAGGTAGCAATTTAACGACAAGAGGACATAGGCTATAGCTGGGCAAGCAAGCTCTGAAAATATTAAACGCCTACATGCATACGTGAATAGTGGACTAAATGTAGTCGAGATATGAGAAGCGGGAGGATCATACCTACAACTTACCAAGGAGACAGGGACCCGGCTTTGCAAGTGGGATGGAAGTCGAGGTTCTCTAGACTGATTCAGGACAGTGAAGGGGTACCAAAATTAGGAGAAGCTAGGTCAGTAAGTTAGACCAGAGGGGGGGACAATGAGGAAGACTGGAGGGCGGCGATCGAGGGCCACTTCGTGGTCGGAGGTGCGCCGAAGAGGGTGCTGGTGGAAGGGAAAGGCCAGGGAAGCGATCTTCCGCAGCAGAGGTCGTCGGGAATCCGACTGTGGACTGGTTCCGGGCACGGCGTCGGCTAGGACAGGCGGTGGACAAGTCGTCGGCGCCGGAGAAGGCTTCAGGGGGCATCGACGGAAGGTTCTACAGGGCTGGTTGGAGTGGCAGGTGAAACGGTGGAGTGGCGGGCATTACCGAGCAGCGGATAATTTATCTGCTCCATTTCTATCCTCACTGCCTATTCCCAATGTTCAGGAGAATAAAAGGGTTTCAAGACATTAAATTTGGGGGTTACAAGAGACCGGTTATGAATTAAAAAAAAAATAAAGAGAGGAGTTTCAAGGGACCGACTGTTTGGGCTTTAAATGTTACGGTTTTAAAGGGAAAATACAGGGGGAGGGGGGGGGGGGGGGGGGGGGGGGGGGGGGGGGTAATACCAAGAGTTATGATTTATATAAAAACTGAAATTAGACAATTAATGTCAAAAGATAATAATTTCAGTTCTAAATATCATTTAATAGTTTCACTTTTTCTTGCTTGCCCAGAATAACCTAGTCCTACTTTGATGAACCAATTTATTTAAGATCCTATTGGCCAGTTACACCAATAAGTCGCACGAAGATTGCGCAAACGCAGCATAAAACACTCAAATACACGAAATAAAAGATAAACTTATGTGACGATATGCGCTACAAAATTTTTAAATAGAAATGCGAAAAAAATAAAATAACGATGCACATCAGGATGCATCAAATCATCAATAAACGTAACAAAGTAATGAATAATGATAATCATCAACACTAGAAACTTTATAAGGTCCCCAAATATTTGAATGGACGAAAGCAAAATGAGCATCACTTCGACTACAATTAGGTAAAAAAGATACACGGTGTTGTTTGCCAAAGATACATGATTTACAAGTAAACTCTTGAATGAAGACATCAGGAAGAGCTATCTTGAGAATCGGGAGAAGGCATGCCCAAGACGACGATGACAATCAATAGAAGCGACCGATTAGAGAGCAGTGGGAGGAACATCCAAGAGATAAAACTCATTAGACAGCCGCCCCTTACCAATGATACTCTGCGTCCGTCAACCTGTACAACAAAGGAAGTAGGTGAGAATATGACGATGCAATCTAGGTCTTGAGTTAGACGGATAACAAAAAACAGATTAAAAGGTGATCACAGAACATGCAGAACCGAGGATAGTGTAAGGGTTGAAGTTTGTGGCAAATTAGCAATGCCAGAAATCGGAGTAGTGACACCATTGGCCACAGTGATGAACTGTGGATATGCAGATGACAAGTACTGAGATGGTTTCTGCGGAGTAATATGGTGTGTGGCACCCGAGTCCACAATCCAATGAGAGCTGTGAGAGAGACAAATTATACCTTCATGAGGGACCGACACAAAAGAGCCAGATGAGCGAATGATCACCCCTTGGAGATATCGTCATGGGTGGAAGAGCTAGGATAACCTGCAACAGTTGCAGTGAGATGTGGAGGCAGTTCATGCTTGCAATAGCAGGTGGCCTCCAGGTGACCATCCCGATCACAGTGAGAACACTTGGGATGAGGTCTCCCAGTACGGCCATGTCCCCGAGTATTGGTGCGACCCCCAGGAGTCGTCGAAGCAGAAGAAGCGGGAAAGGTCTACTGGAGGAGAGCCAGAGAGGGATGCCCAAGAACATAAGGTGGCGGAGTAACCTTCAAGAGCATCGAATAAATATCCAATAGGGAGGGAGTTGTAGATGATGAGAGAATATGAGCTCGAACGCTGTGGAGATATAGTGGAACCCGGGCCATCATCATGAGTGTGAGATGATGAAAAAGCTCCTTGGTTTGGAGAATGCGGCGCACCGACCTTAGTTATTAAAGGTGCAAGGTGCATCAAGGCGCATCAAGGCGCAAAAGGGTCTTGGAGCATAGGCGCAAGGCTCAAGGCACAGGAGCGCACCCGAAAAGGCAAGACGCAACCATATTCATTTTAAATATTCGGCATTAAACATCAATTCATCTTCTTGAACAGAATCTTTATATTTTCAACTCATTAATCTTTCATTACTATCATATATATCTATTAAAAAGTAAAATAAATATGGTCGCTTGCATTATATCTAAGTCTCAACGATTGATTATGTATCAAGAACACTAAATCATATAAAAATTATTGAATTCTTGTATTATTTTTTCATTATTTTGAAAAATAGGTTTATAATAAAAATCACACTCAGACGCGTCTTTAATGTCCAATGGCGCAAAAAAAGCACACGAAGGCGCAAACCTCTGAGCTCGGTGAGCCTGGAGTCTTAGGCGCGCCTTTAACAACCTAGAGCATGACTATGTCGATTGCTTCTTTTTATGCATGTTGCGCAACAAGATCAGTGATAGGGGCTGATATTGTATCCATGCTTCAACAAGAGTCTTGGATCTTGCAACAAAGGAGGTCAAGTCACTTGTCGTGCCTAAGATTGTCAGGATCGAGATCCTAAATGAGATCGTTTCGAGGTTGGATCAGATTGGATGGTAGGATTGGATCGAGGATCGCTTCACAAAATCAGGATTGATTTACAAGATCTGGATTGTAGGATCGTAAGATCCTATGATCCGGATCGCGATCCTGACATCCACTCGTGTCTGGGTCAAGGGTCTGGAGATCGGTGACGATATCGAAGAGGTGTTGGAGGCTGTTCTGGCCAGAGTAAAGTGAGTGGAGTTCTGTCCACATCGCTTTGGTCGTCTCATGATACATGATCATGCGATAGGGCTCGGTGTCCATTTGAGCATCCAGGATTGGACACGACCGTCATCACGGAGCCACTCTTCGGTCGGCACAGTAGGAGTGTGATGTAAACTCAAACTAGGGTTCCAAAACTTAAATAACCTTACACAAATATTTTTTTTATTATAAAATAAAGTTTAGAATTTGAGAAAATAAGTGGATTCTCAACTTTGAGAAAGGGCCTGAGTGGCCAAAATCGAAAATTTGCACGCGAAATTACTTCCGACATCTGAACTTCGCATGATCGTTAATTGTTATTAAGAAAAATATTCTGTAGCGCCTAACGAATTGAACCTTTGCGAGATCCGTACAACCACAAGCACAACCTTAATCAAAATTTATGGAATAAACGGAAATTAGAGCAATTAGAACGTTCGAGGCAAGCTTATTAATATTTAAAAGGACTGCACAAAATTAAGCTAATCGAGGAGCAATGAGAAAAGATGGAGTTTACCCAAAGGCGCATACTCACAGCTACGATGAGGAGAAGGCCTTTTCCAACTCAGTTACACAGTGAAGAGAGGGCTTTTGTCGAGACTTTCAACTGGCACTGGAAAGGATGTCCAGTCTCGTCGGCCTCTTCAACGACAAGGACAGTGGCAGGAATTAGTTTGCTAGAATGGAGAGTCGGTGTCGACAACAACCAGGGGCCGGTGCAGGAGCAGACGACGTCTTGTCAGTGACTTTCGAAGGAGAGGAGATGACGGGGCTTTCGTCCAGCAGAGGCGTTTCCGCAACAGGGATGAAGCGGGAGGTTGCTGCGGCGGCTGATGACAGAGTCTTGCAAACGGGCTGGGGCGGGAGGCGTCGATTGTTGCTTGTCCGGCGCTACGTTTAGGAACAGACGGAGATGGGTCAGAAGGGGTTGTCGGTCGGCAACCCAAGGAACGACGTGACGTGACGTTCATTCACTGGATTAGTCTACGCCTCTTTTCTGGCAGCAGAGGTGATATTAATAGGTGATTAATTGGCCTCTAATCTTGCCAATTTTCCTTAATTCAATTATTTCTATCCAACTTCATTTCATAATATTAATAGGTGATTAATTGGCCTCTAATCTTGCCAATTTTCCTTAATTCAATTATTTCTTTCCAACTTCATTGCATACCAAATTTTGTTAATTTATTTCTCACAGCTAGCACCTCCAGAAATACAATATCTTTTGCTATTTTTAAATTCCTCCCCCAACTTAATTTAAGCGCCCTAAAATATCTATAGGCTTGCCTCTTATGTCCTAACTATTGAAATTACCAGACCATTTATTAAGGGTTCCATCGAGTGGTCAAACCGATGAGCCGGAAATAATTATTGATGCATGAAAAAAAATACATGACATAAAATAGCAAATAAAAGATAACTGCCTCGTGATTAGATCACGCGTCCTCTGGTGCGACGACTGTTGCATCAATTCCCTCGTGGTTGACAGTGCTCGACCCTGACAAGAACTCGTAAAAACTGTCAGCATAGAGATCAGACGTCGTTGCTGATGCTAGATCGGGTGGTATATCTCAGACTTCAGATAGTGGGTCGATGTGCATCCGAATTTGAAATGGACCAAACATCCTTTGTAGTAGTTTTTGATATGCCTTCTGAGTAAATCTCTGCTTCCTGTAATAAGAAAACATTCAATCTCCCTTTAAAAAGTACAACTCACGACGGCAATGACCGACCATGAATTTATAATTTTCAAAGGTTGCTCGCAATTTGTCAGTAATAATTTTATGCAGTTCTTTTAAATAATTAATATGAGTTTGCACGTCGAAAGAAATACGTTCATGGAATGAAGGGTGAGGGCGGTCAGGTGGGCGGAGTAACACTGAGATAATCTCGTAAGGAGATAAAAAAATGATTTTTAGGATTACTAATTGTGGACTTTGCTTATGGAGATACAAGTTCACATTGCGTCAGATTCTCCTCAATTCGATGCCCCAAAAAAATTTCCAAATTCCGATTAACAACATTGGTCTATCCGTCGACCAGAGAGTGTTAAACGCTACTGAGTTAAGTTTGGTTTCTTTCCGACCTCATAAGATGTTCCAGAAATATGATAGAAAATATTTAATATGTAGTTCCATAAATCTACCGATATCCAAATGATAATAAGGTGAAATAAGCACGCGGTCTTTAACTATGAAGTCGACAGAGTGAGGTGTGCACGGTGAGTGCTCAACAGATATAGTGTGAAAAATTGAGTAATATCAGGTGGCACATCAGGAATTGATAAATGTGGGATGAGCGACACATCTGAGTCCATGAGTCACTTCATGGAATGAGGGTTCAAGCGGGAGTACGGTGACTAGTAATGTGGTGGAGTCAGTGAGAAGTGAACTAAAAATCGTAGAGGTCCTCTCGCGTGTCCTTGGAATAAGACAGTTCTTCTGGGGGTAAAGAAACTATTTTGTGCACGTGATATTCGAAGGAGTGAGAGTTCCTTGTGACGTCGTGCATGACATGTCGATCATACTGTCAAGCTCATCCTAATAGAATGTGACAGACATCCATGACAGCGACATGACATAATACTCAATCCGAATACGTGCTTCCTATCGAAAGCTCTACTAGACAGTAGTGTGTGACGGTCATAGTCTTCATTGACTCCAGATAAGTTGTAGGGTTGTTCTAACAGATGCGTCTCAAGTCCTAATATGTCGACCGTGCGTTGAGAAAAGAAGTTCTCCATACTACCACTATATATGATAATGGAACCGAATTAACCCTGAATGCGTGATGTGGTGCGAAAAATTCCGTCTCCTATGGTCATCCTCAGTACCTCCCAAATCTAATGCCCCCACAACAGTTACCCTCTACCAATGATCTCGCGCGGCCAGCTGATCCGGCATCCTCCTCTACAACGCATCCCTTGGCAAATTATGTATCTTTGCATCGCCTCTTCTCAAATTGGCGTTGTCTTTATCCTCCATTTTGATACCTAACTCTGTGCAGGAGGCTCTTCATCATCCTGGGTGGCGTGCTGCAATGGATGAGAAAATGACCGTCCTATGGGCAAACCGGACCTGGGATCTTGACCCACTTCCTCCCGGGCAGATTTGTGTCGGGTGTAAGTGGGTTTTATACTATTAAACATGCTCTGGATGGGACAGTCAACTGCCTTAAAGCTCGGCTTGTGGCTCGAGACTTCACTCAGCAACAAAGCCTCGACTACGATGAGACTTTCTCACCAATTGTCAAGATGAATATTGTTCGGGTCCTGATATCCTTGATTGTTCATTGCTACTGGCCCTTACATCAGTTGGATGTCAAGAATGTTTTCCTCAATGGCGACCTTCGAGAAACTGTCTACATGCATCAACCTCCCGGGTTTGAGACTACAAAGGAGTCTCATGTTTGTTACCTGAAGAAATCTATTTATGGTCTCAAATAGTCTCCTCGTGCATAGTTTAACAAATTTAGCAAAGTCGACCAAGATGTTGGATTCACTCGAAACTCTGTTGAGTTCTCTCTCTTTACTCGTCATCGCCTAATAGGCACAGTAATTCTCTTGGTTTTCGTTGATGATACCCTAATCACGGGAAATGACTCCACAGGAATACAGATAATTTAAGCAGCACCTAAACTCAATATTTCAAACTAAAGACTTGGGAAATCTTCGGTACTTCCTTGGACTCGAGGTAGCACGACAACCTAATGGCCTTGTCCTATCTCAAAGAAAATACCGTCTTGATCTTCTCCAGAATGTTGGCTATTCGGGACGCAAGCCTGCTGACACCATGATGGACGTCAACCACAAGCTCTGTATTCAAGGCTCTGATTCAGATCTGCTACTTCCTAACTCCGAGTATTATCGTCGCCTTGTTGGAAAGTTGATCTATCTTACTGTGACAAGACTCGATATCTCTTTTGTCGTTGGAGTTGTCAGTCGATTTATGCATATCTTCATGGACCTCTCATCTTCAGACCGTTGAGCGCATTCTTAGATACTTGAAAGCGGCGTCTGGACAAGGGCTCGTATATAAACCATTGTCCTCTTCCTCCCTAGCTATGATTCTCAACTCAGACGTTGATTATGATGAGTTTATGGATGATCGACGCTCCACAACTGGTTATTGTACATACTTTGAAGTGCATCTTATTACCTGGCGTAGCAAAAAACAATCGGTTGTTGCACGTTCGTCTGCTGAGGCAGAGTATCGTGCAATGGCTGCAGATAACTGAACTCACATGGCTAGAAGGTCTCCTTCGTGATTTGGGAGTTCCCCTCTCCTCACCTGCAAATCTATTGTGTGACAATCAAGCGGCTATACATATTGCCAAGAACCTCGTGTTCCACGAGCGAACTAAACATATTGAGGTTGATTGTCACTTCATTCGAGAGAAGGTTCAGTCGAATAAGTTGGAGTTACATCATGTTCCTGCTACCGAGCAAGTGACTGACATTCTCACCAAGGCCCTACCACGATCATTATACTAACAGTTTTTGTCCAAGCTCAGTGCCTACGATTTGTATGTTTCAGTTTGCGGGGAGGGTTGAAGGAAAATGTAAAGGCCCAATGATAAGGCCCATTTGATCAAGTCCATTCTTCTTGTTTAGTCTCACATTGTAGGATAGCTTCTCCCCATCTCCTTCTTTTCCTATTTAAAGTGTAGGATACTTGTATTTGATACATGAGCAATTTGAGAAATTAATAAATCTTTTTATTTATTTTCTCTCTCCTTGGATTCTCTACAGTCTTATCCCCATATTTTGAAGGATGTCAAACTCACATGCATTCGTATTGATCCATCACATGACTGTATAAAGACCCATTTGACGAGTGTTTAATGTTTTTGTTATTTCTGTTGAGAACCTCCAAATTGTATGTGACTTGTCCTCCGTTCCCCATTTCAACACTCTGATCCCGCTTGTACTGGTCGACTAGGTTTTTATAATAATAATCATTGTTTGTTGCAATTCCACATCAGACAAATTCATGCATCTTATGTGAATAATGCAAACCATATGATGGACTCGAATTCAGGAGGACCACCCTTGATCACTGCGTGTTTATAAAGCAGTACGCTCCAGAGGATTTCATCATCTTACTCCTTTATGTTGAGGACATGCTGAAAATTAGGAGGAGCACTGCGAGCATTGTCGAGCTGAAGCGGCAGTTGAGCTCCACGTTTGCGATGAAGAACTTGGGAGCTGCGAAGACCATCCTAGGGATGCATATTCGAAGAGATAGAGGCTCCAAGTTACTTTAATTATCGCAAGAGAGATACATCAGGAAGGTACTACAGAGATTCAGTATGGATCAAGCGAAGAAGGTGAGCACGCCGCTTGCAACTCACTTCAGACTTACTGCTGACCAATGCCCAAACACACCTGAGGAGAAAGAGGAGATACAGAAGGTCTCTTATGCTTCTGCAGTTGGCAGTCTTATGTACGCGATGGTGTGCACCCGCCCTGATATAGCACATGCGGTTGGCACTGACGCACTGTTAGTAGGTTTCTCTCCAACCCCGGGAGAGAGCATTGGAACGCTATGAAGTGGATTCTAAGGTACCTACAGGGGACGTCAGACTTGATGTTAAAGTTTGGAAGTTGTGAGCCAGAGCTACTGGGCTATACTGATGCTGATATGGTTGAAGATTTGGACTCCAGAAGATCTACTTCTAGGTACCTGATCTTGTTTGCAGGGGGAGCTGTGTCATGGCAGTCTAGACTGCAAAAGTGCGTTGCACTGTCGATTACGGAGGCAAAGTTTATTGCAGTCACTGAGGCGGGGAAAGAGCTTCTTTGGATGAAGTGTTTCATCGAAGAGTTGGGTTTCACTCAAAAGCGCTACACACTCCTATGCGACAGTCAGAGTGCGATTCACTGGGGAAGAACCTCACCTTCCACTTGAGGTCCAAGTATATTGACACGCGGTATCATTGGATACGCGATACTCTAGAGCTGGATTTGAAGAAGGTGCGCGCGGATGAAGCAGATATGTTTACAAAGACTGTGTCAAAAGGGAAGTTCGAGCACTGCATGAGGATCGCTGGCATGGTGATTCCCTCCACATAAAGCAAAGGGGAAAATAAGTTGTTGGGTACAGTTCTCATTATTTGTGGAGAAAACTAATGAGTTCGAGTCTCATTAACTCGAATTTAGTGTTGTTGATCGAATGTAAAGACATGTTGGAGGACCTGATGGGAGATAAATTGGAGACTCTGTGGCAAATTGTCAGAATGACAGGTTTTCTTCACTTAGTCGAAAAGGAGGAGATTTGTTAAGATAATTTTCTCGTAAGTGTGAAAGAGGCTAGTCAACTTTGACCATGTTTTTCAAGCATGTGTTTCATGACAAGTGTGAAAAGAAGAAGCCGTCTTTGACCTTTAAACCAACATGTGTTTTTTGACCAAAGGAAGCTTCATGGAAGTTTCATCCACATGTCATCTAACACATCTATCTCTTTGGTTTTAGCCCTATAAATAGGGTATGAGGAGTGATAAGGCATTCACTTTTCTCCAAACTCAAGCATTAAAAGATTTCTAGAGAGGTCTTTGCGGCGATCGTCTTAGTTTGGGAGAGCTTTTGGACGTCGTTGTACGACGTTGACGAGGAGTACTTCATCTACACGGACTGGATCTGGAGCAGATTTGGGCAAGGATTCGAAGAGATATTTTGGAGAGCATTTGTTTAATCTATCTCATCCGCCACTGTCGGTAACTTGCAGTTTTTTTGTTACTTATTGTATTGTGTAGTGTGAAGCTGGTGAATATCCTATAAGGATCAAGAAGAGAAAGTCTTGTAATTGTCTATTGTTTCATACATTTTAGTGGCGGCTTTCCGGGTTGGACTCTGATCGTCCCGTGGTTTTCACCCTATTGGGTTTTCACGTTAAATCTGTGTCACTTTGATTACTGTTATTTTGTGCTGTGTTTTGGTTGTATCGACATACCGCTAAGCGGTCGTGCAGGTACTTGCTCGAACTAATTTGCAGGTGTTCTGGTCGGACTTGCGTGCTCTCTAGCCCAACACCCTCAAGTCGAACATTCTAGATAGCGCCACTTTAAGCAAAAAAAAAAACAAGCAAACATAGAAACTAACCAAATGAGTTGTTAAACTTCTCAAACAAACTAAGTCATAATCTTTTGTCAAGAATAAGGCTAAAAAAAATGCAATATACAATAAATAGATCACTATTTGTACATCATGTATCACAGCCATTTCTATTTCAAATCAAATGACTAAAAAATGTGTGGGTATCAAAAATAGTAGTGAGAAGAAATAACTTGTAAAACAAACTAAGTCCTAATCTTTAAAACTATTTTCTTTCAATTCTTGGAATCTTTGACTCTATCGGAAGAGTGGTGTCCTCCCGAGCATTGCGTGGAATGGTGACAATGCCCAACCACGGCTTAATGCCCCACAATCACCCCGGTGATAACTTATTAATCATTATGTTTATTATTCTGAAACTACAACTTAAATATGTCGAAAAACTAGATTGAGCTCAGCTCAGCCCATAAAATCTTAGAAGCATTAATTGAAATCATTTCTCTTTAGTAAGAGCAGACTTCTATTTTATAGCTAATAAATTATTTTCCTAAATTATTTCATTTTGTAAAGAAAGGTTCAACCCTTGTATATACTTCTTGAATCCCAAAATACAAGTATGAGTACAAATATAGAGGAGAGAGGAGAGGAAAACTTAATTATACAAACAATGTGGGACTAAGCACTAACTCCTATATGGGTTTTATTAATTGGCCAATACATCATGTTTTCTAATATTCTTTAACACTCCCCCGTAAGCTGGAGCGTACAAGTCGTATGCACCAAGCTAAGATAAGAACTGATGGTACATTTGTCAAGGTAATGCCTTGGTGAGAATGTCGGCAACCTGCCCAGACGCAGGAACATGTTCCAGTTATAACTTTTTTAATTAAACCTTTTCACAAACGAAATGGCAGTCAACCTCGATGTGCTTGGTCCGCTCATGAAACACAGGATTCTTCGCGATGTGAATTGCAGCCTGTAGTAGAGCGTCGGTCATCTAGGGAACCCGCATAGTCCGCATCTGAGTATGCAACAAGAGAGAGGGAAGAAGATGGCTTATATACCAATCCTTGTCCAGGAGCGGTCTTCAAATATCTGAGGATACGTTTCACTGCCTGAAGATGAAAAGTGTGAGGGGCGTGCATAAATCTGCTAACAACTCCAACAACAAATGAAATATCAGGTCTTGTGACTGTTAGGTAAATCAATTTTCCCACAAGCCGCCGATAATACTCGGGGTTCGTAAGCAGGGAATCGGAATCAGACCCATGAGCACATAACTTATGGTTGGCGTCCATCAGAGTTTCTACAGGTTTACACCCAGAATAGCCAGCATCGTGGAGGAGATCAAGGCAATACTTTTGTTGTGACAGAACAAGGTCAACGGGTCGTCTTGCAACCTCGAGGCCAAGAAAGTACCTCAATCCTCCGAGATTTTTTGTCTGAAAGACGGAGTTCAAGTGTTGCTTGATTGCCTGTATCCCTGTGGTGTCGTCGCCAGTGATCAAGATACCATTCACATATACCAAGAAAATGACAGTCCCAGTTGATCGATGACGAGTGAAAAGAGTGAAGTCGGTCGGGCTCCGCTTGAATCCAACCTCGCGAACAGCCTTACTAAACTTTTCAAACCAGGCCCGGGGAGACTGTTTGAGACCATAAATAGATTTTTGAAGAAGATATACACGAGACTCCCCCGTGGTCTCAAACCCGGGCGGTTGATGCATGTAGACTGTCTCTTGAAGGTCGTCATTCAAAAAGGCATTTTTAATATCAAGCTGATGGAGAGGCCAGTGGCGATGTACAGCCAAGGAGATTAGAAAACGAACAGAATTCAGCTTGGCAACGGGAGAGAAGGTTTCCTCATAATCAAGTCTCTGTTGTTGAGTAAATCCACGGGCCACAAGTCGGACCTTAAGCCTGTCAATTGTCTCATCCTGAGCATGCTTGATAGTAAACACCCACTTGCAACTGACACATGACTGGCCGGGAGGAGCAACCAGATCCCAAGTCTGGTTGGACCAAAGAGCAGTCATTTCCTCGTTCATAGCCGCGCGCCATGCTGGATGTAAAAGGGCCTCCTGCACTGAGTTAGGGATAGAAATTAAGCTTGTAAGCCAAAACCAATCGAATCGCAAAACCAACCGAGCCAAACCAAACCATACGGTTTGGTTCGGTTTCAATAGGCCGCAGTTCGGTTACGGTTTTGATTTTAGAAAAACCATACGCTTCAGACAACACTTTCATGTTGGGTGGTTGAGGCTCATTCATTGCACCCATCTCTAATCTTTATCTATAAATTAGGCTTTATCACAGTATTTAAACCACCAAAACCGAACCAAACCAAACCATTCAGTTTGGTTCGGTTCGGTTTCAATGTTAGAGTGGTTCGGTTTGGTTCCAAATTTTTGGAACCACATAGGGATGGTTCAGTTTGCGGTTTTGCTTACAAACCGAACCAAACCTAACCGTTACAGCCCTAATAGAAATGGAGGAGAGGGAGAGAGCAAACTTGCGTAGAGAGGGAGCAAGGCGATGCATAGAGACATAATTCGCCAGGGGGTGAGTGGTAGATGATGTTGTTGGATCGTCAGTCCGCGAGATAGCACTGATACAGGGAGGCTGTTATAGAGCTCCAGAGATCGGGGTACGACGATTGTAGACACGAATAAGAGGTGGCTTGGATGGTGGAGGTGGAACATGTGCCGGCGGAGGCGGAACATGTGTCGGAGGAGTTGGAAGTAGCAGTAGTAAAGAAGACGTGACGGGAACAGACGGTCGAGGGACTGGCGGGGAGAAAGGAGGAGCAATGTCAGACGATGAGTCATAAAATGGTTGAGCCTTCTGAAAGGTTATATCAGCAGAGATAATGACTTTGTCATGAGGCGGAGAATAACACACATAGCCTTTATGTGTTCGAGAGTAACCGAGAAATATACACTTGCAGGCTCGGGGAGCAAACTTATCCGTGATTGGACCGAGAGTATGAACATAGCAGGTACACCCGAACACACGAGGTGTGAGAGGAAACGGTGATTGGGCCGGAAAGAGAAGGCTAAACGGAGTGGACATGATCAAGCACAGAAGAAGGTATGTGATTGATGAGATGACATGCTGTAGAGACAACAAAGTTCCAAAAACGAGTAGGAACATGCATTTGAAGCATGAGGGATCGCGCCACATCAAGAAGATGGCGATTCTTCCGCTCTGCCACACAATTTTATTGAGCCGTATAAGCACATGAGGTTTGATGGATAATACCGAACTCGGTTCATATGTTCGCAAATGTATGGCTAGTGTATTCCTTAGCGTTATCTGTACGAATAACCTTTAAAGGAGAGGCGAACTGTGTACGTATTTTGCTAAGGAAGGCACGAAATGTAGTGGTAAGTTTAGTATGATCCTGAAGTAAGTATAACCAGGTTAACCGTGAAAAATCATCAATAAATGTGACAAAATAACGATAACCAAACATACTAGGGGTTTTATAAGGGCCTCAAATATCAGAATATACTAATGAAAATGGAGCATCACTCTGAGTACAATGTGGAGAAAAGGAAGCACAATATTGCTTGCCAAAGATACATGACTCACAAGAGAACTCATGCAGAGAAACATCCGGAAGAGCTTTCTTGAGAGTCTGAAGGGGAGCATGTCCAAGACGACGATGTCAGTCGGTAGTAGAAACAGCGAAAAAGGCGGAAGGAGGGACATCGAGGAGGTAGAGCTCATTGGACAATCGTCCCTTACCAATGATATTCTGCATGTTCCGATCCTGCACAACAAAGGTAGAGGGTGAGAAAGTAACACAGCAATTGAGGTCTTGTGTAAGGCGGCTAACGGAGAGTAAGTTAAATGGGGAACCGGGAACATGAAGAGCAGAGGTTAGAGACAGAATGGGTGTGAGGGGTATATCAGCAGCACCAGAGATGGGGGTGGTATCACCATTAGCCACAGTTATGAACTTAGGGTGAGCAGTAACTGAGTATTGCGGAGGGCGTTGCGACGTGATGTGATGTGTGGAACCCGAGTCCACAATCCAGTGAGAGCTTTGCGAGAGACAAGAAATACCTTTGTTGGAAATAGAGGCAACAGAGCCAGACGAACGAGAGATCACCCCTTGCAGGTGTTGAAGCTGAGTGCGTAGAGCATCAATGTCTGCCTGAGTAGAGGAAGCAGAGTTCGGGGCAGGAGCGGCAGGAGGAGCATGAGGATCAGCTAAAGCTGCAGTAAGATGTGGTGGCAGGCCATGTTTGCGATAGCATGTGGCCTCAAGATGGTCATCACGGCCGCAATAGGTGCACTTAAACAGAGGTTTGCCAGACCGGCCGCGACCCCGAGTCGTGTTACGGCCACCACGGGCTGAGGACCCCCGAGCATGCGGAGCTGGTGAAGAGTGTTGTAGTAGTGTTGGGGAGAGAGTAATAGAAGTATCCAGGGGCGGGGTGACTTTCAGGAGTATAGAGCACACATCAGATAAAGATGGTGTGTGTGTAGAGGAGAGAATCTGGGCCCGAACACTGTGGAGGTGAGAGGGGACCCGAGACATCATCATAGCAATGCCGACAGCCTCTTTCTGGGCTCGCTGAGTGGTCAGATCTGTGGTAGGAGGCTGATGTTAGATCCAGGCCTCCACCAAGGTCTTGGCTTTAGCCACAAAAGAGATCATATCACCAGGACCCCCGGGATCTAGATTTTGAAGATTCGAGATAATGTCGAATAGGTGTTGCAAACTATTCTGGCCCAAGTAAAACGAATGGAGTTCCTCCCACATGTCCTTCGTCGTGTCATGGTACATAGCCATCTGGTAGGGATCAGTGTCCATAGAGTTGAGTAGCCAAGATTGGACGCGACCATCATCGTGCAGCCACTCATCAGTGGGTGCGATTGGAGGAACCTTTGTGAGGTGATGAAGAAGACCTTTTGTCTGCAGGACACGACGAACCGAGTGAACCCACTCGACAAAATTGCGCTTCCCACTGAGAGAGATAGTAGTAATGTGAAGTTCATCGCGATGTTCGGAACCTGGAGCCGCAACACGATCAGGAAGAACAGAGGAGGTGTTGGAGTTCTCGGACGCCATGAGACCGCAGCGGTTTGAAGAAGAGGGCAAGATCTGGGCAGTCAGCGAGTGGAGAAGGGAGAGGTCGTGCGGTTAGAGGAAGACCGCACCAGGCCAGTAGCAAGAGGGAGTCCGTGCAATTAGAGGAAGACCGCAACAGGCCAACAAAAACACGACGAACGGGAAGTAGTCGGGCGGCAAGTAACAAACTGCAAGAAATACGAACTAGACCGGGCGACAAAGAGCAGACCGCGCCAAGAGCAACCGCGGAGAATAGGCACCAGACCGTGTGGTTAGAGGCAACCCGCACTGGAGCGGAAGGACAGTCCGCGCGAGTAGCAGAACAATCCGCGAAGCAAGAAGCAGAAAGGACGTTGCCAAGAGGGGGGCGAGCTCCCCGCAACAGGGAGTAAACCGTGCGGCAAAGAGACCGCAGCGAAAGACAACTCTGGGAGACCGGAGCGAAAAGAAAGTCCGCAGCGGAAGAGGTCGCAGCGGGTTGAGCGGGAAGCTGGATGGTAGAGAGAAACCGCGAGAAGCTACCCGGTTAACATGGGAAGCCGCCGCGGGTAGAAAGAAGCTACCCGGCTAACAAGGAAAGCCGCAGCGGATAGAAAGAGACCCGTTACGGTTAAGAAGACCAACCGTACGGGAGTGGGGTCCACGTGCCAGAGATAGGGGAGGCTATAAAGGAGCGAAGAGGAGGAGGTGGATCCACAGGAGAGGGGATGGAGGCGGGTAGAAAAAGGACAAGCCGCAAGGCGAGCGGTTAGACAGGAATGCAAGCCGCAACACGAGCGGTTAGACAGGAATGCAAGCCGCCTGGTTATCAGGAAAGCTGGGAGGTTTGAGAAAAATAGGTCGGACCGTAGTCCTCTGATACCCTGTAAAGAAAGGTTCAAACCATGTATATACTTCTTGAATCCCAAAATACAAGTATGAGTACAAATACATAGGAGAGAGGAGAGGAAAACTTAGCTATACAAACAATGTGGGACTAAGCACTAACTCCTACATGGGCCTTATTAATGGGCAAGTACATCATGTTTTCTAATATTTTTTAACACATTTGATATGTAAGTTAAAAGATATAGGAGGTATCAAAACCATGGTTACTAATGCATCTAGACATTGCCAATTGAGGGTTTATTTGTCTTACTATGAGTCCGAATCTTTTCCCTTCAACTCCCATTTTGAAGAAGTATTCAATAGCATGAGACAACTTTGAGGCCTAAATTAGTGTATAACAAAAGAATCAAGTGCGTACAACATAGAAAAGCAAAAGATGAACCCCAGACGCAAATTCGAAGCCACTAATGTAAAGTGCTAAATGTGAATAAACCTCCATCTCAAAACTCTGAAGAGGAAGAAGAACAGAGATTTGAAGGTGGCAAACCTGGTTGAAACAGAGCTTGAAGCCCGACATAGAAGCATTGTAGGCTACTACGTAGAGGATGCTACGACAGAGGGGAATCTACGACGGCGAAGTGACTGTGGCGGAGTCGGAGATGTGGTTGCGACGGAGAGGTGGTTGCGTTCAAGAAATTTTGAGAGTTGTTTAGGAAAGAATGGACTTCATTTTGAAAACAAAATTGATGCCCAAAAAATTCTTGAAAGCTTCATTTCTCAATCTAAGGCTAGAATGATCCAAATGCAGTGAGTATCCCTAACATAAAATACAATGATGATGCATTTTAAAACTCCAATTTTTTGCAGAAAATAAGATCTTTAACACATAATCCAACTCAAGAAATTTGCAGAAAATGATGGAAAAGGGAAAAACATTTACACTTCGTTGGCTGCGGAAGTGGAGCAATGATGAACGTGATGCGGGTCCTTTAATGACACTATTTAGCATTTATTATTTTTTAATATGTTTTATTTTGTTTTAAAAATTGCGTCCTTATATGATGTCATTATTGTGTTGTGTCCTTCTAGTCGTATTCCCAAGTTTGTTGTTATTTCCTTTAATGTTATTTCCTTTTCGGTGTCGATTGTAAGTCCTATTTAAAAGATCTAGTGGGTCTTGTATCGATATGAATGAAGAAAGTCTATTTTCCCTAACCCTAAAAGAGATCTTGGAAGCTCTATCTCGCTCAAGCACGCCCCGCTTAGACAGTCGCGGACAGGGCTCCGTAGTATCTCCGTCATTGTCATCTCCCCTCCAACCATCTCCTCCGGCAACATTCTAAGACTCATAACAACTTGGTATCAGAGGCACAGCACTCGCATGCCCTTTCTGGTTTCTTTCCTGTTTGGCCAGTGCTCATGCAGGATATAGGAATAAATTCATTCTTAATTCTCCCATCCTAATTTGCTTAATTCTGAATTGAATTAACACAATAACAAAAATTGCACTGTCATCATTGGGCGACGACTTGGTACTCGTGGTAAAACAAAATCAGACGCGTCTGACAACCCCAGGCATCCAGTCACCCGCTCCGTCTCTCGGCAAGCAAGCCAATTGATGGGGGACTCGCAAGATTTCACGGCCGCTCTACAGGACATGTTGCAGACTGTCATGACCTTCGTGGAAGCACGCTTTTGGGATGTCGATACCCAACATTCGGACGACATGACCACTATCATTGCCATGATAAATAAGTTGACTGCCTCCCTTCTCGTGGTTACTACACCACCCACAGATCATGTCAGCAGCAGTCAGGTTTTGCTACCGCCGCTCACCGCCAGGAGCCTCCACCGCAGACCCCCTTACGCCCTGAAGTTGATATTCTGTCACGTTATGCCCGATTGGAATTTCCCACCTACGATGGGAAAACAGATTATTTGGGCTGGCTCACCAGGTGCGAACAATCCTTTGGTCATCAACAAACTCTGACAGTCGAACGACTTCCTTTGGCCTCCTTCCACCTTCTCGACTCAGTCTTGCTTTGGGCCAATCGTCTCCTCATTGATCAGTCGGGCTTGACACGGGATAACTTCAAGCGATTTTGCAACCTGCGCTTCGGCCCTCCAATTCACAGCAACCCCCTCGGTGCCCTCACAACACTCCGCCAGACGAGCTCCGTGGAAGAATATATGGACCAGTTTCAACTACTTTTTGTCACATGTCACATTGCCCCCAGAGATGCAGGTCAACAACTTCACCACCGGACTTCATGAACGCCTGCGACTTGATGTCGAATTTGAGGCTCCTCCAGACTTAGTGATTGTGATGAGTCTGGCCAGGTTATGCGACAGTCGCCTCCAACCGGCACAAGATGCCTATTTCACCACCGACACGGGCATTCAGTCGGGTCATCCTGAGGGACATCCAATCCCACCAGTCCGTAAACTATCTCGAGATGAGATGATAGATCGGCGCGCTAAGGGCTTATGTTTCAACTGCGGCGAGCCGTACACACGCAGCCACATGTGTAAACGACTTTTTTATCTACAAATCAAGGACGTTGACGATGAGGGTGTCGGATAACACGGGATACCATGGATCGCCCTCGAGCTTGAGGACAAGCTCGTTTTATAAGGCGGGAGAGATGATACGGGCCTTTAATGATGTTATTTAGTATTCATTATTTCTTAATATATTTTATTTTGTTTTAAGAGTCGTGTCATTATATGACGTCATTATTGTATTGTGTCCTTTTTAGTCGCATGTCCAAGTCTGTCGTTATTTCCTTTAATGTTATTTCCTTTTCGGTGTCGATTGTAAATCCTATTTAAAGGATCTAGCGGGTCTTGTATCGGTATGAATGAAGAAAGTTTATTTTCCCTAACCATAAAAGAGATCTTGGAAGCTCTCTCGCGCTCAAGCACGCACCATTTAGACAGCTGCGGACAAGGCTCCATAGTATCTCTGCCACTGTCATCTCCCCTCCGACCATTTCCCCCGACAACATTCTAAAACCCATAACAGAATGGGTAAAAAAATAAGCAACGAGTCTCGCCGTTCTTGAAGAATGTCGAAGGCATGACGATTTCCTGCAACACCGAGCAAGAAACCTCTTAGCACGGCAAATGAAAGTCAGAGGGAGAAATGTCTAGCTTGGGAGATGTGATTTCGACGTCGTGATGGGGTCGACCTTGAATAGGTCTGCACGAAGTTATAAAAACCCTCAAAATAGAAATAAATTGGAGGTGGCGATCGTGATAGCTGCGGAGTCCGTTGGGAGGGACTTGATACTGTCAAATAAATATTGCCAGAATAACGCTAATTATACGCCAGGGATGGGGTGCGGATATCGAAAAACCTCTCACTACGGAGCAACCGCCCGGTAGTGGGGGGTCGACCAAGGCTAACTTCCATCGGCCACCACTTGTCCACGCCGCCTTCGTCGGCCGAGCGGTCTCCAAGCCACTCGGCCTCCGCCGGGCAGGCAGCCTCCAGGCCGCTCCGCCCGACAATCGTCGGCCGCGCAGCCTCCAGACCGCCCGGCCGTCGCCGGCCGAGCGGCAACCAGGTTGTCTGGCCATCGTCGGCCAAGCAGCCACCAGGCCGCCCGGCCATCGCCAGCCGAGCGGCCTCCAGGCCGCCCGGCCATCGCCGGCAGAGCCTCCCCACCGCCCGACCTCCTTGCGGCCGACCGCCACCCAACTTCCTTTCGGCCTACCGTCGTCGGCCTCCCCTCCCCCGACCGGCCTTCAGGACGGCCGGGTTCTGTCACCGACCCCTGCCGGCCGACCCCTTAGTCGTCGTCAAGACCGTCATCGTCTGATCGTTCCCATGCGGTCTCCACCATCTGATGCACGAGTAACCACCGGCATAACCACTCATTATGGGTGGGTGCAAATAGCCAAAATAATAATCGGTGTGCGCATAGGAAATAATATAAGAATATACGCATTATAATTTATAAAGTACCGGTCTGCAAATGACAATTAAGGTGATTGTGGTCTGCGGATAACCGTGTAACCACCATAACCACCCCTGAGGCCTATAAATAGGACCACAGTCTCTCTTTTATTTTCATTTTCCCCTCCTCCCGCTTCTCCTCCTACGTACGTGAAAGCTCTCCAAGGAACCCCTTGAAGATCTCATTCGTCTTCGGAGAATCCTTCGAAGATCTTTGATCCTCTCCAAGCGCCCCTGCGCGCTCCGCTCTGAGTGCGCGCCCGCGCGCTTTCGCGCGCACCGCTCTGTGTGCGCCCCCGAGCGCTCCGCTTCGAGTGCGCCCTCGCACGCTCCACTCTAAGTGCATATTCTGCGCACCCTTCTTTTCAGACTACTTTCAAGAGCGCACTATGCCAACAGCAAGGCACGCTCCATGTGCATTGCAACCGGCATTCCGCACGCAACATTCTCAGCACCCTCAATTCAGCAACGGGCCCACTAGTCAACCGCACCAGACTCCTATAAATGCAGCAACCACAAAGATTAAGGCTCGCAGAACGCGCTGCTTAAGCTTCCAAGCCGCAAGTACCTGGACATACAAAGCACGCCTCTTCTGCTTCCAAGCATCCATCGCAGACTCCGCACCACTCAAGCGTCTGAGCACCAGCCAAGGAATCCAAAGCACAGCGAGTACATCGCTCCCCACAGCATAAGAAGAAATACTTAGCTACGCGGGCGGTGGTTTGTCACCCTTAGAGCCCTTCTCTCTCTCGCTCGCTCTCTCAATTTATAACGAGGAGCCAATGTTACCCTTGAGTTCTCTAAAAAGCTTTGTAACTGCACCTAAGACTAGTGGAAGTTTGATCGGCATCGATCCGGCCACGTGATTTTTCACACCTCTTCGGGGTTTTCCACGTTAAAAATTCTCTTGTCCATTTTTCCACTTTTTTGTGATTTCTTGCGCGCTCGAACACTTACAGGCTAAGACGGTGCAATTTAGACCGGTTTACAGGAGCCTTAAGTGACCCGCAACAGGACTAATGGGCGTGGACTACTAAAACTGTCATAATGGGAGGAAATGAGTATTTACCTCCTTGAAGTAGTCACCAGTACTCTGGTAAGAGAACTCCTTTGCTAGCTGCGAATAAAAAGGAGTGTTGCTAGAGCTTTTAATGTCGGGTCGGGAAAGAATTCGGCATATAACATTAATAAAACCTTAGTCCTAGTTGATACATGTAACGATTAAGGGATTATGGCAGTGCACTCCATGGAGGTAATGGTTATGTAGGAGGGAAATCAAAGCTTTACTTGAAGCATTAACAAATGAGGAAGAATATATTCACTGATTCCGACGAAGTGGAAAAGTAGGTGTGTTGCATTTAGCTGAGAATGGAGAAGGAAAAGGTAGTATGTGAAGTGATGATATCTTTGTCGGGGAAATATTAACCGGAGTAGCATCGAATGTCGGCGTCGTGGATCTGGATTGTGTTACTGCACAATCCATGCCACTGAAAAATCCTTTAAACAATAGCTTGTTCTATACAAACATATATATACATATATACACACACAAGCATATCCGCACGGGCTTCCCCCGTGCTCCATGACTCTTAGCGAGCTTCGCCTGCATCTTAGCATTGCCCGTGCTCGGACTGCATCTAAGCGGGCCGCGGCCGCATCTAAGCGGGCCGCGGCCGCATCTAAGCGGGCCGCGGCCGCATCTAAGCGGGCCGCGGCCGCATCTAAGCGGGCCGCGGCCGCATCTAAGCGGGCCGCGGCCGCATCTAAGCGGGCCGCGGCCGCATCTAAGCGGGCCGCGGCCGCATCTAAGCGGGCCGCGGCCGCATCTAAGCGGGCCGCGGCCGCATCTAAGCGGGCCGCGGCCGCATCTAAGCGGGCCGCGGCCGCATCTAAGCGGGCCGCGGCCGCATCTAAGCGGGCCGCGGCCGCATCTAAGCGGGCCGCGGCCGCATCTAAGCGGGCCGCGGCCGCATCTAAGCGGGCCGCGGCCGCATCTAAGCGGGCCGCGGCCGCATCTAAGCGGGCCGCGGCCGCATCTAAGCGGGCCGCGGCCGCATCTAAGCGGGCCGCGGCCGCATCATAGCGAGCGTAAGATCTTACTCAGCGACAACTTCATAAAATTGATCTCAAGGGGATCATAATTTTAATTTAAAGAAACATAAATAGATGCAATACAAATATCTAAGAAATGCTTTGTCGAGATGATGTACAAACAAATTTGTTCAATGATATGAGAGCTTGCCTTTAGAATGATGTATGCTCTAGAGAATATATTACCTTAATTGTGTGTGCACAGGTGGAATTTTGAAATTCGGTGAATGATATATTCCTTCATCATCTTCCAAATCTTCGAGTGAAATTTTGAAGTTCGGCGAATGCTATATTCCTTTATCATCTTCCGAATCTTCAATTCCCTACAGAGAAATAGTGATTGAAGTAATTCAATAATCAAGAAAATCTATAATCAAAAGCCATTCAGGTAGAGTAATATATCCCTAAGTCGAACATTCCAGATCTTGCCACTTTAAGCAAAAAAAATAGCAAGCAAACATAAAAACTAACCAATTGAATTGTTAAACTTCACAAATAAACTAAATCATAATATTTTGTCAGGATAAAGCTAAAGCAAATGCAATATACAATAAATAGATAACTATTTGTACATCTTGTATCACAGTCATTTCTATTTCAAATCAAATGACTAAAAAAATCGGTGGGTATCAGAATTAATAGTGAGAAGAAATAACATCTAAAGCAAACTAAGCCCTCATCTTTTAAATTATTTTCTTTCAATTCTTGGAATCTTTGGCTCTATCAAAAGCGTGGTGAACTCCCGGGCATTGCGTGGAACGGGGACAATGCCCAACCACCGTTTAATGCCCCCACTGTCACCACTGTGATAACTTATTAATCATTATTTTTATTATTCTGAAATTACAACTTAAATATGTCGAAAAAGTAGATTATGCACACATCTTTGAATCATTAATTAAAATCATTTCTCTTTAATAAGGATAGACTTCTATTTTACAGCTAATAAATTATTTTTTCTTAAATTATTTTATTTGATATCTAAGTTAAAAGATATAGGAGGAAACAAAACCATGATTACTAATGCATCTACACATTCCCTCATTTTAAAATAGCATGTTTACAAATGCAACTAACATGGATAGGTTAGTAATGCATCTACACATTGCCAATTGAGGGTTTATTTGTCTTACTGTGGGTCTGAATCTCTTCCCTTCAACTCCCATTTTGAAGAAATATTATGTGTCTTGAGACAACTTTGGGACCTAAATTAGTGCATCACATATAAGAATTAAAAGCGTACAACATAGAAAAGTAAAAAATGAACCCCAGTCACTAATGTAAAGTGACAAATGTGAATGAACCTCCATCTCAAAACTCTGAAGAGGAAGAAGATGAACAGAGATTTGAAGGTGGCATGCCTAGTTGAAACAGAGCTTGAATCCCGATGCCAGAGAAACATTGTAGGCTGCTACGTAGAGGATGTTGCGATGGAGGGGCGTCTACGACGGCGAAGTGACCATGGCGGAGAGGTGGTTGCGACGGAGAGGTGGTTGCGTTCGAAAGAATTTGGGAGTTGTTTAGGAAATAATAGACTTCATTTTGAAAACAAAATCGATGCCCAAAAAAATCTTGAAAGCTTCATTTCTCAATCTAAAGCTGGAATGATCCAAATGCAGTGAGTATCCCTGAACATCAAATACAATGATGATGCATTTAAAACTCCAATCCTTTGCAGGAAATAAGAAGATCTCTAACACATAATCCAGTTTCAAGACATTTGCAGAAAATGATGGAAAAACATACAGTTAAAATGCAATCTCAAGGATCCACTCAAAAGAAGACAAAACGTTTACAATCTGTTGGCTGCGGAAGTGGAGCATTGAAGAATGGTTTAAAAAGAAGGTCAATGTTATAAGCAGTCCTATAATGGCTAAACGCAGTCCATTTATATTCGCATTCCAATGAATTAAAGTGTTTTTAGGACTGTGAATAGTCGTTTTAGGTGTTTTTAGGACTGTGAATAGTCGTTTTAGGTGTTTTTAGGACTGCGAATAGCCATCGTTGGACTGCTAATAACATTGCCCAAAAAGAAACAAGCATCTGAGTCTCACAGTTCTTGAAGAATGGCAAAGGCATGACAATTTCGTGCAGCACTAAGCCAGAAACCTCTTCATGCAGCAAATGAAAGTCGGAGGGAGGAATGTCTAGCTTGGGAGACCTGATTTCAACATCCTGCTGGGGTCGACCTTGAATAGGTCTGCACGAAGTAATGAAAACCCTCAAAATAGAAATAAACTTCCTGATCTCACAGATGGACTACTATTAAAACTGTCATAATGGGAGAAAAGTGAGTATCTAATTCCTTGAAGTAGTGAATGGTACTCTGGTAAGAGAACTCCTTTGCTAGTTGCGAATAAAAAGGAGGGTTGCTAGAGCTTTTAATGGCAGATCGGGAAAGAATTCGGCAAGTAACAAATTAATAAAACCCTAGCCCTAGTTGATACATGAAACGATTAAGGGATTATGGCAGTGTACTCCATGGGGGAAATGGTTATGGAGAAGGAGGGCGATCAAAGCTTTATTTGAAGCAATGGCAAATGAAGAAGAATATATTCATTCATTGATTCCGGCGGAGTGGAAAAGTAGGTGTGCTGCAGTCGGCTGAGAATGGAGAAGAAAAAGGTAGTGTGCGAAGTGACGATACCTTTGCCGGTGAAATATTAACCGGAGCAGCTTCGGACGCCGACGCCGTGGATCTGGATCAAGGATCGGGAGGGGATTTGCTCCGACTCGAAGCATCGAGCACGAAGGCCGACGTCGATGCATCGAGAACGTGTTTGAGGATGAAAAGGCAGGCCGGCCAGGTGGCACGTCTGAAGGAAGGCTATGTTTGGGAGTCCGTTTTAACTCCAAGAAAGTTGTTTGGTAAGAACTAAAATGTTGTCATTTTAAAACGGCCGATTTAAAACCTACGTTTTCCTTCATTTTGAAAAAGTCAGGGAGACCTCCATTCTCCCTTTCAAAACGGCCGTTTGAAATATTTTTTAATTTAATTTAATTTTATTTAATCAATCTAACCCCTATAAAAAATATAATTATATCCATAAATTTGTAAAAAAAACCACAAATATAATACTTAATTTTGTTTTAAAAAATTAAGAAAAAATTGGTGCGAAATAAATAAAATTCATGCGAATATAATTTTGAAAATAATTTAAACCGTCACTGAAACGGAGGTTACCCAAACAAAGTCTCAGTTTTAAAACTACAGTTTTTAAAATACAGTTTAGCATCTCCCTTTTGAACTTTCCCGTTTTAAAACGACACCGGTATCCCAAACAGAGCCTAAGGCTCCGTTTGGTTCGACCGTGGCGGGTCGATCCGACGGGTGGAAACAGAGTGTTCGAACCGGAGGTGGGAAGTGGCTGCTCCAAATGGAGCTTTTTGGGGCGTTTCTCAAGGCGGGTGGGTGGAAACGGGGCAAACGCCGCCGGAGGTTCATTTGTTTACCCTCCTTCCAGCGGCGTTTGCCCAAAATGGAGCAACGAAACGCCCAAACAAATAGAGCCTAAAGAGTCGTTCTAAACGGATTTTACGGAGGTAAAGGCTCTATTTGTTTGGGGCTGCTCCGTTTTGGACAAACGCCGCCGGAAAGAGGGTAAATAAATGAACCTTTGGCGGCGTTTGCTCCGTTTCCACCCGCCCGCCTTAAGAAATATCTCAAGAAGTTCCGTTTGGAGCAGCCACCTCCCCCATGCGGTTCGAACACTCTGTTTCCACCCGCCGGATCAACCCGCCCCCGCCGAACAAAATGGAGCCAAAGTGTGTCACTGCACTTTACTGTAAAGTGTGGGCATCTAATGGTTCGTGTGGATGCTCGCATGCATCTCAAAACAAATATATCTCAGCTTGTTTTGAGATGTGTGCGGGCATCCAACGTGGGTCGCTGGATGCCCGCACTTTACCGTAAAGTGCAGCGAGTGCACTTTACTCCCCTCGAGTCCGTTCTAAATGATGGATGAGGAGCTAGCAGCAGCAAAACTGTTGTTTTCAACCTTTTTCGTCCCAGTGTTGTTTATCCCCCGGCCGCTTCCACTATTTTTCTAAACACCTTTATTCTGGCTCGGCCCAGCTGGAACGACGTACCGTCGGGTTGTCAAACTCAGCTTTATTTGTTCGATGAGTTTGGTCAAAACGCTATTATCATAGAATGCATGTTTGGCAAGATAAAGGTTAAAATAAGAGTGGTGTTATGGATACATCTATTTTGACTATAGACACACCAATATACATCTAAATAACCTAATAAGTGTTTTATTAGATCTTTTTCTGATTTTTGACACTTTGCATTTCCGAAAATATCACTTTTGTCACTTTGCACCTCAAATATTTAAATATTGCACTTTGCACCCCCCCCCCCCCCCTCATTCTCATATTCCTGACATTTTGCACTCTAGGCCTTTGAATTCAGCAATCAAAAATTAACATTGCTACGGTGCAAAGTGCCAAAAATATGAGAATGAGGGTGTAAAGCGTAATATTTAAATATTTGGGGTGCAAAGTAGCAAAAGTGATATTTTCAGGGATGCAAAGTGTAGCCCGATCTTTTTCTATCAGTTGTTAAGGACAGCCATCTCCGCGACCCCGTGGTAGGGTTTATTCCTTTTCCTACCTTGGTTCCCGACTGCTACCGCGCCCGAAACCTTCCGGAATATCCTTCTGATTACCCTCTACTGCTTGTCAAGGCCTGCCGATCCTCCTCCATCCCGTCTTACCGGTGATCTAGGTGCTCGGTGCAAATCCGAAGGTAGCCACTGTTCTTCCAGTTTGCCTGAAATTACTGTTCGTCTACCATGGTTCCAACGGTTGGTCTTCCCTGCAACTCCAAAGGCTATTCTTCCCCGCAACTCCATCGTTTATTCCAGTTCGCCTGAAACTCCATCGCCGCTCTAAAGACTGTTAACGTGCAACTCCAAAGGTTATTCTTTCTTGCAGGTATATTGGATTTTTTTTCATTTGTTCAATAAATAATGCATTGGCCATTGAGAATTTTTCAACAGAGAGTGTCACAGTTCCAGTTATTAAGTTTCAACATATTTTTTCTTTTTTTTCTTAGGTTTCAATTGTGTGTAGATTAAAATGAATCAGGAGCACACTTTATTGTTAATGAGCAACTCATCTAAATGCAGTCAAGTAGATGTTGAATTGCATTTTATGACTGACATCATATTTCATAGTCACGTTGAATTGATTGAATGAGTTCACAGTATCGCCAAAAGATTGGGTTTTGTTGTTGTTGTTCAAAGGGCTGATAAATTTGATGGTAGGTCTATGCCGAGAGTTTTGCTAGGATGCCATAAAGAAGGTTGCCCTCATTTTCATTAAAAAGTTCAACAATATTAATATTAAAGAAGTCGGTAGCAAAGAACAAGAAGAAGAAATAATTAATTTGACCGATCCATGACAAGATATGCTTAATTTTCTTTTATTAGACATACACATTTACGTTGTTAATCATGAGTACTAACTGTCATATTAATATTTTTAATGCAGATAAGTGAACCTTAAAGGTTTAATGGACAATCGTCATTAATTTTCGGACATCAAACAATATCTGGGTAAAAAATTGAATTTTTAAAACTTTATTTTATTTTGTACATAATCTCATGTTTTATAATTCCATTTTAATGCAGGATGACGGAAAGGGAGTAAGAATTGAGTTTTGAAGATCACAAACAAATTTTATATTTTGTACATTGTCTTTTAGATTATTTTTTTTAAGTAGATTTTGCTAAAATCACAAACAAATTTTGAACTTGTTTAACTTTAACTTTGATTTCTAGTAATTTTTGTTACATTTTTTCCTATATGAGATGTTTAACAAGAAATTTTGTTATGACAAAACACTTCTTTTGAAATTTTTTATTTTTTGGTGAAATAGATAACTTTTCATAATTGGTGTCTGATGGGTTCCCCTTTTTTATGGAAAGTCATGGGTGGGCCCCACCCCCCCCCCCCCCCATGATCTCTCATGGAGATGATGGGGGCGGACCCCCACTCCCTCCCCTCATGGGGAAACCGCCGCCATAGGAACCGCCGCCGGCAAGAGGCCGAGCCACCACCGGCGGCCGGCCCTCCCCCGACCGTGGCCGGCCTCGGCCATGGCCACCCCGACCATGGCCGCCCGGGGCCATGGCCGCCCCGGCCATGGCCGCCCGGGGCCATGGCCGCCCCGGCCACGGCCGCCCGGCCACGGCCGGCCGTGGCCACGGCCGCCCCGGCCACGGCCGCCCCGGCCACGGCCGCCCCGGCCACGGCCGCCCCGGCCACGGCCGCCCGGCCACGGCCGCCCGGCCACGGCCGGCCGTGGCCAGGGCCGCCCCGGCCGTGGCCGACCGGGGCATGGCCGCCCCGGCCGTGGCCGACCGGGGCCATGGCCGCCCGGCCATGGCCGGCCGTGACCTTGGCCGCCGCCGGCCTCCCTCGCCGGCCGCCCGGCTGCCGCCGCCGTCATGACGGCCCGCCTCAAGGGAAGCCCCCCCGGCCGTCCGATCAAGGGGGAGGCCCCGCCGGCCGTCCGATCAAGGGGGAGGCCCCGCCGGCCGTCCGATCGGGGCAAAACCACCCACTAACCCACTATGTTAGTGGTGGGGCCCGCCAAAACTTCCCCCTGGAGCCTATAAAAAGACCTCAGGGGCTCCTCATTTGATCATCTTCTTCTTCTCCGCCTTCCCCCTTCTTCTTCCTCAGGTGGAGGCTCCCCCGTTCTTCTCCGCCGGCGGCCACCCCCCGTCGCCAGCAACCAGCGGCCGCCTCTCGCCGCCAACCACCGGCCGCCGCCCGAGCCCTCCAGCGGCCCCCAGTGGCTATCAGCACCCGCCAACCACCAGCAAATAGCACCAGCAGCAGCCTCTAGTTAGTCGTCAACCACCAGCAGCCGCCTCTCGCCGCCAACCACCGACGACCACCCGCAGCCTCCAGCGGCCACCAACGGATACTAGCACCCTCCAACAGCTACCAGAACCTGCCATCGGATATTGGCACCCCACCAGAGCTCAGTTACAAGGGGAGCACTCCAAGGACTGAGAAGGACGCACAAAGGAAGCCGTGTCAACCCCTGGACACGCGTCGCCTCTGAGCGCATGCGACTGAAGTATCTCGCCCATTCCACCATCCAAGTCCCGTTGGCGAGGCAGTCTGTTGCCCACCAACGAGCGCATATACTCTCTCTCTCCTCAAGATTGTAACGGGAGCGGCCTGTCGCCCCGATTTCCCCCGTCAAATTGTAACCTCCAACAATCTAGTGGATTTTGATCGGCACCGACCCGGTCACGTGGTTTTTCACCCGGTTGAAGGGTTTTCCACGTTAAAACTTCTCGTGTCCATCCCCCATTTTTCAACTGACTGTGTGCGCGCTCGACCGCTCCGCGAGCTAAGGCGGTCCAAGAATATCCGGCCCGACCGGAGCATCGAGTTAGACCGCAACAGTGTCCATAGTCTATTGATGTATACATAGCTGATTTGGGTTGTACATAAATTTTGGTTGTCCAAGGCCAAAATTAGTGTGTTTGTATAACCACTCTAAAATAAACTAGTTTTGAGCATAAATTACATGATTTTTTTAGGTGAGATCGGACGTTCACGAACGACAATTCATGACCACTATGTTCACGACCGCCACCGCCATGCTAAACGAAGCCATAGTGTGTGGTTTAGTTTTGTGAGTGGGTTATGGTGTATGGAGGATTTAAATTAAAGGAGAATGAAGGGCTAAGATGGAAGAAGTGGTTTTTAGGTGGATGATCAAGAAGGGGGCAATCCTAACCCTCAATTGAATCATTACTCCTCTCTTTTATTTTTTAGCGATGTTATGTGCAGACCTATTTTTTGCTACGTGCAAACCACTAAAAATTCCAACTTCAAATGAGATTAAAGTCTCTAAACCTTAAAAAGAACTAAGTACATTTTATTTTCTCTCTTGTGTGGTTGTACGTGTGAAGGGTGAAAGTCACGAACTCCTACTCCAAATTTTCGCACTGCACCGAACACTTTGTGCACCATTTACGCCGGCAAATGGCTCCCCCACCGCCGGTTCTTGTGTGCCCTACTGACGGTGAACCTTCCCCTACAACCGGTGATTCTCAGTCAAGGTAAATATCCACACGATAAAGCTTTCCCTCTCCCCTATTTTTTGCATTTTCCGCGAGGTCTCGCATTTTTTCATTTGCAGGCTATATCCTCTCATTCTTTGCATTTTTTGGCGATATGCACTCGGATTTCTTCTCCTTGTTAAAAATTTCTTACATTTGAAACTTTTTTTCAAATTTCTTATATTTAGAGTTATTTTCTCCTATTTTTATAATTCTTCCTATTCACACATTTTCAGTATCTTATTTCCTCAAATTGCTTGTAATAATTTCTCCTATTTCTTATTATTACTTTATTGTAAGATCATGAAAACATCATTGTTTGATTTTCGTTCGTTGGAGCTTCAGTCACACAACCTCCGAATGATGATATTGTCCCCTCACCATTATTAAATCCTCAACATAATAGTGGTATTTGATCCAGTTTAGTGTATTGAATTTTTGATATAAATTCCTTGTGTAGATATCAAAATGTTGTATTATGAAGAGCCAAATTCATTTTCACAAATTGATCTTGGCATTTACTTTATCATGTCTAGTATATTTCCAAGTAAGGAATAACTAATAGTGGATTGGGCTAGAAATAATGCAAAACATTTGAGATTTGTCATTACTATTCAGAATGCAGACAAACTAATAAGTAGGCTCAAACCTAGAGTTATTCTTGAATGTAATAGAGCAGAGTATTATCATGCCAATCAACGTAATAAAGGATGTGATAGAGCAAGATATTATCTGCTCATCTTTTTTGCAGAAAACACTGACCTTCTTAGAAGGATGCATGACGACGAGGGGACTAAGCAAACTCCGGACAAGAACTCCAAAGGCTCCACAACAACGTAAACGAGAAAGCAACAGTGCTCTCCAATTTTTAACACCTAGCTATGAAGGACATAAATGGAAGGTACCATTAAAGTGAGAAAATTTCATTTCATTTTCTATTCTCTCTAAAAGGCAAACAGTGTTAAGCATAATCCAATCAAATATTTTGCATAAAAGCAGGAAATATCTGCCACAACCATAGCAAATCTTTGACTCATTAAAAAATATTCTCATAATTTTGAATCATAGACAGATAATAATTCATGACTTGTTCTTGTAATTATGCTCGAAGTCGTCACGAATGCAAGGAAAAATTTTCGCTCTCGTTGCTTCACGGATCACGATATGCGAAAATTTGGGATTATTTGATGGGGTTGCCTCTGAAGATTCCCAAGCCAAACCATTAGAGCTCCAACCAAACCACTTTGGCAATGCGGCCCGACCGGGCGATGCCGCGCATGCAAGTCGTGCCCGCTCGGAGGACGCAAAATCACCCCGAAAGAGGGGTTCAAGCCAAATGCCCGCAAGCAGGAAAGCGTGTGCGTCCACCGCTAACAAGCAATCATGCACGTTGAAAGATAGGGTAAGCTCTGAAAAACTCTAGAGCGGGGGGGGGGGGGGGGGGTGAATAGAGTTATTGAAATCTTTTAAGTTTTACTGAAATAAAAGATCTTTAATAAAATATATTACTATAGTATAAGTGTATAGGTGCACAAGTGCAGCAGATAAACTAGAGAGAGATAACTAAGCTACACAATAAAAATATATCACAGCACAAGCACAAAGGAAAAACAACACAGCCACACAGACAACACAAGAATTTTATAATGGTTCCCCAAACTTGGGTACATCCACTCTTCTACCACCCTAGGTAGGAATCCACTACAGGTTTTGATCAGGTGACTGCCACCAATAAGCTTTTGATCAGGTGCTCAAAAACCAAAACTCAAGTCTTTTGGTTAGGAGATTTGCAACCAGGAATAATTTTGAAGGGAATTAAAACCCTGTACATAGGTGGGAAGAGAGGTTGATGGAAGTCTTCTTTTCTCAAATCAAAATGAGAAGACTAAGTCGATTTGTGTTATTGTTAAAACTCCCCTTGAGATCTTGACTGGTTCAGGAGTGGAAGCTTTGCAAAAGGGTGAGTAGGCCTTTTAGTTCTTCAGAGATCCTTGACTGATTTGAATAACTTATCACTTGAGATCCCTGAAAACAAAGAGAGAAAGGAAGAAGGACTCTTGATGGTGATGGTTGTTCCTTCTTCTTCTCTTGAGAGCAGTAGATTTTCTGCGAGCTATTTTCACTACACTTTTCTTGTCTGTATGATTTTTCCTGTGACTTTCTTGTTGATAGCACACAAGTTTCTATGTATCTCTTTTCTTCTCTATTTTTCTTAGCTCTGAGATCTTCGCTAAGAGATCCTCGAATGATAACTTCAACTTGGTCGAATTCAAAAACCTGCAATAAATGCCTAGCCGGAATCTCGGAAATGAAAACGGCAAGTATGCTGTCATATATTCTATTCTATGTCTGTCCCGAGATATAAGTAGTTAATTCCATGAAGAATATTTGTAATCAATGTTGCCAGTAACGGCTCGATTCAAAGGATATAGAGCATTGATTATCCAGGGAATTAACGGTTTATAATAGTATAAAATAAGGAGACAGAAAAGGAAAGAATAAATGACAATATGTCTTACAGTTTTCGTAGACCTGAGAAAAGCTTTCGTCGACCTCTGCATTCGTCGACCTCTGATTAGTCGTCGACCTCTGCATTCGTCGACCTCTGATCAGCTTTCGTCGACCTGAGCTCTGCGAACAACTGCACTGCATAAACTGTCTGATTCTGTGCACTAAGTTCGTCGACCTAAGAACGGTTGTTCGCCGAGCTGAGATCCAAGATCGTCGAGCTGAGTCTGTAGTCTGGACTTATAATATTTTCTGATGTTGAGTGTTGAAGTATTGATCTGGCGTTGAGTGAGATGTCCTCTGGCTTTGAGTGTTAGATCACCATTCTGGAGTTGAGTCGTTTAAGAGTGTTGAGTCATTGATAGCGTTGAGAGCGTTGAGTGAACTTTGGCCCTGAGTAAACTTTGGCTTTGAATGAACTGTGGCGCTGAGTCAATTTTGGCGCTGAGAGATCTTTGGCTCTGAGAGCTGAAGTGTTAGTCGAGCTGAGGACAGAGTTCGTCGACCTGATGTTCTTAGTTCGTCGACTGAAGTTTGACAAAGGAGTTATCAATTTGTTCAGAGATCGTTGAGCTAAGATCTAAGTTCGTCGAGCTCAGCTTAGAGAATTGTCTTTGGGTTAGTCGAGCTGAGCACGATGATCGTCGACCGGAGTTCGACGAACGCAGATCTCCTTTTTATTACGTCTTGAATTTTCTAAGTCTTGAGTCTCTGACAGTGCTGGGGGCTGGTCCTTTCTACTGTTGACTTTAAGGACATGACCTAGACTCTAAAAACACATAACATTTGACCCTTCTATACAACATGAGTCACAACCTAAGAAGAGAACCTAGCCCAAATCACCTAGGAGTTCCAACAATCTCCCCCTATTTGGGTGAGGTTACTTCAAACAAAAACATATAGAGACCACAATACAAAATGAAGTAAACATAGCATAAAATTGAGATAACTGATAGAATAAATAAGCTATCAATACCTTTATAAAGCTATGCACTCAAATTGTTCACAATAAACATAAAAACAAAAAAAAATAAACAATCTAAATGTTCTTGTGAGAATCAGAAGACTTAGCAAATTTGATTATCCTGTTTAGATCTTGAGCTTGTCTCAGAGTCATGGTAATGTCAGCATCCCCAAGAGTCTTTTGAGAGGTAATTCTTGGAACCGCAACTTCAGGATGTAGATCCATGTATTCATCAGCATTGAACAATTTTCCCACTTGATATCTTTCAAACTCTTTCTTCATGTAGTTTGACATAGTTGAGAACTGAGAGGAATCTTGACCTTTTTCTCTAGCTTGCCTGATCTGAGATAGAGCCACATATTCTTTGAATCTAGCCATTCTGGTGGTTGGACTAGTTTCAGGATCATAGGCTTGAATTGGAGGTCCTTCAGGGCTGTTAGCTTTGCCAGGAGATGGAGGAGGAGAGAATGTTGGCTGGGGAGCAGACTGCTGAGCTTTGAATGAACTTTTAGAAGATGACTGATGTCTATGTTAGTGTTGACTACCTCTAGAAGATTGAGATGGTCTTCCTTGCCTCTGATAGGTTTTGGTAAGAGTAGGCTTGGAAGAAGCATCTGAGCTTTGAGATATGGTTCCTGAGGCACCTACAGCTGGAGGAGGGGGAGGAAGTTAATCCCTTTTGAACTTCTGTGGTGGAGGAGAATACCTTCTGCTTTTCTTTCTGTTCTTTTGCTCATTTTTGGATAGCCACATCCAAACTGGCATACCCTTATAAGGAGTTACATTGTGCAGAATGTAATAGGGAGTGTCATTTGTTGGATTTATTTTTGGAGCAGGAGGAGGAGCTTTTCTTTTCTTTGAGATTTTCTTCCTCTTAGGATCTTCATATGAGTCATCATCCTCATCATCATCAGAAGAAGAAGACTGAGGGTTGTCATACATATCATGCATCTATCTGTTTTAGTATATCCTTGGGGATTTCTTTACTTATTGGAGTGGGAACAACTTCAGTATGAGCTGCTTCAGCTTCCATAGCAATGTCCTGATTTATTAGATCATCCAGATTAAGGAGGGGGCTATTATCCATGATATAAGATGGCCTAGGAGGGCTAGATCTCTGTTCATACAATACTTCTGGAGGAACTATCAAACTTTTCTTTATAGTATCTAATACTTCTGAGCTTACAGGGGAAGTGTAGCATACAATTTCTCTTGATGATGAAGTGGGGGAAGGAGAGGCAGAAATGAATGTAAGATCCAAAGATTTTCAGCAAAGTAGCTAGATTCGCTTTAGATTTGATCAAGTAGACCCTTCCAGGCAGAACTTCTGGCAAGATGGTCTCTTGAGCATTGGATACTACAATATATTTACATTGATTATATACATCTGCTACTGAGTCAGGTATCTCTGCATCATTTGTTTCCATATCATGTTCAAGAAAATTCAAGAAGTCTGTTTCCATGTCAATGTTTGTTCCTGCTGCTGCTGCTGGTTCTGCTGCTTCTGATACAATTACTGGTTCTGTTGCTGCTGCTGCTTCATCATCAAATATCTCCCCCTGCCTGGTTTCAGTAGATACTGAAGTCAGGCCCCCAGATGAAGAGAGGGTAGAGGTGAGGGCAGAGATTTGAGCAGAAAGAGATGAGATGGAGACAGCAAGAGGGGAAATTGCCTCTACTATGATGGTTTGGAGGAGGGGTTTAAGGAGTTCAAATAGTGGTTGGATGATTGAGGGATCCAAAGTTGTTGAGGCAGAGGTGTTGGCAGAAGATGATGGAAGGTGGATAGTTGTATTGATGGTAGGTGCTGGTTGAGTAAGTGGAATTGAAGTGTCTGGAGGGGAGTTATGTTGAGGAGAAGAAGTGTTTAGGGGGGATGATAACAGATTGAAAGATGGGAGATTAGCAAGATGAGATGGAAGTGGAGATTGGGGAGGTGTTGGTATTGATGTGTTATGCTGAGGGGAAGAAGGATTTGATGGTATATGTGTAGAATGAATTGGAGATGCTGGAGGTGTTGGGGTATGTATTAGAATTGTAGTGGAGGGTGGAGTTGGTTGGTCTTGAGGTTGGGATGGAGCTTGAGGGGCAGGAGGAGGTGGAGGGGTGGAGATAAGCCCTTCAGTGGGGTGTGGAGAGGCTGGTGCAGCCTTTGTATTTTCAGAAGTTTTAGAGGAGGACTTGCCCTTAGATGGCTTTATGATAGTCCTCTCCCATCTGCCAAAGAGGGCAGATTAGAGCCTCTTAGAGGCATTAATGAATGTGGTCTGAGATACCAGCAGTTCATTAGCCTTGGCTTTCAGTAACAAGCCCAAGATTCTTCCATAGCAAACCTCCTTTTTGATATTCTTGTTCCTGATTAAGTCAAACAGGATCTGTGCCCAGTTCACATTTTTCTTACTGACCAAAGCAGCCATAACCAGGAACTGTTGCCTGGATATGTAGTCATGTGTTGTATGCTTAGCAAACAGCACCTTCCCAACGACATCTGCAAGAAATTTATATGCCGGGGAGAAATTTTTCTTAATCAATTTGTTACCGCCGAAGTGACCCATAACAGTCAGCATGTCCTCATATTCCTTATCATCTATTTCTAGATCATCTTCTTCAATATTCAGATTAAAAAGTTCAGATAAAACGGTGGGAGTAAGAATCACCTGATTTCCGCTGATAGTCCCAGTCATTTCAGTATCAGTTGAGGATGAAGAACTAACCCATTCCTTGATTTCAGTTATAGGTATCCTGATCCTTTCAGTCATAAACTGCTTCAGTTCTTGTTCCTCGAATAGTTGTAGAATGTCTAGGAAAAGTTGATCGGACTGTTGAAATGAGTCAAAGTCGATATCAAAACCATGATCGAACTTCATGTCAGTTGATCCAGTAGCGGCAATTTGCGAAGTTGAGATAGAATGAGAGAGAGTGAGCACCTGCAAGAGAAATCACAAGATCAAGTGCAGGAGGGGAAATTCTGAGAGCGCGGGATTGAGGTCGAAGAAGAAAGCCTTAATAAAGGTTTTCGCAATATGAATCGCCAATCTCAATCCGACGGAAACATAAGATTCTTCGATCTCAGGTCGACGAAAACTTCATAAAGGGAAAAAGTTCATCGATCTAAGGACGAAGAGAGGGGAAGTTTTCGTCGTTCGCAGAAAACTTTTTGAGACAGAATTCGTCTGTTGAAACCGAAAAATCTGTCCCTGTGGAGTTCGACCCTTGCGGAAGGGGTGATCGCACACTTACTTCTCTACTCACAAGCCCAAGTGACAAGGGAAAAGGACAGGGGACAGACCCAAGGCTTCAGCACGGAGGTCCCACCACACACCCGGAAGATCTTAGAGCGCTTCCCCTCCTTAGCCAAGTGCCGAAGCTAAGGTACCTCAGAAAGCGCTAGAAGACCGGGCACCAGCAAGCGTGCCTTCTGAGGTACCCCTTGGGTCCTATTTATAGGAAAAGATGATCTGCCAATATCCAGCCGTCACTGTTTTCGAGGACTATAGGCAATCCAGAGGGGGTAACATGGTAAAAACACCCCGCAACTGAAGGGTGAGCTGGCCCTGAGAAGAGCCCATCGAGTGGGGGTGGCGAGTATGGGCGCGAGAAGGCTCCCCCACGCGCCGAGGTGAAAAGCGGCGAGTGAGCTCGCCTCTCTCAGCGCCGCGGACCTGACTCGCCTGACTCAACGCCACTGGAGAAGGCGCTGAGTGAGCTCGCCTCTCTCAGTGCCGCGGACCGGCTCGCCTCGCCTCAGGCCTGGGAAAGTTGGGCCTGAAGCCCCTGCTCGCAGATGACGGTCGCGTTGGCACTCGCCAACCCCTCGGATCTAGACGAGCACGTACTCGGCCGGCCCCACGATGAATGGCTTCCTCTCGCCGGGCTCAGCTCCACGATCTTCGAGCTCGGCCCGACGATTGTCGAGCCCGTACTCGGCATGCTGGGCTTGGCATACCCTGCTGAACTCTCCTGGGGCTCAGGGGCGGTCTGGGCCGACCGGATCGGCTCCTGTTAGCCCACTCGCTGGATACGGGGTTGTATACAATCCCCGCTCTTTGCGAGGTTGGCACAAACTCGGAAAGAAACATCCAACCCACTAGGATCCTGCGAGTGCGACAGGAGCCAAAAGGAATCTCTTGGTAGGACCCACCGGTGGCTATATATACATGCCCTGCCTGCTCGACTTACTTTCGCCCCTTTCTTTACTTAAGCCCTGCCGAGATGCCACTCCCAAAAGAGGTCATGGAGCGACTCGCGAAATCCCGCGGGGAGACCTCCCTTCGCGCTGCGGCCCTGACGGATCTGAACGCCCCAGCTCGCCGCTTTGCTGAATTTGGCTCGGCCAAGAGGGCGAGGCCCTTTCCTCCCGAGGCCGAGCACATCTTTGCTGACCTAAAGAACACCTTGGCCAATGGCTCTGACTCCTCCAACCGTTCTGCCCTGGCCCCTCATGATAAAGATTTTGTGGATCTTACTGCCGAACAGGACCAAGGCGGTGAGGTCTCCACACCGAGGGTCGAGAATCTACCTGCCAAGGCGCCTGAGCTATCCTCTGACCCGCGCCCGCAAGACTCGCCCCTTGTCACCGAAGTCATGGAGCCGGATTCGCGGGGGCTGGTATCGCCGGCTCGCCTTCACCCTCAACAACCCTCTTTTGCTCCCGCGGCTACTGGGGTGGATGCCGAGCACACACCCGCTCCTGCTTCCCCCCGAGATTCTGAAGGTATGTCCCTGACCCCCTCATTTTGCGTCCGATTCTAATTGACGCTCGCCCCTCCCACTCGCTATCTCGGCTTCCCTGTGCAGGCTTCCCTAACCAATCTGGGGCCGATGACTCAGCCGAACAGGCCGTCTACTCGCCCCTTCCATCGCCGCGCGCTTTGGAAATCTTCTTGGACTCGGAGGTGGATAGCCCCGAATGGTCGAGGCGGAGCCAACTGGTCCTCAAAAAGTTAGTGCGCGAGCTCCAGGTGCTGAAGAAAGACAATTCCAGGCTGCAGGAGGAGTGCGTGCGGCTTGCTGGCGAGCTGAGGGTCAGCTTGGCGTATGTGGCGACGTCTTCCTCCATACTCTTCGATGAGATTGATGAGAACCTGCGAGCGGCGAACAGGAATCTGGGGCAGCTTCGGCAACTCTTCGCGCAGCGGCTGGCGACATCGGGTCGGCGAGACCGAGGTAATTAAGGACGGCTCCCTTGCGAGCCGACCGATACTCGCCCCCACTGTCGTCTGGTCTATGCGCGCGCTTTTCTGTTTTTCCTTGCTCTAGACAATTTGATCTTTTAATGCTAATAAAGTGTATAAATTTTTATCATGCGAGCGTATCTTTTCTCCTTCGAGTGGTGCGTGCCTTTTCGAATTCCTCATCTAGGCTCGCCTAGGTCGGCGAGTAGAGAGCTGCGAGACGGGATACGTGAGACAGGGTATGCGAGCCGGGCTGGTCAGTCGGTTTCGTTTCCCCTCCTTTTTCTATAAATAGGGATCCCCACCTACACCCGGCTACGCCTTTATTGCCTTCTCATTTCTTCTTTTCCTTGCTCTCCCCACCTGCTGCTCGCGTGCTTTCGTTCCCTCAGCGAGTATGGGTAAAGGAAACCCCGACTTCGATGGCCGCGCCAAATGCGCCCAGAACTTCGCGGACCACTGTTTTTTCGAGGGGAACACCACGGCGGGCGAGCTCGCCGAGTTTTGTGGCGGACTATGTCCCTGCCGGCTTTGTGGCCCGCCTCCCGGCGGAGCATGAGGCCGTCAACTCCTTCTTTGAGGACGAGCTCACCTTCCCCATCTCGCATTTTGAGGTGGGGTTGCGCCTGCCGCTCTGGCCGGAGGTCCGCGAGGTACTTAAGTACTACGGCGTTGTGCCCGCATAGCTCAACCCCAACGTCATCGCTATGATAGTGGGGTTTTCCTGCTACCTCCGCCGAGAGCGGATCGAGTTCAACCTCACCGTCTTCCGCAAGCTCTTCTCCTACAAAGCCAATGCCGACGGGGTCGCCTTCTTCGGCGGTTCATCCATAAAGATCCACGAGGTGGCCAACAAGAATCACAATTGGATGTCGAAGATCGCCTTCATCCGGGGCGACCTCGGCAACATTCCCTTCTCGCCCCTGCAGAAGAGCGAGGAGGTGTACCGGCCGCCGTCCGTGTCTGGCAATGACGCCGAGCTTCACAAGTTCTTTCTGTACAAGGACTTTGAATTCTCCTTCCTCCGCCGCAGCCTCGAATCCCTATCGCCTGTCCTTCCTGGTGAAGGTTTGTCTCGCCCACCTTCTGCTCACCACTTGGCCTAATTGATCAGAACCTTATTTTTTGGCTAAGTTTTTTTTTGCAGGGGAGCGACTGATCCCGGTGAACCCTCCCTTTGCCGACCCGGGAGTGTTTTCGGACCCGCTTGAGCGGGCCCGGGCCGTGGCTGAGGCGTGACGGGAAGAGAAGGTCAGAGGTAAGCCCTCTAGTAAGAGGCGACTGGAGCTTGGGGGGCCGAGCTCGGTACACCGCCCCTCGGCCTCTAAAAAGGCGAGGGTGGTCTCGCGAGGCCGGCCACAGCAGCCCGTATCGCCCGTCAGGTTCATGAGCTCGCCGGAGGTTTTATCCGACGAAGCCCCGGCGAGCCCACTGAAGGAGACGTCATCCCCTCATGGGAAGAAGCACGGGTCCTCCTCCCCTCCTTCCGTGGAGGAGGTTGCTTCCAGTGGCTCGGGAGCTCCAAAGGACCACCCCCACTTCGGGAAGGGGGGAAGGAGCAAGGATGCGGCTGGCGAGCCGATGCTGGTCTGGGATGAGGGGGTCCACTGCATCTCCATCTCCACTCGCTTCCCCTCCTGGGGAGCTCGCCGGCCTCCCACGGGCCACGTGTTTTCCCTTAGCTTCGGCCTCTATGGTCGGGAGGGCGCCGATGCCTACCAGAACTTGACTCCTCGGCAGATAGGCCACGAGGGTCTGCAGGCTCATCTGAGGGTCTTCGAACTTCACCATATGATGGTCCGCCGCAGCTTCCAGCTCAGCCAACTTCTGATAAAAGCCGAGCAGGAGCGCGACCTGGCGGCGGAGAAAGCTGCCGACGCGGAGAGGCGGTTCGGCATTGCCGAGCGCTTACTCGACGAGGCCTCGGGTGGGCTGGTAAGAGCCGACCAACTCTCATTTTAACTTGGGAAAATATTTTACCGAGAATCTGACTTTTTTTCTTTTCAGGACGCCGAGTCCGCCAAGGTGTTGCAGGCCCACGCTAGCGAGTTAGAGGGCGAGACTGCCCTGCTGTGGGTCCGCCTCGCGGATCAGGAGTCCAGCTCGCACGAGCAGGAGGCCCTTGCTGCTCGGTCGGCGACCGAGGTGGAGGCGCTAAAGGAGCAGAACCGCTGTCTCCAAGGCAAGGTCCGTCGGCTGACGGAAGCCCTTTTCCCCCCAGACGGCGCCGACCCCCCTTTCCCCTACAAGCGCCCCCGGGTTTTCGGTGAGGGGGAGGTCATGGAGCGGCTGTGAGTCAACTCGATCGAGTCTACCGAATGCCTCCTGGACGCCATGAAAGGATCGGGGATTCTGGCCGAGGGCTACGAGGAGGTGGCGGTCCGGGATCTTTTGTCGAGCCTGTTCCCGCCGTCCCCGCCCAGCGAGAAGGAGGAGAGCTTCGGCTCCCTCTTCGATGGGACGAAGGGCAAGGAAAAGTAGCTCGGAGGCGAGGAGGATCGCCATTCGGGAGAGGAGGGCGAGAGCTGACCGAACTTCCCCCCCCCCTTCTCTACTGTCTTTCTTCTTGTAATCATCCCCCACCCCCTTTTTGTAATCTCGTCGGGGCGAGCCTTTCCCCTTTTGGCAAATATAATGAAAAAATTTCTATCTCTTTTTTACCTTTAGCGCTAGAATGCACGTGAGTTAGGATTCGCGCTCGGCGAGAGGCCTTGAGCATTGGCAGCGACCAGACTCGCGATCTCTCCACTTACTCGCTAGGTGACCTTTGCGAGAGCGGTCGCCGCAGGTGCCCGCCTATCATTCCGAGAAAAGATCTTCTACCGAGCAGACCCCTGCGAGTCCAGGCTCACGCGGGAGGCATATTTTTCCTTCGACTAGGTAGGGCCAAAAATCCTTCCTAATCAGAAAACAAAGGGAAGCAGGACCCCTTGGGCTCGCCTCTCCGACTGGTGGGTTTGCTCGCATATGTTTGCCATGTGTCAACCTTCGGGTCCACCCCACCCCCCCCCGGACCGTGACAACGTCCATCGTGACCCTTGCCCTTGCCGGCTCGAAGGGAATCTGACAGCGGGAGAATCGAGACCTACCCCCGGAATGAGAATATTCAGATCATTTGCTTCTCCCGGGTGCTTCTCCCGGGTGCTACCACCGGGCCAATCAACTAGGTGGGAGCCTGAGGGCGGGTGTTGAACATCCTTCGGGCTCAGCCCCAGGGTCATAACGACGTCCATCGAGACCCCGGCCCTGCCAGCTTGGAGGGAGCCTGACAGCGGGAGAATCGAGACCTAACCCCAGAGCGAGAATACTTAGAATATTTTCCTTTCCTGGGTGCTACCATCAGGCCAGTCAGCTAGATGGGAGCCTGAAGGCGGGCGTTGAACATCCTCCGGGCTCAGCCCCAGGGTCATAACGACGTCCATCGAGACCCCGGCCCTGGAAGCTTGGAGGGAGCCTGGCAGCGGGAGAATCGAGACCTAACCCCAGAGCGAGAATACTTAGAATATTTTCCTTTCCCGGGTGCTACCACCAGGCCAGTCAGCTAGATGGGAACCTGAGGACAAGCGTTGAACATCCTCCGGGCTCAGCCCCAGGGTCATAACGACGTCCATCGAGACCCCGACCCTGTCAGCTTGGAGGGAGCCTGGCAGCGGGAGAATCGAGACCTAACCCCAGAGCGAGAATACTTAGAATATTTTCCTTTCCCGGGTGCTACCACCAGGCCAGTCAGCTAGATGGGAGCTTGAGGACGGGTGTTGAACATCCTCCAGGCTCAGCCCCAGGGTCATAACGACGTCCATCGAGACCCCGACCCTGCCAGCTTGGAGGGAGCCTGGCAGCGGGAGAATCGAGACCTAACCCCAGAGCGAGAATACTTAGAATATTTGCTGAGTGTTTTTGATGCTCTTCCACGGAAGTTCCGCCACATCTCATGTCATTGTTACGATTATTATGAACAAAAGGAGGCTCAAATGAGTGAAACACATTGCATTGAAAGAATTGAGGAACATACAAACATTCAGGGATAGAAGCGTTTCAGGTCGTCGCCGCTCCAGGTGTGGCTCAAAGTCTCGCCCTCCACATTTTGGAGGCGGTACCCTCCCGATTTTAATGTCTCCTTTACGATGTAGGGCCCCTCCTAGTTTGGATGGAGCTTGCCCACGGTCGCTGATCTTCCCGCCGCATCTACCTTCTTTAGAACCAGGTCGCCTTCCACAAACTGCTTGAACCGGAAATGTTTGTCAAAATACTTAGCCATTCTCCGCTTGACTTCCTCGCGCACTTCTTCTATCAAGTCTAAGGAGAGCCGCTGTTCTCCCTCATTTTCAACTCTCCACTCCTCCCTTCCAGCTTCCGCCTTAGCGACCCTGGGAGTACGAACCTCAAGTTCAATGGGGAGCACCGCCTTGCTTCCGTGAGATAGTTTAAAAGGCGTCTCTCCCGTGGCGGTGTTGGGAGTAGTCCTCAGGGCCCAGAGGACCAAGGGGAGTTGCTCCACCCAATTCTCCTTCAAATTTTCCACCTTCTTTTTCAGGAGGTTCACGATAATCTTGTTGGCCGCCTCCACCTGCCCGTTGCTCCTTGGGTGGTGTACAGAGGCGAACCTGAGGTCAATCTCGAGCTCTCCACAGAACTTGATGAACTCGTTGCTGGTGAATTGTGGTCCGTTGTCGGTGACGATGTCTTGGGGCATCCCATGCCTGCAGATGATCTCCCCCCATACGAAATTTCGAATGATCTGCGAGGTCACCTTGGCCAACGCCTTCACCTCCATCCACTTGGAGAAATAGTCGATCATTACCAGCAAGAATTTTCTCTGCCGCTTGCCTGGGGGAAGGGACCTACCAAGTCCATTCCCCAAATTGCGAAAGGCCAAGGGGCCGTGATACTCCTGAGTCGCTGAGCCGGTTGTAGTTGGAGGGGGGCAAACAGTTGGCACTTATGGCATTTTTTGACAAATTCTAAGGCACCGTGCCCCAGGGTAGGCCAGAAGTAGCCCTGCCTGATGATCCTTCCCTCCAGGGTCCGACCTCCCGAATGGCTCCCACATTCCCCGGAGTGGACCTCTTCAAAAATCCTCGACACGTCCCCCTCCGCCACACAACGAGCTAGTAATCCTGAAAGGGTCTTGCGGTAAAGTTGCCTGCCGCGCAAGAGGTAATATGCTGACTTGTACTTGAGCTTCTTTCTATCCATCCCTTCTGGGTACTCTCCCGTGGACAAGTAGGTAGTGAATGGGTCCATCCATGTGGATCGCCGATCTATCTCCATCAACTCTCCTTCCTCCAGGGATGGGTGAAAAAGGTCCGTGATAGTGCCCCCCACCCGAGGGCCGCGCTTGGCAAGGTGGTCGACTTGTTCACTTTCCTCTCGTGGCACATGCTGAATGGAGAAGGTTTGGAACCCCCCAATAATTCCCTTAACCTTGGCCAGATATCGTTGCAGGGTGGGCTCCCTCGCCTCAAACTCCCCGTTGATCTGGGAGGCTACTACCATAGAGTCAGTGAGGACCTTCACATCATGCACTCCCAATTCCTTGGTCAGGCACAATCCTGCGATCACTGCCTCGTACTCGGCCTGGTTGTTGGTTATGGAGAAATGTATCACCACCGTTTGCTCAATCCGGGTCCCTTGGGGACTCTCCAAGACGACCCCAACCCCCAAGGAGTGTTTCCCTGAAGCCCCATCCACCATCACCTTCCAAGGGATGGAGCAAGTGAGTTTGTCTTCTGCTACCTCGACCACATAGTCAGCCAGGAAGTCAGCCATTGCTTGCGCCTTGATCGCGAGTCGAGGGACAAAGGAGATGTCAAACTCGCTCAACTCCACCGACCACTTGGCGAGTCTTCCTCAGTGCTCCACTCCCTCGAAGATGTTGCGGAGGGGGTGATCGGTTACCACCTGGATGGAGTGTGCCTGGAAGTAGGGCCTGAGCCTCCGGGCCGAGATGATTAGAGCGAAGGCCAACTTCTCCAAGATGGGTAGCGGAGTTCCGCCTTCCTCAGAACCCTACTTACATAATAGATGGGCAGCTGCTTCCTCCCCTCTTCCCGAACTAAGACAGAACTCACGGCCTCCGCCCCGACCCCTAAATACAAAAACAAATCCTCCCCCTCCTTCGGCCCTTGGAGCAAGGGGGCCTGAGTCAACGGCCTCTTCAAGGCCTGGAATGCCTGCTCGCACTCCGGGGTCCACTCGAACTTCCGACCTCCCCTCAAGATTTTGAAGAAGGGAGAACACCTTTCCCCGGCCCGGGAGAGGAACCTGCTCAGTCCTGCCAGCTTCCCCGTCAGTCGTTGTACCTCCTTCGCATCCCGAGGTGACCCCAACTCCATAATCGCCCGGACCTTGTCAGGGTTGGGTTCGAATCCGGCGGGGGTGAGGAGATGACCAAGAAATTTGCCTTTGCTCGCCCCAAAGATGCACTTCAGAGGATTCAACCTCATCTTGTATTTACGCAGGGTGCCAAAGGTCTCCTCCAGATCCTGGAGGTGAGAACCGACCTCCCGACTTTTTACCATCAAGTCATCCACGTACACTTCCAAGTTCCTCCCCTTTTGTCCCTGGAATACACGGTCCATCATCTTCTGGTATGTTGCCCTTGCATTTTTTAACCCAAAAGGAATCATCTTGTAGCAGTAGCATCTATCTCCTGTGATGAACGAGACATTTTTTATGTCAGGAGGGTGCATCCTGATCTGATGATAACCTGAAAAAGCATCTAAAAAACTCATCACAGAGAAACCAACGGCTGAATCTACCAGCGCGTCGATTCTAGGCAAGGGGTAATAATCTTTCGGACATGATTTATTAAGCAGTGAAAAATCTACACACATCCTCCACCGGCCGTCCCCTTTTTTTACCATTACAACATTCGAGACCCAACCGGGGTATTGAATTTCGAAAACGAAGCCGGCCTTAAGGAGCTTGGCGACTTCCTCCCTGATTGGTTCGACCAGCTTGTCCGTGACGGACCTCCTCTTCTGCTGGATGGGGCGAGCCTCCGGGTCTAGATTGAGACGGTGACAGACGACGTCAGCATCGATCCCAGGCATCTCGGCTGCGCTCCAAGCGAAGACATCCACGTTTTTTGGATGCATTCCAGCACCCTGCCTTGATCCTCCGGGGTCCACCCTGCCATCCTGGGTGATAACTTCCATCTCCACTACCTCCTCGGTGGACTCCAACCGGGACTGATCCTCCCATTCTGTGTTGTCCTCCCCTCTTGGAGTAAGGACCTCCCCTCCTTCTATGATCATCACCTCAACCGACTCCTCAGGGAGTACCTCGCGGGCTTCCCCTTCCATCCTTCCTTCTTCCCCGCCTTCTTCTCCGGCCTCTTGCCCTTCCACCACCTCCATCCTTCTCCCCATCTCTTCGGCCTCCTCCTGCCAAGAAATGGAATTCACCGCCGTCACGTAGCATTCTCAAGCTGCCTTGGGGTCACCGCGAACCCGGACCTGGATCCCCTCCACGTTGAACTTAAGACATTGATGGAAGGAGGAGGGGACGCAGCGGAAGGCGCTGATGAGGGGCCTTCCGAAAATGGCGTTGTAGCTGCTGCGGGCCTCCACTATGACGAACCAGCAGTTCCTGGATTGCCCCCTAAGTTGACATGGAGTCCCAATCCCCCCCTCTACTTCTTTCCTCTCCCTCGAAAAACCGAAGAGAGGCCCATCGGAGGCCAGCACTCTCTTGGCTTCTACCTGCATGACATCGAAGGGCCTCTTGAAGATGATGTTGACGGAGCTCCCATTATCAATGAGGATCCGGGAGACCGTGAAATTCTCGATGGCTGTCTGGATGACCAGCGCATCACAGAAGGGGTCATCATGACCCGGCATGTTCTCCCTTGAGAAGGTGATCCTCTCCTCTGGGGGTGGAGTCTAAGATGTGGAGTCGATGCTCCTTCAGTATATGGTGTGGAGGCTTGCATTCCGGGAAGCCTCAACTCCAACTCCCCCATGGATCACTCTGATCCCTCCTCGGGTCCCAACATCGGCCCAGTCTTCGCAACGATCCCCTTCCGCCTGAGGCCGGACTTCCTCAATCCGCACCTCCTGATGATTCCGCTGCTGCTGCTGCTCCCTGTTCCCCCGCATCTCGAGGAACTCCGGACACGTGATCGTCGTGTGCCCCTCCTCTTGATGGTAGTCACAATAGGGCAGGTCTACCCTGACCTCCCTCCTCCTTCTTAGTTGTCCTCTCCTTCTCCCCCCAGGGCGATAGCCATGACCTCCTCCTTATCGGGAAGAGGGGGTCTCTGGCCCTGCCTCCCCCCTGGGGGTGGAACTGGCCGCGCCCACCTTGGCGGTTATCTCCTCCCTGGTAACCCCTCCGTGGCCCTTGATCCTGCCACTCCGGCCTCCAACCCAATCGGTTATTCGGCTCCTGACGCCCCCACCTGGGCTGCTGCGGTTGCTGTTCTCTCTGCTGGGGCTCGACCCTTCTCTCCTCCTGAGCTCGACTTCCCCTTGGCTTCTCCTCCTCCACGGCCCACCTGGCCAATCTCCGAGCGAACTCTGGATGTGCTGCCTCCATGTCGGCCTCCCTTGCCGCCCTTTCTAGGAGCGCTTCGAAAGACACCGGAGGCGTCCTTTTCAACTCCATGACGAAGAACCCGGGTTGGAGACCAAGGGTGAAGGCCACCATCATGGTGTGCCCTGAAATCTATTGTACCTGGGACAGTTCCTCCTGAAACCTGTCCAGGTAACTTCCCAGGGTCTCCCATACTTTCTGCCTGATACGGAACAAGGACTCGACCTCCCTCTTCCTTTTCTTTGAGGTGGTGAATCTCAACATGAATCCCCAGCGCAAGTCCTCGAAGCAGTAGATGGAACCGGCCGGGAGCTGATGAAACCACTCTCTCGCTTTCTCCCTGAGGGTGATGGCGAAGAGCCTACACTTGAAGCCATCCGACATCTGTTGGATTGATACCACGTCTTCGAACCACTGGACGTGCTGGATCGGATCTCCCTTCCCTGAGTAGTAGGACATCTCCGGCTCTCGGAACCCTTCTGGAACTGGGGCTAACGAAACGAATTCGCTGAAGGGACTTCCTCCCTCGGCCGGGCGAGTTGGGAACTCCCTCCCCACCGTCTCGCTGAATGGGTACTCGCCTGCCGAGCCTGGGAAGAGGACTCGCCCCCTCGGCTCGCGCTCCCCCTCGCTCGCGACCTCCTTCCCCGCGCGCCTGAGGGGCGCATCGTTGCCTAGTGCTGGATCGGCGACTACGGGAACCGCTGGCGTCGTGCTCTCGGCTCGCATGCCGAGTGCGACCCTAAAGAGACCGAGTACTTCCTCCCTGAGCTCCGCGGACATCCCCGCCGTCGCGGGAGGGGGAGGAGGTGGTGAGCTCGCCCTGCCTGAACCTTGCCCTTCGTCTCTTGTCATCGGTCTTGCGGAAGATTTTCTGTGCTGACCACGCTCCACGCTCACCGCACCAAAGTGTTGAAACAGAAAAATCGATCCCTGTGGAGTTCGACCCTTGCGGAAGGGGTGATCGCACACTTACTTCTCTACTCACAAGCCCAAGTAACAAGGGAAAAGGACCGGGGACAGACCCAAGGCTTTAGCACGGAGGTCCCACCACACACCCGGAAGATCTTAGAGCGCTTCCCCTCCTTAGCCAAGTGCTGAAGCTAAGGTACCTCAGAAAGCGCTAGAAGACCGGACACCAGCAAGCGTGCCTTCTAAGGTACCCCTCAGGTCCTATTTATAGGAAAAGATGATCTGCCAATATCCAGCCGTCACTGTTTTCGAGTACTATAGGCAATCCAGAGGGGGTAACATGGTAAAAACACCCCGCAACTGAAGGGCGAGCTGGCCCTGAGAAGAGCCCATCGAGCGGGGGCGGCGAGTATGGGCGCGAGAAGGCTCTCCCACGCGCCGAGGTGAAAAGCGGCGAGTGAGCTCGCCTCTCTCAGCGCCGCGGACCTGACTCGCCTGACTCAACGCCACTGGAGAAGGCGCTGAGTGAGCTCGCCTCTCTCAGCACCGCGGACCGGCTCGCCTCGCCTCAGGCCTGAGAAAGTTGGGTCTGAAGCCCCTGCTCGCAGATGACGGTCGCGTTGGCACTCGCCAACCCCTCGGCTCTAGACGAGCACGTACTCGGCCGGCCCCACGATGAATGGCTTCCTCTCGCCGGGCTCAGCTCCACGATCTTCGAGCTCGGCCCGACGATTGCTGAGCCCGTACTCGGCATGCTGGGCTCGGCATACCCTGCTGAACTCGCCTGGGGCTCGGGTGCGGTCTGGGCCGACCGGATCGGCTCTTGTTAGCCCACTCGCTTGATACGGGGTTGTACATCGTCGATCTTTGGTCGACGAATGAGCTATACTAGGAGATTTTGTCGATCTTAGGTCGACGAAAATTCTCAAGAATAGTTATCAGTTCGTCGATCTCAGGTCGACAAACAGAGACAATTCTTTGACTATAGACAGAGCATTTGATTAAATCCTGACCATTTATCATACCAAGCTGATTGACAAAGAACAGATGCTTGGATGAGTCCAATGGCTTAGTGAATATATCTGCTCTTTGCAAATCAGTAGAGATAAATTCAAGTTTAATCTTTTGTTTGTCAACACAATCTCTAATGAAATGATGTCTAATGTCTATATGCTTAGTTCTAGAATGCAATACTGGATTTTGTGCAATGGAAATAGCACTTGTATTATCACACAGTATAGTTGAATTATTTAAGTTGATACCATAATCCAGTAGTTGGTTTTGTATCCACAAAATCTGTGAACCGCAACTGCCTACAGCCATATACTCAGCTTCAGCAGTGGATGTTGAAACAGATGTTTGTTTTCTACAGAACCAAGATACAAGTCTGTCACCAAGGAACTGACAAGTTCCAGAGGTGCTTTTCCTGTCTACTCTACATCCAATATAATCAGCATCAGAGAATCCAGTTAACACAAATGTTGATTCTGTTGGATACCAGAGGCCTAAATCTGGACAACCTTTTATATATCTCAAAATCCTTTTTAAGAAAATAAGGTGAGATTCTTTAGTGTTCACCTAGAACCTAGCACAAAGACATGTGGCAAACATAATGTCTGGTCTGCTTGCTGTTAAGTACAGTAGGGATCCAACAATGGCCCTATACTTGGTCTGATCAACTGGTTTTCCAGATTCATCAGCATCTACAACAGCATTGGCAGCCATGGGAGTTTTCATGACAGAGGCATCATTCATCCCAAACTTCTTAATAAGATCTTTAGCATATTTAGACTGAGAGATGAAAATTCCTTCAGGGGTTTGTTTCACTTGGAGACCAAGGAAATATGATAACTCACCCATGCTACTCATCTCAAACCTTGAGTGCATTAGATCAGAAAATCTTTTGCACAGATTTAGATCCGTAGAACCAAAGATTATGTCATCTACATATATTTGTACTAATAGAATTTTATCATGATGCAATTTTGTAAAAAGGGTTCTATCAACCATGCCTCTTGAAAAACCATGCTCTAAAAAAAGCTGGCTAAGGTCTCATACCAAGCTCTTGGAGCTTGCTTTAAACCATAGAGAGCCTTATGCAATTTAAAGACATAAGAGGGATGAGTTGGAGAGATAAAACCTGGTGGTTAACATACACCTCTTCTTTGAGCTCTCCATTTAATAATGCACTTTTTACATCCATCTAGTAGACTTTAAACTTTTTGAATGCTGCATAAGCTAAGAAGATACTTATAGCTTCAAGTCTGGCAACTGGAGCAAATGTTTGATCATAATCAATTCCTTTCTCTTGCCTGTATCCTTGAGCAACAAGCCTTGCCTTGTTCCTCACTATCACACCTTGAACATCAAGTTTGTTTTTGAATACCCACTTAGTCCTAATTACTGGATAGTCTTTAGGCCTTGGAACTAAGTCCCAAACTTTACACCTCTCAAACTGGTTGAGTTCCTCTTGCATTGCAGTGATCCAGTTTGAATCTTGCTCTACATCAGATATGGATTGAGGCTCAATTTGAGAGAGAAAGCAGACAAGCATCACATTAGGGTTGAGTTGATGTCTTGTCTGCACTCCTAATGATATGCCTCCAATTACTTGAGATCTAGGGTGATTCCTAAGTGTGACAAGATTATTAGGAGAAGTTGGTTCAACAATAGTTATTTGATTTAATTCCTCTTGTGAAATTGTATCAACTGTTGGAGGAAGTTGAACTGCTTCCACAGTCTCTTCTTCACTTTCAACTTCTGATATAGCTTGTGGAGAGGGATGTGACTCAATCTTTGAGGTAAGGTTTAGATCATCCAAGCTCTCACACAAATTTTGTTCCTGCAGATGATTGTTGGTAGAGATGTCTCTCTCCTTGTAAAACATGTTAGATTCATCAAATATCACATGCATAGATTCTTCAATTTTTAGTGTTGATTTATTAAACACCCTATATGCCTTGCTGACTTGGGAATATCCTAGAAAAATTCTCATTGCAGCCTTAGCTTCACATTTTCTAAGATGTTTCTTGTCATTATTGTGAATATAACATATACATCCAAATACTTTAAAATAGGTTATTATAGGTTTCTTCCCTTTGAGTAGTTCATAGGGAGTCTTATGCTTTAGTTTACGTATTAGGCTTCTATTCAGGACATAATTTGATGTGTTTACTGCTTCTGCCCAGTAGGAAAGAGGCATGTAAGCATCTGTAAGCAATGTACCTGCAGCTTCAATGAGTGTCCTATTCTTCCTTTCAACTACCCCATTTTAGTGAGGAGTTCTGGGAGCTGAGAAACAATGTCTGATACCTTCCTTCTCACAGAACTCTAGCATAAGAAGAGATTCAAACTCAGTACCATGATCACTTCTGATCAATGCAACTTGAGTAGAATACTCAATCTGTATATTCTTGAGAAAATCTGTGAGAACCTTAAAAGTATCTGACTTAGTTCTCAAAAAGAAAACTCATGTGAATCTAGAGAAGTCATCAATAATAACTAATGTATAAGACTTTCCTCCGAGACTTTGTACTGTAATAGGACCAAAAAGGTCCATATGGAGCAAGTACAAGATTCTAGGTGAATCACTCTTATTAATGAATTTAAAATTAGATTTAGTTTGTTTTCCTAGCTGACAAGCCCTGCAGAGGCCTTCCTTTTTGTAGGGACCAGAAGGTAAACCTCTAACAAGATTGTCTTTAGATAACCTAGCTATATTTTTAAGGTTTACATGTCCTAGTCTTTTGTGTCGTAAGTTAGTTTGAATACTAACAGAATTGAATAAGCAAATTTCAAATTTAGCTGATTCAAAATTTACTAAATAGATGTTGCCTTGTCTAATTCCTGTTAAAATAGTTGTGTTGTTTAAAGAGATAAGACATAAGGAGTTAATAAAACTTACTTGATAACCTGTATCACATAGTTGGCTTACTGATATCAGGTTATGCTTGAGACCATTCACATAGGTCACTTTCTTGAATGTGACAGCTCCACAATTGAAGTCATCATAGCCTTATGTCAATCCAAAGCCTGAGTCCCCAAAGATTACTTTAGGTCCAATCTTGGCTTTATAGTTGATTAGACATTCTTTGCAACCTGTCATATGTTTAGAGCAACCACTATCCAGGTACCATTTGTTTTGAGTGACAGGGTTCTCTTCTACCTGCAAAAGGGATTAGCAGTTTTTGACCCAGGTTACATTGGGTTCTTGTTGTTTGACATAACTAAAGCTTGAAATGAATGAACATTCAGGTTGATCCTTATAACCTAAAGGATGATACCTTCTAGGAGGTATGACCCACTGACTAAAGGGATTAAAAGGTTTATCAGTTTTTAGGTTACTCTGGTTATGAACTGAATTGGAAAAATTCGAGTATGTTCATCGACCTGAGCTCGACGATCGGGATTGAGTTCGTCGATCTCTGCTCGAAGAATGGAGATATCCATTCTCAGAGCCCCAAAAATGTCGATCTCTGGTCGACGAACCATACTGGATTCGTCGATCCCAGTTCGAAGAATAAATTACATTATTATTTGCGTTCAGAGTTCGTCGTTCTGAGTTCGACGAACCATACCCATTTCGTCATTCTGAGTTCGATGAAATTTGCTGAACATAGTCATGTTTTTATTTTTCTTCTTCTGATTAGTTTTCTTAAGTTCTAATTGTTTGAGAACTTCATTAACTTTCTCTACTTGTTCAGTGTTTTTCTTTTCACTTTTAGAAATGAAGTTAATAGGTTTTGATAGTTTATTTTTCTTAATTAGGATTGGTTCACTAGATGAGGCTCCTAATCCTAGTTTGTTATTATTAGATCTTGTGTTAACTGTGCTAGTTATATCTATCAGTTGTAAACTTCTATCATTTAAGGTTTCTTCTAATTCCTTAGCCTTACTTAATTCATATTTTAGAAATACTATTTGTTGATTAGCTAGGTTTAATTCTTTAGTTAATTTTTCATTTTCTGCAATGAATTTCTCTTGTTCTAACAGTTTTTTCTTGAGAAGTTTGATTTCCTTCTCAGATCCTATTAGGTTTAAACATAAGAGTTTAAACTCAGATTGAAATTCTTTAGACTGAAAATCATATGAAACAATTACCTGATCCTCTTCAGAGAGGAATTCTTCATCTTCTTATTCATCTGAATCTAATCTACTGCTTCTAGCATTTATTGCCATAAGGCAAAATTCTCTTGCCTTCTTTTCCTCTGTATCATCCTCACTGGAGCTGGAGGAGGATGTTTCATCTTCAGTATCACTCCAAGTTTCAGCCACAAAGCCCTTCTCCTTCTTTTTGTACTTGCTGGAGGAGGCCTTGCTGTGCTGATGTCTTATTGACTCCTTTTCTTGCCTTTTGTCTTTCTTTTGAACTTTTGGACATTCTGAGATGAAATGTCCAGGTTTCCTGCATCCAAAACAGACAACTTCTTTAGAAGGGGTCTTGTTATACCTGGGTTTATCTTTATTCCTTGAAGGCTTTCTCCTGAAGTCCTTCCTTGCCATTTTATAGAATTTCTTAGTAAAAAGACTCATAAGTTCTTCATTGGCTGATAAGCTGGGAAATTCTTCTGCAGCTTTGAGTGCTAAGTTTTGTTCCTTCCTAGTTGGTGTTGAAGCTTTTGGTTTAACTGCAGCTTCTCTTGACTTGATCAGTTGCTCATAGGATTTGAGCTTTCCAAGTAAAGATTCTGTTGAGATTTCAGCCATGCTTCTGGCTTCTCTGATGGGCTAGATTCTGGAGTCCCATGTGCTAGGGAAACACATGAGGATCTTGTCATTGACCTCAGTCAAAGTAATTTCTTTATCCAATGTTCTGAGCTCACTGACGATGGAGCTCAGCCTGTTGTACATTACTTCTACTGATTCTGCTTCATCTTTCCTAAAGTTCTCATATTGGGATATGAGGTTTGATCTTCTGTCCTTCCTCTCATCAGCAGAGCCTGCTACCATTTGGTTGAGGGAATCCCAAATTGCTTTGGCAGATGTACATTCAGCAACCTTCTGAAATATGTCATCTGACATAGTTTGGGTCAGTATATTCATAGCTCTGGCATCAATAATTTTTGTCTTCTTATGTGCATCAGTTTGATCTGGAGGAGGCACTGCACTGAGATTTGCTGGAGTTGAAGTAGAGGCCACTGGAGCTGGTGGTCCTATCAAGATGGAATTAAAAATGTCCTCATCAATAGAGTTCATGTACAACTTGATTCTTGCCTTCCAGATTCCAAACTTTTGCAAGTTGCAAACTGGAGGTCTGATACTGGCATAACCCTTATTTTATGTCATGATATCAGAAAATAAAATATAATCAGTGAGACTACAAAAGTTTATTCAGAGTTTATCCTGAGGATCTTGATTAATCCAGGTGTGAGCCTGTATGATGTGATTAACCAGCCTATGATACCAATTGAAAGATAGGGTAAGCTCTGAAAAACTCTAGAGGGGGGGGGGGGTGAATAAAGTTATTGAAATCTTTTAAGTTTTATTGAAATAAAAGATCTTTAATAAAATATGTTACTATAGTATAAGTGTATAGGTGCACAAGTGCAGCAGATAAACTAGAGAGAGATAACTAAGCTACACAATAAAAATATATCAAAGCACAAGTACAAAGGAAAAACAACACAGCCACACAGACAACACAAGAATTTTATAGTGGTTCCCCAAACTTGGGTGCATCCACTCTTCTACCACCCTAGGTAGGAATCCACTACAGGTTTTGATCAGGTGACTGCCACCAATGAGCTTTTGATCAAGTGCTCAAAAACCAAAGCTCAAGTCTTTTGGTTAGGAGACTTGCAACCAGGAAAAATTATGAAGGGAATTAAAACCCTGTACATAGGTGGGAAGAGAGGTTGATGGAAGCCTTCTTTTCTACAATCAAAATGAGAAGACTAAGTGGATTTGTGTTGTTGTCAAAGCTCCCCCTGAGATCTTAACTGGTTCAGGAGTGGAAGCTTTGCAAAAGGGTGAGTAGGCCTTTTAACTCTTCAGAGATCCTTGACTGATTTGAATAACTTGTCACTTGAGATCCCTGAAAACAAAGTGAGAAAGGAAGAAGGACTCTTGATGGTGATGGTTGTTCCTTCTTCTTTTCTTGAGAGCAGTAGATTTTCTGAGAGCTGTTTTCACAACACTTTTCTTGTCTGTATGCTTTTTCCTGTGACTTTCTTGTTGATGGCACACAAGTTTCTATGTATCTCTTTTCTTCTCTATTTTTCTTAGCTCTGAGATCTTCGCTAAGAGATTCTCGAATGATAACTGCAACTTGGTCGAATTCAAAAACCTGCAATTAATACTTAGCCGGAATCTCGGAAATGAAAACGGTAAGTATGCCGTCATATATTCAATTTTATGTCTGTCCCGAGATATAAGTAGTTAATTCCATGAAGGATATTTGTAATCAATGCTGCCAGTAACAGCTCGATTCAAAGGATATAAGAGCATTGATTATCCAGGGAATTAACAGCCTATAATAGTATAAAATAAGGAGACAGAAAAGGAAAGAATAAATGACAATATGCTTTACAGTTTTCGTCGACCTGAGAACAGCTTTCGTCGACCTCTACATTCGTCGACCTCTGATCAGCTTTCGTCGACCTCTGCATTCGTCGACCTCTGATCAGCTTTCGTCGACCTGAGCTCTGCGAACAACTGCACTGTATAAACTGACTGATTCTTTGCACTAAGTTCGTCGACTTGAAAATGGCTGTTCGTCGAGCTGAGATCCAAGATCGTCGAGCTGAGTCTACAGTCTGGACTTAGAATATTTTCTGATGTTGAGTGTTGAAGTATTGATCTAGCGTTGAGTGAGATGTCCTCTGGCTTTGAGTGTTAGATCACCATTCTGGAGTTGAGTCGTTTAAGAGTGTTGAGTCATTGATAGCGTTGAGAGCGTTAGTGAACTTTGACTCTGATTAAACTTTGGCTTTGAATGAACTGTGACGCTGAGTCAATTTTGGCGCTAAGAGATCTTTGGCTCTGAGAGCTGAAGTGTTAGTTGAACAGAGGACAGAGTTCGTCGACCTGATGTTCTTAGTTCGTCGACAGAAGTTTGATAGAGGAGTTATCACTTTGTTCAGAGATCGTCGAGCTGAGATCTAAGTTCGTCGAGCTCAGCTCAGAGAATTGTCTCTGGGTTAGTAGAGCTGAGCATGGCGATCGTCGACCGGAGTTCGACGAACGCATATCTCCTTTTTATTACATCTTGAATTTTTTAAGTCTTGAGTCTCTAGCAGTGTTGGAGGCTGGTTCTTTCTACTGTTGACTTTAAGGACATGGCCTAGACTATAAAAACACATAACATTTGACCCTTCTATACAACATGAGTCACAACCTAAGAAGAGTACCTAGCCCAAATCACCTAGGGGTTCCAACACGCGTGCAGGCACGCAAGCACACAAGCGCGCGAGCGAGGGACACGCACACACACAAAAGGTGTTTGCGTACACCTGCGCTCATGCCCCACGTGGGGGAGGTACCACCCCCCTGCGCAGACTCGGGGAACGTGTGCCCATTATGCGTGTGCACACTCATTACGCATGCACGCCCATTACACGCGCACGTGCCAGTTGTCGCCACCACTGCCTCTATCCACCTCTATCGTCGGGCAACCTACCCATGCTGGCCGAAACTCCCAGGGGACACGTCTGTCATTTTGTGAAATTAGTGATTCATATGAACAAAACGAAGCGACGCAATTCGTCAACTCAAGAGTCAGCCGGGCACAATTATCAATACGTCCCTTCAGAAAGCTATAAAAAACTCACATTCCTTCATTTGAAGACAAGCAACTCTAAAGATTAGAGATAACTCTGTGGTTTTTGGGCGAGAACATGAGACTTAGATTTTTCCTTTACTCGGGATTCGTCGATCAACGCTCAATGCTCACTTAGACGCTTCCATGAGCCCAGGAGAAGGCACTAAAGTATTCTCTCACAGACGCTCTCATAGAAAAGTGACGCTTCCATATATAACATCCTATTTCCAACTAGATCCCTAAGATAGTTTTGTCATGTCTAGGTCATGACAAAACCATAGGAAGCTCAAAGAGACCATGTGAACTTAGGCATGAAGGTGAAGATCACCATGGCCTGCAAATAACACTTTTCAATTACCTAACCTAGGGTTTGACTTTAGGGTCCCACCTTGACTCTTTGACCCCACCATAACATCCCTGACCCTTTAGAAGGTCCAATGGGTCACTGAGGACCCATTGGTGTCAACCCAAAAGGTTAAGTTGACTAAAAGTCAACCCTAACCATAAAGTGGTCAAAGTGCCATAATTAAGGGTCAAGTGGCCTCCAAGCTGTCAAACCAACCCTACCCAAGTCTCCGTAGGACTTAGGAGAAGTCAATGGGTCACTAAGGACCCATTGGGGTCAACCAAAGAGGTCAAATTGACTAAAGTCAACCCTAACCCTAAAATGATCAAAGTGCTCTTATTAAGGGTTAAGTGACCTCCAAGGTGTCAACCCAACCCTACCCAAGTCTCCCTAGACCTTAGTAAAGGACAATGGGTCACTAAGAACTTATTGGGGTCAACCCAATAGATCAAATTGACCAACGACGACACCACCTCAATTTTAGGTCAAAATGACCTATTTTGATCAAACCAAGCCCAAGCCACTTGGGTTAAATCTAATTTGAGTGGCCCATTAATTTTAGGAGGCTGATATTTACATGGAATGTCATCTAAATTCTGGAAATGATGACTAGGAAAGAGAAAGTCAAGTTGTTCTTTAATGGAGGAGAGAGAGTGAGAAAGAGGGAGAAAATGGTTATTCATGGTGATTGAATGTCATTGAGTCCTCATTTCCTCTCCCAATTGATGGAGATTCACACCCTCTGTTAGTTATGGGAGTTTTCTGATGGTTTCATGCCTAGGGGAGGAGAATCCACCATGACCGAAATTCTCCACTAATGGTCATTAATGGCATTGAAGTCATGCCCCTTCCCCTACCTCAACTGATCCCTTTATCATCATCAGAGCATCATAAGCAATGGGTTTAGGCCTTTACATTGCTGCTTTTGCTCAAGTATAGAGATCGGGAGGTGGAGATTTTTAGAGCTCGTCGGCCATGGTTCACCACCACCAAACATGTCGGCAAGCCCGGTTGTAGGTCCACTTCTCCTCCTCTCCCCTTGTGCTAGTATCTAGATCAAATTAGGCTGAGAAATCAGGCTCAAACGAGCCGATCCATGTGAGAAAAAATGGAGTTTTTCTGAAAAATGATGGTGACGGGTTCGCCAGAAACCACCACCTCCGGCGACCAAACCATCGTCGGGCGATAGCCTTCATCTCGACGGAGGTGGTGGTGGCGGTGGCTGTCCAGGGAGGTGACCGAGTGGCTGGCGTTAAGCGTTGGAAATGCTACAAGAAATGATGTTTTACGGGCTCTGTTCAGATTTTGAGGAAGATGAACAGTGTTCATCATTATTTTATTGTATTTATAAATATTGTATAGTGATTTACTTACTCCTTTACATGCTTTTTTGATACTATTAAATGAGGCCCTTAGAGGTCGTTTTAGGGAAAATGACAAGTCATAAAAGTTGTATGCTTTTAGGTCTAATTTAATTTAAAATTAGTTTCAACCCATTTGGGTCAGTGGTCTGACCACATCACTCAAAATGGTGCAGTCTATACATAGGGTTAGTCAGAGACTAAATTGAGTGCCCTCACTAAACCACTTGTCCAAATGACTTGACATTTGGATTGGGGGTCACTTTTACCTATAAATTTGACATATCCAAAAATGAGAATTTTTGGAAAACATTTTTCTATATTTTTTGTAAAAATTTAATAAAATATGTATGAATTAGTTAAGGGGTCTAATGACCTCAAAACCAACCAAAATTTTGGTGGTTGTCCAATGGAGTCATGATATGACCCTGGTAAAAATGTCAGCCCATTTGGGGTTGATTTGTATAGGTATTGGTGTGACCAAAGTTTGGTCCCTTAAGGGTAAATTAGGGCAAAAGGGTGCTTGGGGCATGGAGGGGCCAAATCTCACCCAAAAGGGTTGGGACTTTGGCCAGAGCCTCAAGATCAGTTAAAACACCCTCACTTGGAGTTTGGGGTGGATTAGGGGGGATTTGTCATAGTGCCCTAGTTCAAACCCTAAGGTTGAACTTTGGGAGTTTGTGAAGGACATAGAGTGATATGTTCTTGTATGAACTTGGAGTTTAGTTCATGTGATCTTAGGGTGGCGAATAGCCTTAGAAAGAAATTTGGTAAGATTTGGAAACATGTACACATCTTTAATCAATTGTAAATTGTTTAGGCTTATACCTCTTTATGGAAAAATTGAAAGGTCATATGACCTTGGATCTTTATGAAATTTTGGCAAAAGAGTTTTTATAGCAATATGAGCCTCTAGAATTTATTATAGGATGTTTGGAAGATAGTAGCTCATACTTATTGTTATAACCTTCAAGTTGCCATTTTGATGATTTTGAAGTAATCATGGTTAAATTAATTTAGAATATTATGAAACTCTGGCAATGTTGATTCAATATCATTTATATGCATTAGTCAGTAATTTGGAATGATTTGACATTATCTCATAGTACTTCTTGTGTTAAGTGAACTAGTGCGTCTTGTCTTGATGAATAGATAATAATTACTATATCTTGCCGGAGAATTAATTTTTCTTGTCCAGAGAATCTTTTAGGGCATATTAAAGCTTGGGAAATTATTACATGTTGTTTAGAAGAGATTACAAGTATGTTTCTTCAAAAACTGTCATATTAGTGATTTATTTGAAGTATTTTTCTATATAGTTTGCTGACCTTAGAATTGTATGAAACTTAGTCAGTAATGTTTTATGATTATATTAAAGCTCTGATAATTTTTGTGTAATTTTTGGATAATTTTTGGTGGTACTTCCCTCTTTACCTTTATTTATTTCAATTATCTTAAATTAATTTATTAGGGGCTAATAAATTTATGAAAATTTGTGAAACTAGGTATTCTATAATATTTTTGTATCATATAGTGTTCATAATTTTTTGGTGGCCATAACTTAAGTAAATCTAGTACTTTATGTTCATAACCACCCATGGTCTAATTTTGGAGAAATTTTAATAAATACTAAATTAATTAGGAAAATTACAAGTTTCTTGATATAGTCTAAATATATCATGATAGATCCCCAGTAATAATCTTAGGGCATTTCAATGAATATTTGAAGGTGTCACCACTCATACTCATCATATAACTTAGGTTGGTCTGCATATAATAAAACTGCAGAATTGTGATAACATATAGGATGGACATATGCAGTTGGGGTTAATAGTATACTGATTTGGTAAGGTGAAAATGAGTTCATCATTAGGATTCATGATGGGGAGGGTGTTGGGTTGATTAGTGTTAAGTCGTGCTTATGATCGACGAAAGATCGTTTTTTCTGTGGAGAGAGAGCCAAAATACACTAGGATTAGATTTAGTATAACATTTAATGGGATTGGCTATGGGTAGATATCAACAATAATAAGTACCTTGATAAAGGGAGCTTTGAGCTTCAGCCCATCATAGTTCCTAGTTCCCCCGAGAGCTCTTCACAGGGAATATCCTGGGCAGTCAAATATTAACCTTAAACCATAAAACTAAAAGGTTAAAGAGCAATTAGTAAAACTAGGGCTTCACCTTCACTCGCCCCGATGACTCGGAAGGTTAGCTTGGTTGGGTTATCCGAGCGGTATGCTCGGTGGTTGTGGAAATGGGCAAGTTAGCCCGGCGAGCCGAAGGCTCAGAAGGTACTTGTAACGGACATATTAGTCCGGGGAGCCGATTGCTCGGGAAATTCATGGTTGCATGTGCATAAAGTGGTTGGTCTTCGGTATTAGACAGTTGATCGCCGACGTCGATACGTTGACTCGGCAAGTGTGGTTCTCACTTAGCCAAGGAAAAGACTAGTGGTTGGTCAGCATAGTACATGGTGACTCTGGTGTGTCCTTTAGAGACATACGTAAGGGCTAGGCCTGGTAGTGTAGTTACCCGCTTAGGAGTGGGGTGGCCCGACCCACTGTCTTTGTTGGCCACTACGGAGGCTCCTGGGAGTGAAGCTAGCTTCCAAAATGGGAAAAGTAAAGGTCTGTGCACATAGAGTCGTATGTGTGTTGCACTTGCATGAATCATGTCATAACATATCACAACATTCATACCAGCATTAAACCTGACACCTCATCGTATAAACTAGTATGAGATAGCTTATATGATGAGATCCTTGCAAAAGATCCCTTAACTTATAAGTTTGTATGTGCATTCATATAAGTTAATGTTACTTAATCCATAGTTTACTTTATATGTACTTACTGCTCCACTTTACTTGCTTACATTATTGCTTCCTTGTTATAGTTCTTTTATTCATATCCCTGCTATGGTAGTTGTCACTTGTTTGTTCCACTCTGCATGTTGTCCTCCATTTTCATCATCCCCGCACGGTGCCTAGGAGTCACGGGGGTGATGCGAGGATGATTGTGGCTTAGTCTTTTGACTGATGGTCGGTGGACTATATCATTTTAGGGGACCAAGCAGAAGGAGCATCAACACCAACAGGACAAGGAGGCAGGACATTAGGAGCAATTGATGCGCGCTACCACTACTACATGGCGGCAGGTCGAAGATGGTTTTCAGTTGTTTTTGCTAGATGTTATGAGATGTGAGATAGAGATCATTTGTATTAGACATGTACCGGGCTTAAGCCCATTTTCTATTCTTTTTCATACTTTGTACTCGTTATGGACTATTGCTCTTTTATATATAATGATAGTGAACTGTGATTTGTGGACTTGTATTACTTACTACTTCTTTGATGATCACTAATGCTGGATGGATCAGCGTTTTATAATGACGACCACCCCGAATGTCGGTGTCACCGCAAAATGGTGATTTTGGGCGTAAGACCCGGTAGCAAAAAAAATATGGTCTTACACCATGAGCCCAGGAGAAGACACTAAAGTATTCTCTCGTAGACGCTCTCATGAAAGCTTCGTGGGCGCTCTTGTGGCATAAATACTTCGTGGAAGCTTCATGAACTTAGTTGTTTCCTCCTTTCTTTGTACTCAAAGCTCGTAACAGAGAGGTGTCTTGTTACCCTCCAAGGAACGCAAACACTTGTAAACAAAGAGAAATAGTGAATATTCGTCTAACGCAGATCCAACCATGTGATTTTTTACCCTTTTGGAGTTTTCCACATTAAAAAAGTCTCTTGTCATTTCTGCATGATTTTCACTTGATTGTTTGCAAACCCAGTCCGACTTGGAGCTAAGGTTGTCTGATTCTCCAGACCGGAGAAAAATTGGGAGACCCACAACATAGGTGTGTTGTTTATCTATGAATCTATTTATGGGTTTATCTATGTGTTTATGTATAGGTTTAACTTGATATTTAATTAGGAATTTATTTAAAATTTTATTTAGAGATTTATCTCAAGCTTATCCTGTGGGTCCCCAATTTATATCCCACTTGAAATCTGAATCTAAGCTTGTTTCAAAATATTCGCTCAGGCTGAAGTAAGGAGAGTGAGTACACAATAAAACACATAATAAAAACTTAACTCATACCTTGGTTTGTTCGGTTGCGATTCTTTATCGTTTTTCCTTGATCAACTTAATTTTTCTTTTCGCACACAGGTTCACCTCAGTTACCAAAACAAAATGACGACGGACTTAGTCATAAAAATATGACTAATTGAGAAACTTACCTCTTTAACTGATGTACATGCAGACAATAAACATTAGCAAAAATATGTATCAGTATTTCATTTTGGTATATAAAAGTGCAATAAAAAATATTTATGCAACATTCTTATCTTCTTATATTTGTTTTATTCCTTAGTTCTTTTTGGTTCTTCAAAGACGTTTTGCTTATGTATTCGTGTTCATTCTTTATTCGTATTCTTTACATTCATATTTGTATCCAGTTGATTCATCACTTATTTATTGTGTTTTCGATCAATATCATAATTCAATTCTTATTCGTCCTTCATATTCAATTCTTATTATTTCTCCGTTCATATTTCATGTGTATCACTTCCAATCATTGGAATTTTTCCTCACTTTTTGTGTATTTATCATTTCTTTCATTCAGAACTGTTTTACATTTCACATCACATTTCTTATTATCTTATTGTTTTCAAGTAGGAAATCACAAGGGTATATTAAAAGTATCCGGGTCTTCAACGACCTTTGGGCCTTCAACGGCTTCTAGCCTTCAACGACCACATATAAATCTCAGAAATATTTTGTCATGGGTATTCACCCCCCCCCCCACAGTAGTGGGCTAACCCTTATCATTTATCATGCATAATCTTTTATTCATCGTTTGTCTTTTCTTTCTACTTAAGTTCTTTTTCGTGTATATATGTTTCTGTTCAATATTCTATTTACATCGAAGGGTTTTTCATTTATAATTTACAATTCCCCTTCATTTGATTCTTGTTTCTTATATTTAGCATATTTTTGTGACACTTGTTTTCTTATCAATAATTCATATTTATCATCTTTCTAGGAATCTCATTTCCTTATCAGTAATTTATTAGTAATTTGAAAATTCAATCAATTTCAACTTTCATATTAATGCACAATCACTAAAATATTGTATATAATATAAGAAGACTGTACAATTTGTATCCTGAAATACTTTAAAGCTATGCATAAGTAAAAAAGTAAGAACTCAGATTGCATTTCTCTTCTTTTTATCGTTTCTTGAACTCTTCATCATATTGACCAACTATTGTTATCCATCGCGATATCTGTTATTCGGTGTCACGTGAATTAAACATTCACTATGTTTCTTGAGAATTATCCAAAGATAAGAAACCTTACGATTCAACTTTCATTAAATTATTAATTCCTAATTTTCATTTAAATTCACTAAATGTTTCATCAATCATAATTTTTTTCCAAGTTAAACCTCCAAGAGATAGAGTTGTCATTGAAATCACTAATTCCAACCACAATTTATTTGTATGTAAACCCACATTTCACTTGAATACTTATTGCAAATCATCTCAATTTCCCCTAAACCAAAGAGCCAATACAACCATACAACCATAAAATTCAACTTTTGGATTAAATTGCTTGCTTCTAAGTTATTAATCCTTACCAAAACAAACAGAGGAACTATTATAGGGGCACAATAGAACTCTCCTCATATCTTCAAAACCTACTTATATAGGATAACTGATTTTCAACTCCGGAAAAACTCATTCCATCCACATAGACGATCAACAAGGATTAAAGAAACCATCATAAATCAAAGGTGTCAATTTCTGTTATATAAATCCCAATTAATTATTATTACAACAATAAGCCCTCAAGTGATCATAATCAATTAATTGTAAAACCTATGAACACTTAGAAATTCAAAATCAACATTACCTCAACTAGTGTTTCACCAAAATAACTTGAAATCATGGATTATGCCACGAGAATGCATTTCAGAAATTTTGATAAGGAAATAAATGGAAGAAATCCCAAAACTCGAACCCTAAGTTTTCGGCTCTATGCAATCCATGCAAAAACTCCACATAAGAAGGAAGGGGAGTGGAGAGGAAGGGATTAACTTTCCTACGAAGGAGAAATCACAAAAAACGAAAGAGATTTGGGCTCTCCAGAGGTACGTCGATCGGCTTCCGTCTCCTGGAGCGGGTTCTCCCGTGAACTGGGTGAGGAAGAATGAGTGCAGACGTGGTTTTCTTTCTCTTAACCGAGTGTTGTTTTCCTTAACACGACACACACGCCTCCAAGTGGCCGTGAGTCATGATGACGTATATATTGACTAAAATATGATTATTATAATTATTAATTTTTAATATAAATTATATATATTTTCTCTAAATTAGATATTAATTAGCTTGTTATTTTTTTTATATAATTCACACTAATGTTATTTTATTTTATGATAGGTCTGGGGGGAATTTCGGCACGTCTCGACGCAAAAGCTTGTTGTCAACTTTTGTATGAGAAATTGCTCTCATGCAAATAATATTTTTCATGCATAGCCATTCCACCACTTTTCTCATGCTCCTCCACTTGCATGAAATTATCGCATATATTATTAAATATTTCATGTTGTTACCTCATTATGTGGCCGAACCCACCATTTATTATTTTAAAATATTCCATTTCATATAGCCACTTCAGTTACATGGTTGACCACCCTTCAACTTCCCCTTTTTATTTCCATTTTTTTAATGCATGGTCGGCCCCACCCCTATTCACCTCATCATGTGGTCGGCCACCCCCTCTTCTTCCTCTCTTTATTTCTCCTCATTAATTTCATGTGGTCGGCCACCCTTCAAATTCCTTCTCTTTATTTCTTCTTTTTAATGCATAACCGACCACTCTCCTCTAAAACCCTTCCACTTCTTCCACTCTTTATTTCTCTAATTTAATTAATCTTCCACCCATTCACCTCCCCTCTCTCCAATTAATTCCTCCATTCATGCATGTGGTCGGCCCTCCTTATGGCTCTTCATTTTCTTCTTTTCTAGAACCTTCTCTTATGGCTATAAAAAGGGCAATGGTCCAAAACTTTTAAAAAGAGTGTTGAAGGGAGACATCAATTTCAAGTTTTAAAGAGAGTTAGAGAGAGTTTCCATTGTATGAGTGCTACATGTTGAGAGTTTTATTTTTAAAGTTTTTTTTATGTATGTTTTCTCTTTTCTCTTAATATCATAGTTGTTATTTTAAATCTTGTAATGTTTCTTTTTCAATGAAAAAAAATATTTCTCTTTCTTTTATTATTGTTTTTTTTTTCATTATGAGTAGCTAAATCTTTTATTAGTGTTTGATTGATTAGTACTGGGATGAGGATGAAATCATAATCCGTCATCTCTAATTTTTAGAGTTTCGTTTCGATTTATTTTCGATTAATATTTGTTGGCGAGTTTATATTGCTAGTATGTAAATTTCGTCAACCGATTGGCGGCCTAATGGCCGAGAGGCTCGTGGATAACTTAGATCTCTTAGAAATAAAGAGATTAGCATATATTTCTTTGAGAATTGGAAATATCAAATCTTTTGGATTTTGGATTAATTTTTATTTGATTTTAATTTATTTCAAATCTTTAGAGATTATATTTGAAGTATTATTAAAATTAGGCGGTAGTCAACTCTAGTGAGTTTCTATCGTATTTTTCAATCCTCTAATCGAAAAAAAATTTAAAAGTTAGAAAGTATCTTTTATAATCGGATTCCCAAGAACACTCAATTAAGTGTTAAGCCTTTTTACAATAAATATGGACATCAGCGATGTTTTTAAGAGGCATTGATGGCATTTTTCAAACGTCACTAATGTTTTTTGTGACGTTTTTATAAACGTCACGCATGCCACAGGCGTCGCAAATACAACCGTCACCAAAAGGTTTCGCGACGTTTTTTAAATACACGTCGCCTGACATTAGCGTCGTTTACGTTAATAAATGTGGCGCGCTTTGGCCACGTTTCGTAGTGTAAAATGTGAGCAAGCTTTAGTAATGTCAAACTGAAAAATAGACAATTCTTGAGAGAAAAAATATCTAGTCTTAATTTTAATTATATCAAGATTACCAATCATCATAAAGATATATATTTCATAATAATCTCTTTTCATTTTACAGTAATAAAACAAAATTGTCCATAAAAGACAAAGTTTAGAGGGACACATTTTTTTAATTAGGGTAGCCAATTTTAGAGGCATTTTTTCTAAAAGTGGCTAAAAGAATGTTACAGCAACACTTACATAATAAGCATCGTTTAAGTTAGTAGTTTTCACCACATTTTATAAAACGTTGCAAAAAAAAAAACGGCGCCGTAAATCTTTTTTCTTGTAAGTAGTAATTTTCAAATTGCAATCTTTAATTTTATAAAAACAAAACCAATTTTCAACTGATAAATTAATAGAAATTTTGCAAGAGTAAGATTACTAGACATTCCACCCAATCAAATACACCATATTTCCTATACTATATTTTGATAGATATACTTGTCTGCATCGGGATATTAGTTTGGATCATTTTTAAAACTATAAAATATCATCAAGTCACTCTTGAACCGCTCGGTTCAATGCTTCTGTTACCTATTCACACACCAAATATCTCGTACTACATCCAATATATTATTGGCACATCACTTATACTATTCACACACATAAATGAACAATTTTCATTTTATATTTTCACCTCATTCAATCAATCCTCATAAATATTCAAACATCGACATGATTATGTCAAATGAACAAGAAATTTTTTTAACTCATGTCACAGAATTTATTTATCTTCGTACAATAATTTATTATTCTTTTAATACTTATAGTTAATATTTGCTCGTCAATTTTATAAATATATTCGTATTTCTCAGTGCACACCAAATGTTCGTGAATAATTACACAATAAATAATTCGTCACACATAATATGTACGATAAATGTCAATGCGTCAATTTCTCTTCATATTGAAATTTGGGTCGTTACATATCTAGAGACTTTTTATATGGTTCTTTAAGAGTTTGTATTTTGAATTTTGAAAGGTTTGTATGGGGATTTATTTATGGGATATATCAAGGGATTTATCGAGAGGTTTACCTATTTATTTATCTATGAGTTTATAAGAGAATATTAAGGGATTTATCTAAGAGTTTATCTGAGTTTTTATCTATGAGTTTATCTGTAGATTTGTCTGGGGGCTTATATTGTGGTTTATCTTGGTGTTGATTTGGGAGTTTATTTAGGGATTTATCTATGATTTAAATATTAGTTTGTCTACACGTGTTTATCTGCGGGGATCTAAGGATTTGTCTAAAAGTTTATCACGGGGCCGATTGTTCGAGGTGTTTATTAAGTGGTTTGGCTTGAGATTTATCTATGGTTTGTTTAGCAATTTATTTATGAGTTTATCTACATGTTTATGTAGGAGTTTATCTAAAGGTTTTATGTTAAAGTTTATCTTGAAATATCAGCGTATTTATCTATGGGGTATATCTAAGGATTTTTCCATTAATGTTTGTCTAATTAGGGTTTATTTGTGAATTTATCTTGTTTTTATCTATATTTTGTCTAGGGGTTTTTCTATCAGTAATGTAAGGATTTATCTTGGGATTTATGTGGATGTTTATCTAAGAATTTATCTAAGGATTTACCTTGGAGTTTTATAGTATCTAATTTAAGGATTTATCTAAAGGTTTTTCTAATGATTCTTTAAGGGTTTAACTATGGTTTGTCTAGGAGTTTATCACTACAAGAAATCTGCTTCTTAATGACGAAAATTTTGGTCATTAAATATTGCAGGTTGGTCATTAAAGATATTTAGTGATCAAATTTATTTCGTCACAAGATGGTTGCAAAGGGCATGTCACTAAATGTATTTAACGACCAAATCAATTTTCATCATTAAATGTATATTTTTAGTAACGAAACTAATATTTGTTGCTAATTGTTTTCAGTGACCAAATTGTTTGTCACAAAAAAACATCTTTGTGATCAAATTAATTTAGTCACTGATTGTTCAATGCATTAGTGACCATATTATTGATCACTAAAAAATACTTTTTGTGATCAAATTAATTAAGTCACAGATTGTTTAAAGCTATAATGACCAATTTTTTGTCACTAAATGTCCAATATTAGTGAAAAAAATTTGGTCATTAATACTTGTATAGTTCTTCACAAAATATATTTTAAATAAATTCATTAATGTTCTATTAAATATAAATAAAAAAAGTTACATGACATAATAATAATTAGAATATCTATTTTGTGAAAGAATCTCAATGAAAATATATTTTTATTAATATAAAAAAGATGGTGAGAGATAGCTCAAATCCCTCAATAAAAATTAATAAAGCTCTTATCTTTTTATACTTGATCCATGAAAAAAAATCTACAATAAACTTATAAACATCTAATTTCGTCACAAAGAGTATATTTTTAGTAACGACAAATATTTCGTAATTAAAAGCTTATTTTCTTTATTATTTTATCTAGATATATGTCTAGGGGTTTGTATAAATCTCTAGATAAACACGAATAAATCTCTATAAAAACCCGTGCATGCTACATAACTCTCGGGATAAAAAATTAAACAAATCCTTAGAAAACTCCCCAAAATAAACCTCTAGATAAACTCTTTATTCAACTCTTATATAAGCACATAAATAAGCCCCTAATAGATAAATAAATATACATGCCTTCATAAATAATCCCCTAGATAACCTTTAAACCCCAATATAAACTTTTCATTAGATGAATCCCTGCATATAAACCCTAAATACACCCCTAAGAGATAAACCCTTTGTGGTGGTTCTAGGAGTTGTTGTTTGGAGTGGAAGACATCCAATCTCGCGTACTTTGTTAATTGGCGGTTCTCTACAGGTGGAGGATCGATCTCTTCCTCTTAATTGTTCGTGTGTCGTGGAGCGCTCTTTGATCCGCATCCATCTATCTTGTTCTTGCTCTTTGACAACGAGAGGTGACCATGATAATTAATGGGGTTTCCTCTGAATTTTTAAAGTCAAATTCGTGGAGTTTCTACCGAAATAATACTCAAGTAGTGCAACTTGGCCGAGTGAGCCGCACGCAAGCAGTACTCGCTCAAAGGGACCAAAAATCACCTCAAAAGAGGAGAAGAATCGAACACATAGCACGTGCACGCAATGCACGCGTACAATGCATGTACATAACACGCCCCTATGCAGCACGGGCGTGCGCAGCACACGCACTGCTGCGGGCCTGCACACACCGGCAAACGCCGCCGCTAGCCACTGCCGGCTGCCAGTGACAGCCGTCGTCCCCGGGAAACTTGCCCGGACCGCCCGGGGAGTATGCCTGTCATTTTGTGAAAATTGGGGATCCAGGTGACTGAAGCGGAGCGACGTCATTCACCAGCTAAAAAACTATCATGGCATAATTACCGGCATGTCCCTCCAGAAAACTATAAATAGGTCCCCAAGCCTTCATTTGAAATGAAGTAAGTCCAAAGACTTGAGAGAGCTCTGACATTTTCGGGCGAGAACGTAGACTTAAAATTATTTCTCCGCTTGGAATTCACTTTGCTCCCTCTCTAGCGTATACAACATCTATCACTCACTTGGATGCTTTTGTGAGGCCGGAAGAATGCAATGGAGAGCGCCCTCGTGAATGCTCGTGTGAAGTCCCAGCAAGGCTTACAGGACTTAGCATTTCCCTTTCATTTTCCTTCCTTTTTGTATTCAAGGCTTATAAACGGAGCGTTGACCCGTCATCTTCTGAGAAAACTTCCACCGCTTGTAAACTCAAAGGTAAATATTGAATTTCGGCCCGACATAGATGCAGCCACGTGGTTTTTCACCATTTTAAGATTTTTCAAGATAAAAAAGCCTCTTATCAGTTTCACTGCTGCTGATCAATTCATTGACTGATTGCGAGCTCTGACCGACTCCAAGCTAAGGCGGTCTAATTCTCTGGACCCACAACAACAATGAATCTAGAAGGTATTCATAATGTAATAAATATTTTGCTCTACTTTGATAAGCAATTGCTTTATATTTTAATATTATTGTATCCAACGACGTTCCCCTTAATGCAATTTCAATATTAATTGTCAACGCCAATCCAACCTTCCTAGAATCGTCAGCATTTAAAATGTCGGATGGGAGTGAGGAGACTTTTCACAATTTTATTAATATTTATAGCAAATATTTAATAAATAATAATACTAATATCTAGATGATATTAATAATGGAGTAAAATATCTAGCAATTAGTTGGCAGAAAAAGGTCAACCCAGCCCTCCTTCCACCAACCGTCATCCATCAAATAACTGTGCGCATGAGCGGGAACAAAAGTCAAACTTGAATTACAGTTGAGAATTACTAACAAGTCAGACTTGAATTTTTTTGTTGAGAATTACTATGGATGGGAATTATAATTTGTTTTTTAAGTAAAAGGCAGCCCTATCCACAAAAACAACCCTGCACAGTAAAAGTCTATGAGGAATTCAAAGGGACACTGGTACCTAGAGGTGCAAATTTAGCTCGGGCCTGCATGCCCAGCCCGGGTCTGAGCCCGATTAGGCCTGGGCCAGGCCTAAGGGGGCTCAGCTCACCAGGCCCCCTTATTTGGGCAGAGCCCAGCCTAGTGCCCGACTTGGGCCAAGCCTAGGTCATACCAGGCTCCAGGCCGATTAATGTTTTGTTCCTGTTGGGGCTGCCCTTTCATTAAATTATTGGTGTGTGATGGACGGCGACCAGCTTCTTTGGCTACCCAGCTGGCTATTGCCAACAGCTAGCTACCATTTGACAGCTCGTTAACTTCCAAATGACAACTAGCCATTGACGTTTGGGCCTACTTGGACCCGATTTGGTGGGCTCAGTAGGCCCCTTATTTTTGCAAGGGTCAGTGCTTGACTTGAGCCCGATTTGAGTTGGGACCAGCTCAGGCCCGACATCAAAAAAACTCCGGCCCAGAGGGTCTGAGCCCGACATGCTTTATTTGCACGCCTACTAATACCCACATTTTTTTAAAAATTTTGTTATAAGTGTACTAAAATTTGAATGTTCGTAAATCAAATTCGACTATTCTAAGTCCATTATTTGCAATTAGAATAAAAAATCTTTATTTTCCAATATTTAAACCAATCCTACAAGTTATGGTTATATTTTATACTCAAACAAGCATTTTTTCAACTTAATATTGAGCAATTAACTTCCCCCCTCATCTCTCGGCAATGGGGAGCATTGCTTATCCGCATCGTCGGATGACGTCTACTAAATTTGTGCCCTCACAGTTCTCTAGATTCCTCTGAATCTTGAGTGTAGAGAAATCGGAGTGCCGAGAAGAGAGATTCGAATGAAAAAGAAGCAAACAAAACACAAACAACCACAACAACAAGATTTACAGAGTTTCACCCAAAACCGGGCTACGTCTTCTCTCCCCTTCTCCCCTTCCTTCTTGTATTCACCAAAGCAAAAAAAATACAGATTACAAAGTTACAAGGATCAAACCGATCCTACCTCGCACCTCTCTCTTTGGACAAGAAATGAGAAGAAGAACCACCGCCAGAAAAACACCTCCTTCTTCGGATCTCCAAAAGGTGCTTCCAGCAACTTCCTCAACCGAAACCGCTCAGGAAAAAACTCAACCCTAAAATCGGGTTACACGCCTATAAATAGGCCACGGAACCAGAAACCGGATATCCGCCGCCCCCGGACCCCCACGTTTACTGGTACTTCAGTCATCGGAGAGGGTCACCGCTCCGACGTCTCTAAGCTCACGTGGGCTAACCCGGTGTGAGAAACAAGAGAGTCGAAAGTGTTCCCAACTCCAACATTGAGAGGATCCGAAGAGACAATGTCCAATTGATCACCCGCGTATGTCACTAACTCGAGACACAATGCCGACAGAGATGCCACCGAAGATGCCCGCTTTCACGCCCTGCCCCCTCATCACTCAAAAAATTAATATGTTACCTGACATGTTGTCTGCCTACCCCGTATGCATGTCACATATCCTACCAAGACCCACGCAAAGGCTCATACCTTTTAGACATCCCTAGCTAATTGACCCGGATGATTCTCATGATCCAAAGTAATCCCAGACTGATTGCGCTGAGAGTGGGAGCGGTGAGAGATGGAGGGTGGTGGATACAATCTCAAAAAAGGCCAAATGTGACACTTTTTGAGGGGTGACAAGAAGAAAGTAAGGTTTTACAAAACAACTTTCTAAAACGCGACAAATTATTGGGTCTGAGCCCCGGTTCCAAATCTGGATTCGGAAGCTACGGATCTCCATTAAAATATTGTGAGGCTTACATATTTTGAGAGTGTGACATACATTTTTACGCAGGACTCATGCATTCACGTCTTTCTATTGATGGTGGTTCCATCCGGGAACTCAGACAGAAAAATTCCGCCTAAAACGCACAAACCAAATATACCCTAAGAAATCGTCATCTTTCACGTCACATGATCCATCACCATGCACGATTACATCATCCATGACGTCAATGGCATGCCTATATTATATATATATATATCTAATTAATATTCTGTTTATAAGCTGCATGATTGACTCTGAGGCCCGAGCTGACATATCTCCATTTAAAAGCAAAAAACATGATTCGTGGGAATGTGGGGACCACTCTAGAGAACATATGGGAAGATTTAAATTAATTTTTTTTTGAAACACTTTACTAAGGCTCCATTTGGCGGTGATGGGTGGATCCGGCGGGTGGAAACGGAGTGTTCGAACTGGAGGGGGGAGGTGGCTGCTCCAAACTGAGTTTTTTGGGGCGTTTCTCAAGGTGGGCGGGTGGAAACGGAGCAAACGCCGCCGGAGGTTCATTTGTTTACCCTCCTTTCGGCGGCGTTTGCCCAAAACGGAGCAGCGAAACGCCCAAATAAATAGAGCCTAAATAAGACGATTGTTAACCGCAAATTGCATTTGGCTATTCATACTCTAAAATTTTTAAAAAACACACTTTTTTTGTCTACACAGTTAACCGCAGGCAAACTTGAAAATCCAAGAATTGTAGGTCGACCTTGAACGGGGAAGAAGAACATGTTTCAAAGCTGCTCCTCTTCTAATGCGCTTGGAAGAGATCATATCTCCTCTTCTAATGCGTTAGGAAGAAACCCTATAAGAAGAGGACGAAGATGTGAGCAATGGAACGGGGGGGGGGGGGGGGGGGGGGGGGGGGGCGAGGGACACTGCCCCCCCCCCCCTCCCCCCACACCCCACACACACACATCATTTTTTCAAAATGTTTAGTGTATTTCGATTCCTCTCTTTGAGACAATGAATTTTGACTATTTATTCGTCAAAAACGGTGATTAAATAAGGGAGAAACAGTTCCGATAAGATGAAAAAACGTAAAAAAGTTTTTTTGAAGGTGTTTGATGACTTCCCCCCCCCCCCCCCCCCATTATTTTTTTTTTTGATCTGTCACTGCTTGTGTGGGTAGGACTTTCTAATATGCATCTCAATTGGTGATGAGGAGTTGGAAAACTCCATAGTTAAGCATGTTCGGGCTGGAGTAGTACCTGGATGAGTGATCTTCTGGGAAGTCCCCGTGATGCGCACTTGACTATCGAGTTTAACTCATCAAAGGGAGGTTGTGGCCACCAACAACCCGCCCGTGGACTGGAGAGGGGTTGGGACGCTTGGGCTACAGCCCGGTAACGTCGTCTAGAGCGGAGCCGTGACTTTGTCCCGTTAGATCGACTAGGGTCGTTACAACAACAAAAAATGCACTTGACTAGGGACTGCCAATGGAGAGAAAAATAGGGAGGTGACTTAGCAACAGTGAACATGAATGTTTGAAATAAATTAACAAAAGTTGGCACCATGTTTATTGCAGAGGGGTCGTGTTGGATGAATGCAGAGAGAGACATACAACTAGGCTGAGAAATGTGTATCTGAAAGCCATTTAAGGCAAGAGATTGCATTCTTCAACATGGAGATTAAGGCTCCATTTGGGGGAGCTTAATTTCACCGGTCAAACTGCTACGACCGCTTGTTCATGCGGTCGTAGCCGCTTGACCGGTGAAAATAAGTCCCCTCAAACGAAGCCTAACACTGAAGAAACTGTTGCGAGGATGTCTGGCGACGCAATCATCCTTCAAAGACGACATGGGAGAAAAGGTGTCGAAGGAAAAAAGAGATCTGAACTGAACTTTCTGGGAGAGAAATTTGTTGAAGATGCCTCTTTTCACGGGTAGGTCAGTTCATTCAGCTCATATCCACATTCTTATGATAGTTTATAGTGGCATTTGTCCAACATAAGGTTGGCTTCTCACGCTCGCAATGATGTCAACCATTCCTCCTCTGGTTTTCGAAGGAGCCGTCATTTTTGAAGTCAATGTGAAAAGGGCGTCGCAAGGACAGAGCGTAGCCGCCACAGATCTCGCCCACGCTGCTGATTGACGATAAGATAACAGTCAACATACTATATTTGCCCACGCTGTTGAAGCTTGGATTTACAAGCGGGAATGTACAGCTTAAGGCCGCCAGCGCGCGCATCCAGGGGGACTCTCCGATCCCAATCATGGGAAATGTTTCCTCCCTGTCACGTTAGGAGAGTCACCCATACAAGTGACCTATGACGTTCAGTTCACCATCGTCTCAACCAACTCCGACTACAAATGATATACCACAACGCTCATTCCTCGACGCATTTCAGGCCAGTGCCCTCTGCATCACTCTTTTCTAGGACAACCTTGAAGTCTGGGACAAGTTAAAATAACCCAAATTTATCATGGCCAGCTTAAGTTATCTCTGCTTTGGTTTAATCCAAAAACAACTACTACCTAACATTATAAAATTGCGAGCAAAAACTCATGCAAAAGCTATTTCTGTTTTTCTCTTGATTCGTCGATATTATGATTGCGGGGGGGGGGGGGGGGGGGGGGGGAGGCTTGTGAACTCCTCACCGTTGTGGATCAAAAGTTCGTCCTTATCCCCCGCAGTGGTTGCGACCTACGCTAGGGTCCACCCCTCCCCTCGACGTCGCAACTAGGGACGACTCCTCGCAAACTCACAACCGTCGCAGATCGAGGGTTCGTCCTTCTCCCTCGAGGTGAGTAGAAGCCTACGTCAGGAATCGCCCCTTGTCATCCTCATAGGGCTCCTAGCCCCAGCGACTTCTCACTATCGCCGATCAAAGGTTTCAATTTTCCCTTATCCACTGCGATAGGTTGAAACATTTTTAGGGTCTACCCCCTCCCAATCGCTAGAGGTTCGAAGCATCCGAACTTCACCATCTCTCTTAGGACCACATCCCTACGACCACTCACTATCACCGATCAAAGGTTTCGCCCTTATCCACCACAGTAGCTTGCGGCGTCGCCAAGGCCTACCCCCCTTGCACTCGTCAACGGTTCAAAGGTCCGCCCTTCCTGTTTCATAGAGCTCCCATCCCCAATGACCTCTCACTATCGCAGATCAAATGTTTCTCCCATTTCCGTAGCGGTAGGTTGCGGTGTCGCTAGGGACAGCCCCCATCGCGTTCGCTAGCGGTTCGAAGCATCTTAACTTCACTGTATCTCTTGGGACCGCGATGTCCCTGCGACCTCTCACTGCCGCTGATACAAGTTTTCGTCCATATCCGCCGTGGTAGGTCATGACATCGCCGAGGCCTGCACCCCTCGCATTCTCCAGCTGTTCAAAGGTCCTCCCTTCACCGTTTCTCAGGGCTCCAAGCCCCAGTTACTTCTCACTGTCGTCGATCAAAGTCCACCCTTATCCAATGTAGTAGTTCACGACGTCGTCAGGGCCTGCCCCTAGCATTTGCCAACGGTTTGAAGTGTCTGAACTTCATCGTCTCTCTAGTACCACATCCCAGGGACCTCTCACTGTCGTAGATCAAAAGTTTTGTCCTTATCCGTCGCAGTAGGTCGCGGGCCGTCCCCTCGTGATTGCCTATGTTCGAAGGCATGCCCTTGACCGCAAACTTCGACGACATCCTAGAATCGGAAAGGCGGACCTCTCACTACTGGACTAGGAGGGTTCGCCTCTAGCTTTGGTAGTATGTCACGAAATCGAGAGAGGCTCAACCCCAACCTCAAACTGCGAAGGAGTATGCCGGAGATACTCGCAAAAGGCAATAAAATGAGCATTACAAGCAAACGTGTAAAGCTATCAACAAACTGCAAAAAAGATAACGACTAACAAACCAATACACAATATAAGAACAAGTACTCCATCAAGGCAACAAGTATATAAGAAAGTACCAGATGCAACAAGCTAAGGAGCCTATACTCCTCATTAACATCAAATTCAACACACTCGTCCTCAGAAAGGTCATCAAAGCCAAGATCATCAACATCACAGTCGTGCTTCTGCGATACCATTCGAAGTGTCTTTGCCATCATGCGGAGGAACGCCACCTCACGCACGCCGGCCAACTCGGGTTCCACCTCCTATGAAAAATTTCTTCACGAATCTCCTCTGAAAGTTGACAACGTTCCTGCTTGAAGTCAATGGAATCTTTGTACTCTGCCACTCCAATTACCTTCAGCGGTAAAGCGCTCCTGCGAAGAATGGCGCTTTACCTCGGACTTTAAGCGGGAAACCTCCTCTCGTGAAATCTCCAAAAGTCCGGCCGTCTTCTCCACAAATGATTTCTCTGCCTGGAGCTCCTCACGCAACCAAGCCTTCTCAGTATTCCACTCAGGCTCAGTATACCGAAAGCAAGAAATGTCGCAATATCACCTCCCTTTTAGGTCAGAAAGGGAACTCTCTGCATCCCAGAGTTTCCCCTGGAGGGGCAGGTACTCGTCTTTCAGACCAGCATAATGATCATTTCAAATAAGGGCAGTCTTAGCTTGAATGTCAATATGCAATAACTGAAGCATGAAAAGTTAAGTCAATAACAACGAATCAGATTAAAACCTAGTAATCTACTCACTGTGTTATTCATTGCGGCCAACGAAGAGGAAACTTGATTTCCCTTCAACTGAGGCGGAGCAGAAGGCTCCTCATGGGGGGGGGGGGGGGGGGGGGGGGGGCAGAGAAGACCAACACCTCAAGGTCCGGATCTTCCAGCAGAGCTCGGTCAATCCTAGAGCTGCAAGGAGCCACTACCTCTGAACTCCCCTTCAATGATGCAGAGGGACGGCGCGCAGGAACTGAATCGCCATCGCCTTCAAAAATCAGCTTTCTCTTCCGATCACGACCCAAGAGGACGACATCAGAACGCTTCAGGTCAACAGAAAGGACGCACAACAACAAACGCTTCTCCTCCACGAACATAGAGATGCTCAAAAGAGGGTTCTCCAGTTCGTAAGGCTCGGTGAATTCCAACATCGACGTAAACTCGCGCTCACGCCCTTTCACTTGGCGTCATCGATTAGGAAGGGTGCTCCACAGTTCCAGCCACTCCCAGCAGTTTCATACATATTCATACACTATATTCCCATGACGTCTATCTGTCTGGTTTTCGAACACTAACTAAGTCTTATTAGTATGTACTTAAATACGACCCCCACTATTAAAATGAACCTCACACCAGTCTTTGAAAAGATGTAACAAGAATCTCGAACCGTGCTCCCAGAAGAAGGCTATGAGACCCATGATATGTGTCATGGCAAGAGAAGTGAATTGCGATGCCGGAACTCCACAATGCTTCAAAATTTATGTTACCTCATCACACAACGACAACTGGAGCCTGACGTTCAGTGACGTCTCGCACAGTATCATCCATCCCACCGATGAATTCTATACCCACTGCTCGGCATTCAAAGTCTTAATCTCGAAATTGGAGGGGATGTTGTAGCGCCCCTGCAAGAGGTAACTTGCTCCGTTGTAAGCGTAGAACGCATTCACATAAACCGACCTTGGGAAACATGCCTAAGAACCTGAACAAGGAGACATGTCACAATGGTGAAAAAATAAGTCAAGGGATGGGCAAAGGACACCCTGAAGCATCGTCGAATCCTGCATGTAGAGAAAAAGAATGCAATGCACCTGAGATCCCGACACATCATGGCAATAGAGGCACACACGAGCACAGGATCGTGATCGTCGCCCGCGTGCAGGTGCAGCCCCGCGCGCATGCAGGTGCAGCCCTACACATGTGCAGGTGTAGCCCTGCGCGCGCGCACGGGCGCACCACACACACACGAGCTGTGTGTGCGGGTGCACCCTGTACACATGCGTGCGTCAAGGCTCCTCGTGTGCCCTGGTGGATATGTCTTATACGCACAGTGCACGCTGGCGCGCCCCGACAGGGTGCAGGGGGGTGTAACGCCCCTGATTTTTCAGTATTTATGTTGATTCTTTTTGGCGTGTTTATGACGTCAGGGCGTTACGTTAGCGCGTGTTTGGCATGTGCTGTTGTTAGAGCGTGGTTTTGCTCTTTAGGTTTTCAGTGTGGCTGGGTTTTAGCCTGTTTGCAAGATTCTCTCGCGAGTCGGGTCTGTTTTGGTGACTCGGTGGAGCCTTATGTGGAATGCTTGTGTTTTGGCTTCGGGAGGTATTTGCTCGAGTTTAAGTTGTCGGATTTGGATTTTGACTTCTCCATTAGATTCATAGCGTTGGTATTTAACTATGGTGCGAATTTCGTTAAATTCCGAGGTCGTTTGGATTTCAGATCGTTTTGGGATTAATTAATATTAATTGTAATGTAATATTGTATTATAAAATTAATTAATTATTATTATAATATTTATATATATAAACGTGTAAATCGAAACCCTATCCCCACTATTCATCGTCTTCCTAAACCGAGCGTTGGAGGTTTTCACGGAAACAGATGGAGTGGCGGACAGGCTTGTTTCAGCCGGTGATTTCCGGTGATCCGGTGGTCGGATTCGTCAATAGACTAGAGATTCAGAAAGCTCTCGGCGAGGGCTACATGATCGTGGTAATTTTTCCACGATTCCTCGAATTTTCTACGTTAGGGTTAGCGTTTTTGAATCTTTTTCCCCTCCAAAAGTTTCAGGAAACGTTGCTAGGGCCACTCTACGACCGATCCTTGAAGCAGTGCGCGCGAGCTGGCGGCGTTTCTTCGAAGGTTCAAGGCAAGTGGACCTTTCCCCCTTGCATGTCTGTGTCTTGCTTGATCTATCTTCCTTTTTTTCTCCTTCTTTAGAGAATAAGAGTAGTATAGGTGGATCATGAAAAGCTCCCCTAGGCTAGGGTTCGATTTTCGGCCAAACCATAGAAACTAGATTTAGTGTTAAGGAAAATTCGGCGGGTATCGGGTAATAATTCGTCGAGTATAGGTTTCGGGATTCGGCGAACTTAGAAGTTTAGCCTAAGTATAAATCGACGGGTATCGGGTAGAAATTCGGCAAATATCGCCGAATTTGGATAAGTAATTTTCGGCATATATCCGCGATCAGGAACCGTCGGGATGGGTAAGTTAAATTCATCGTATATCATAGGACGATTCGTTGAGTATCATCAGTCGTCGAGCATTGTATAAATGTCAAGGAAAATTCGGCGTGTATTGTAGGCGTTCGTCGATTATTGATAGTTCATTTTCGCCGAATAGTGTAAATTAATCGAGTATCGATAGGGATTCGTCGAGTATCGCCGATTGTTGCAAGTCATTTTCGCCAGGTATAGAAGGATTCGTCGTATATCAACTTATGATTCGTCTAGTATCAAGGTAGATCGTCGGGTATACTCGCCGAATTTGGCCAGGACTTGGAATTTTTTGCTGTTTTTGGCTCGATTTGTCGTGTATGGTCCTTAGAGTGGTTTTAGGACTTGTTTAAGTTTTTCTTTGGGCTTAAACTTGGGATTTTGTTAGGGTTTGATGTTTCTTCGACTGTGAAGGTTGGCAGTGGATAAAGGACCGCCAACTGGATGTCGGTTTGTGGGGAATTACACTTGGTGGTTGTTTGGCCTCTGTTTTGTGGACTGTTGGTTTGGGGTGGACAAATGGTCACCACCGCAGGGCCTTCTTTTTGAGACATTTGGGTCTGGGAGCCTGGTATGGGATAATTAATTGGTCACCGACTCTGGCCCGATTGATATTTCCAAGTGTTAACGATTCACGTTTTCGAGTTGTTTTGTGTTCAGTTTGCTTCTTATACTAGTCTATGTTATTCATGTTAATTCTTGCAGATTTTGTCGAAGCTGGGCTTCATTCCGCACTTGGTGCATTTATCCAATTAACTCTTTTATTACAGACTTTTACTGTACTTGTATTTATTTGACTAATCAGCTGTAGTTTTCAGACATACATACCTTCGGTGGGTTCGTGTCAGGTCATTGATGCCCACTGGTGGTTTTCTTTCGAAATATTAAGTACTATATTAAGCTGCTGGGTTGCCCTTTTCCTTGTGGTTGTTTATACTTGTTCTCTGGGAAAGCTTTATGCTAGCTTGCACTGATAGGTATTTTAAAATATAAAAACTACTATTACTACTTCATGCATGCCATATTTGAAAAACTAAATCACTATATTTAAACAATCGTAAAAGCTACTTTTACTATTATTATAAATCTAGAGTCTTGCATATCATGAGTTGTCCTCCGGGATTGTTTATACTCGTGTAGGATGTTAAATCAATCTAATTAAAGTATTTCTACAGCGTATAATTATTTTTTTACTAGTGGACTAGTTGATCCACAGAGCCGAGGGATACGACTAACTACTTAACTTAAAATGGATTTTCTCTAAATAATTCACAAATCTTTCGTAAAAGGAGTTTAGTGGGAGTTTTGACTGAGCGTCTGCAGTTATCCCCTACTGACGTGACATCATGACATGCATTTTCCCTTACTCTGATATATTGTTAAATGCGGAGAAAATACGGGTTGTGATAGCTGGTATCAGAGGGATAGACTGTTAGACAATTGGTCGAACAACTATCTCAGGTCTGTGTTAGTGGTCTAGTTTCATTACATACACACACTGATGTGTCATCAGTACGTCTTGGCTGAAGCATGAACAGTACACTCATAAATATGATAAGAAGTATACATGGCATATTATGTAGTATGAGATGAATAATATGTGTTTGTATATGGATTCACCATAGGTGGCAATATGTGACGGTTATGTAGTATGTGATGCATAACCACCATCATATGGATGCCCATTAGCACGTTTTCTTTTTCGTTGCATGCGATGTTGTAACACCTCCCCCGTAATGATAGTATAATATGGGTCCGGTCGGGGCCCCACAACATACAGACGCCGCAGCTTAAGCATTATAAGATGATTTTAATTACCCAACTCAAAACTCAGACTAACACAACGAAAACAAAAAAAACAAGACTAGAAGTTATCCACATACATATGAGTATTAACACGACCTTAAGGCCTTACAACAATTAAGAGTCCAAAACTCAAATAATAACAACAAATTTCAACGTGCATAAGCACTCCTAGACTACCTCGGCATGCAAGCTGGAAACATAGTGCATCAAGCATAAAATTCCACAAAACAGAGTTATTACACAACTTGAAACACTTCATGAGGCTTAGACTTTTTTGGCCGGCGAGCTAGCTCCTGCTTGCGATCCTTGCCCTATAAAATTAGTTGTAATGTGGGTCAGCAAAGACTGACCTCAACTGTGTAACCAACACATCTCCTCTCGGACGTCCCTAGTGGACCTCGGGGTACACCATCACCCTGCAGGACAGCACTTCGTATGCAATTTACATAACATGTAAAGCTATACAACAAGTTTTGATGTCTCATTCAACAAACATGTTTCTAAGTTGAACATTAAAATAAGGGGGCTTACAATGTAACATGTATGCAATCCTAGATTTCACCAAGGCACCTTACAACGTATGAATCTAACACATCATCACACAATCATCAATCGGGTACTTTAAATTTCCCCTTTGGCGTTCGAGTCGTAAACCCATAGGTACTTCCAATTTCCCCAAACGACATACATATCGCTACGCGGAATTCTTGCCAAGGCCCCACCCGCTCATGGGTCTCAAAACCCGGGCTTGCCTGCAGACTCTGACTTCTCTCGTCAGGATTCCGTCTCAAATAAACAAACCGATACTAAGAACCCTCACAAGACCCTACCCGCTCGTGGGCTTCATTGCCCGGGCTTTTCCAGTGCTTGGCATTCTCATCAATTTCACATAAGGGGACTTGTCTCGCCGGGACACTCTCCTCACATGACTTTCACGTCACGGGATAGCCAGCCGACTATGGAGACAAAGCCACGCCTTAGCACATCACAAACAACATCTTGCTGCAACAGATTTCTACCAAAATCCTTAAGTTCGTTATGCAACATCACCGAGTCGGACTAACGGTCGCGCCTACGGCTTCATCCACAATGTCTAATCCACTAGCGGAGCGGATCTCTAATGCAATATCATACTTAATTCCTCTCACTTGAGAGATCCGATGTCTAAATGCTTGAAAGAAAGCAAAAACAACATGGATGCCATGCACGCATCCTAAAGACCGAGAGGAGAAGTGTCATTACCCTTCGACTCCTCTTCCTAGCCATGGAATCCTTGCCTTGCACAGATTAAAACGAGCGCCTCCAAGTCCTCTCCATGGATCTGGACTCGGATTAACGATCGAAGCTCTAAAGCTCTATCAATGGCGGAAGAAGGATCTCTTCTTTCTCCTCTACTCTCCTTTTCAAAAACCCTATCTCCAAATTCTCAAATGATAAAAATGAGGAGAAACAACCGTCCAGCCCTATAAAAGCACTCTGGAGGGAGAGTATTGGGTCTTAGGATCAAAACCTAAATGAAATCGGATGGCTAAAAAGCCAAACGACGGAACTGCTTCCGTCCGCTACCGCCGGGCGGTAACTACCTACCGACGAGCGGTAGTTTCTCGAGCACTATGCCAGAAAATAATGTCACGCTAATGTCGGCGGTAAGTCTAACGCGACACGGTAGATCTTTTCTCGAGAACTCAACGCTCTCAACACTCTCGACGCCACCCATGGGGTTACTGCTGTGCGGTAACAACTACCGCCGAGCGATAGTCCTCTCAACGCTCGACGAACGGCTTTTGTCGAACGGCTTTCGTCGACTGGGTTACCGCCACACGGTAACTAACTACCGTCGGGGGATAGCCCTTTTGACACTCACCGAACGGCTTTTATCGAACTGCACCCGACGAAACAAGGCTACCACCGAGCGATAGCTCCTATCGCCGCGCGGTAGCTTCTAGATAAAGGTCTAGAAAACCGAGGTGTTACAACTCCTCCCCCCTTAGAAGAATTTCGCCCTCGAAATTAAGCATGCGCTCAAACCAAAAGCATACCTGAAGTGAAAAGTTCTGGGAAGTCCTCCTGCATTGCTTGCTCATGCTCCCAAGAAAACTCGTCTCACACGCAATTGTCCCAACACACTTTTACGAGCTTCAGCTCTTTGTTCCGCAACTGCGGAACTTCTGAATCCTCTATGTCGATCGGATGGACATTTGCCCTCAAGTCCTATTCTATCGGCACCATCGCCGGTTCGATCACCACACTAGCCTCCACCAAGGCTTTCCTCAAAACGGAGACATGGAAAACATCGTGTAATCCACTCAGCTCCAAGGACAACGCCAACCGGTACGCTACTTCTCCAATACATTCTATAACCTCGAATAGTCCCAAAAACCTCGGACTCAACTTCTTGAGTCGGCGAATCCACGAAATGCCTTTGAACAGCTTGATCTTGAGATAGACCTAGTCGCCTACCACAAACTCCACATTCCTATGACAAGCATTAAAATACTTTGCTTGCCGGTCCTAGACAACCTTCATGCGCTCCTGAATGGTTCGTAACAACTCACATGTATCCTCTACCAATTCTTTTCCCAAAAGTTTGGTGTCTCCCGCCTCTATCCAAGACATTGGCGTTCGGCATTGCCTTCCATACAAAGCTTCGTATGGCTCCATCTTTATACTTGCCTGGTAACTGTTGTTATGGTCAAACTCCACCATGAAGAGGTGGTCTTCCCACTTTTTCCCAAAGTCGAGGGTACACATCCTCAACATATCCTCCATTGTACGATTCGTTCTTTCGGTTTGTCCATCAATTTGAGGGTGGAACGCCGTACTGAACTTGAGCTTCGTGCCCAGACTCTTTTGTACCAATCTCTAGTCTTTGGCCGTGAATCTTCCATCGCGATCACTAACGATACTCTTAGAAATCTCATGTAGTCGCACAATATTGCGAACGTACAACTCTACCAACTTTTCCACGCTGTCCTCTTTCCGATTTGGGATGAAATGAGCCACTTTGGTCAAGCGATCCATGATTACCCAAATCGCGTCATTACCATGCTGCGATCGAGGTAACTCATGCAAAAAGTCCAGGAAGATGTCATCAAATTTCCACTCGGGGATAGGAAGAGGCTTCAGGAACCCGCCCGACTTTTGACACTCAGCCTTCACTAAGACACAAGTTTGGCACCGACTCACGTACAAAGCTACCTCCCGTTTCAAACCAGGCCACCAAAAGGATTTCTTCATATCCAAATACATCTTTGTACTGCCCGAATGAATGGAGTACTTCGTAAAGTGAGCCTCAAACATCAACTCCTCACGGAGCTTGCCAAACTACGGTACACAAATCCTTCCATCCTTCCTCAAGATCCCATCAATCATCTCCCAGGCGCTACCTTCACCCTTTTGAGCTTCCACCACGAATGGCTGGAACTCTACATCCAAATTAGTCACTTCCCGAATACGATCAGTTAAGTCATTTTGCAAGTCAATCCAGTTAAACCGAGCCATGCTAGACTTGCCTCTTGCTACACAAACGATGCCAAGGGACTCAAAGTCTCGCACCAACTGCTCATCATGAGCTTCAATCCAATTCCCCTGTCTAGAAAACTTTCTACTTAAGGCAACCGCCACCATGTTTGCTTTGCCTGACGTATATTGAATCGTCACGTCGTAGTCCCCAAGGAACTCGACCCATCTGCACTGTCGCATATTCAAATCCTTTTGATCCAGAAGATACTTCAGGCTTTTATGGTCCGTGAAGATCTCCACCTTCGTACCATACACATAATGTCGTCATAATTTCAACGCAAAAATTACTGCCGCCAACTCCAAGTCATGTATGAGGTAATTTCTCTCATGGGGTTTCAACTGCCTAGACCCAAAGGCTATCACACTGCCATGTTGCACTAATACACAACCTAAACTGCATCCTGATGCATCACTGAAAATCTGAAATCCTTCAGTCCCTGTAGGCAGACTTAGGACTGGAGCTGTCATCAGCCTTTCCTTTAGGGTGTCAAATGCCTGATTGCACTTTTGATTCCACACAAACTTCTGGTCCTTACGAGTTAGAGAAGTGAGGGGTAGAGCTATCCGCAAAAAGTTTTCCACAAACCTTCTATAGCACCGGCTAGTCCAAGAAAAATTCGGACTTCTGCCACGGTTCTCAAAATCGGCCAATCCTTGATGGCTTCAACTTTTGTCAGATCTACCGCCACCCCATCACCACTAATCACATGGCCCAAAAATACCACCTTCTCCAACCAGAATTCGCACTTCGAGAACTTTGCATAAAGTTGGTTCTCTCTCAACACTTGCAGGACTACTCTCAAATGAGTCTCAGGCTCCGCCTCCGATTTGGAGTATACAAAGATATCGTCAATAAAGACAACTACAAAAGAATCCAAGTATTCTTGAAATATTCAATTCATCAGATCCATGAATATTGATGGTGCGTTCGTCAACTCGAACGACATCACTGAGAACTCGAAGTGACCATACCTCGTACCAAACGCTGTCTTGAGTATGCCCTCATCTCGAATCCGCAACTGATAGTATCCAGACTTCAAGTCAAACTTAAAGTACACCACTGACCCCACCAACTGGCCGAACATGTCATCTATTCGTGGAATCAGATACTTATTCTTGACGGTCAATTTATTTAACTCTCGGTAGTCTATGAACAACCGCATACTACCATCTTTCTTCTTCACAAACAACACCGACGGGCTCCATGGTGAAGAACTTGGTTTAATATACCCCTGCTCCAACAGTTCCTGCAACTGTACTTTGAGTTTGGCCAACTCTTTTTGTGCCATCCTAAAAGAAGGACGTGACACCGACCTAGTCTCTAACACTAACTCAATCGAGAAATCAATCTCCCATTGAGGAGGTGCTCCAAGAAGTTCCTTAGGGAACATATCCTCATACTCTGCCACTACCGGCACTTCTCCAAGTGATAACCTAGAAAGGCGAACCTCTTACAATGCTACAAGTGCTACTCCTCCCTGTTTAACTGCCCGCACCAACTGCATGGCCGAAATCAGGGCACAGGCCACTCCATTAAGGCCCTCAAACTTAACTTCTGTCTGCCCTTCGCTTCTCAGGGTCACCACCTTAGATAAGCAGTCAATACTGGCACGCTGCTCTGCAAGCCAGTCCATTCCCAATATCACATCGAACTCAACTAACGGTAGAACCGTTATTATCAACATGAAGTCAACTCCGTCTAGACTCCAACAAATGCGCCCCTTCGCCCCGGTAGTCATGAATGACTCATTGGGCATGCGCACCTTTAGCTCTGCGTCCACCAAGAATGGCTCAACTCCAATCCTTCAGATAAAGCTTTTCGCAAGAAAGGAGTACGACGCTCCCGTATCAAACATTACCCTAGCGGGGTATCCGGAAACTAGCACAAAGCCTCAAACATATGCGACAAACATAAACAGTCTTGAAAGTCTAAGGTGAAATATTAACTTAAACTTTCATACCTGTCACCACATCGGGCTGGCGGATCACTTCCTGTTGCCCAAGGTTATAAGCCCTTGGCTACACATGTTGGAAACGAGAAGCGCTAGACTCCGCCATCTTTCCCTTCTCCGCCACGTTGGGCCCGGAGCGCACCGACTGCTCTTGCCTTGGCTCCTGCTCAGCGCCACCTTCAGTACAGTAACGATCTATGTGGTCTGGCTTGCCACACTTAAAGCACGACGGTGGTCCCTTGAAGCGCGACCCTCCAGATGTCATGTTGCTTTCTTACCTGACTTGAAAGGATAAGGTTTTTTCTTCCACCTGTTCCCTTCAAGATTCCATTGCGATTGAGAAGGCTTCCCTTCTCCCTGCTTGGCTGTAAACCCCTTATGACGTTGGGTTTACTCCATATCGCTTTCTAACGTTCTGGAAGCCTCAACCAGCTCATTAAAACCCGCATTCTTCATAGATATGAGGGGTTGTCTCAGATTCTCCCTCAACCCATGATAGAAGAGGTTGTCCCTCTCCTCATCGTCAGCCATGGTCGTCCCAGCATAATGACCCAAACAAGTGAACTCTTGAACATACTCGTCCACCGTCTTGTCCCGCTGCACCAAGTGCAGAAATTGCCTCTGCAGGGCCAGCCTTGTCAACGCAGGAATGTACTTCTTCAAGAAAGCATTCTCGAACTCTTTAATGGACGGGGTGCGTCCAGGAAACTGGCGACCGTTATGACTCACCCATCACAACTTAGCGTCTCCTTCCAACATGAAGGTCGCAAACTCAGATTTATTCCCCTCTGGCGTCTCTATCGCCCTCAAAAGTTCTTGAATCCTTTCCAACCAATCCTCTGCATCGGTCGGCGTGCCGACTCACTTTAACATTGGAGGATGGAAGCTTAAGAAATACTTCATTTGCCGGTCTCCGTGTCCAACAACCACTCTCTCAGCCAAAGGCTCTGCTTGCCTGGCTCCTCCACCCGGCATGGCTATTGCCGCATCTGAGGTAGCAGTAGTTGCTACCTGAGCAACAGGGGTCACAACTTGCGCTGCTGCTGCAGCTTGGGCCGCTATCATTGCTTCTGCAAGCATGCGACAAAAATCGGTCGGGGTTACCCCCATGCCCAACGGACCTGGAGCAGTAGCACTACTCGCCGAAGGCTCTTCTTGTGGCCTCGATGTCCCTGCCTCGCTACTTGCACCCTTAACAAAAGCAAGGTAAACACAAATCAGTCTCTATTCGCAAGACTCAAACACAAGGACACTCATGGTCCTGTAAGACTCCTACGTGAATAACTTATCTACGCGATCTGATTACATTAAATCAACCGCTAAACCTGACCTTGGACACTAACCTGGCTTTGATACCAAATTGTAACACTTCCCTCATAATGACCGTATAATATGGGTCCGGCTGGGCCCCCACAACATACATACGCCACAGCTTAAGTATTATAAGATGATATAAACTACCCAACTCAAAACTCCGACTAACACAGCGGAAACAGAAAATAAGACTAGAAGTTATCCACATACATATGAGTATCAATGCGGCCTTAAGGCCTTACAATAATTAAGAGTCAAAAACTCAAATAATAACAACAAATGTCAACGTTCATAAGCACTCCTAGACTACTTCGGCATGCAAGTCGGAAACATAGTGCATCAAACATAAAATTCCACAAAACAGAGCTATTACACAACTTGAAACACTTCATGAAGCTTAGGACTTTTTGGCTGGCGAGGTAGCTCCTGCTTGCGATCTTTGCCCTATAAAAATTAGTTGTAACATGAGTCAGCAAAGGCTGACCTCAATTGTGTAATAAACACATCTCCTCCCGGTCGTCCCTAGCGGACCCCGAGGTACACCATCACCTTGCAGGTCAGCACTTCGTATGCAATTTACATAACATGTAAAGCTATAAAATGGGTTTGGATGTCTCATTCAACAAACATGTTTCTAAGTTAAACATAAAGAAAAGGGGGCCTACAATGCAATATGTATGCAATCCTGGGTTTCACCCAAGGCACCCTACATCGTATGAATCTAACACATTATCACGCAATCATCAATCAGGTACTTTCAATTTCCCCTTCGGCGTTCAAGCCACAAACCCATAGGTACTTCCAATTTCCTCAAACGACATACAAGCCGCTATGCAGAATTCTTGCCAAGGACCCACCCGCTTGTGGGTCTCAAAACCCGGGCTTGCCTGCAGACTCTGACTTCTCTCGTCAGGATTCCATCTCAAACAAACAAATCGATACTAAGAACCCTCGCAGGACCCCACCCGCTCGTGGGCTTCATTGCCCGGGCTTGTCCAATGCTTGTCATTCTTGTCAGTTTCACAGAAGGGTACTTATCTCGCCGGGACACTCTCCCCACATGACTTGCATGTCATGGGATAGTCAGCCGACCACAGAGACAAAGCCACGCCTTAGTACAACACAAACAACATCTTGACGCAATGGATTTCTACTAAAATCCTTAAGTTCGCTATGCAACATCACCGAGTCAGACTAATAGTCGCGACTACGGCTTCATCCACAATGTCTAATCCACTAGTTGAGCGGATCTCTAATGCAATATCATGTAGGGGACGGACACAATCGACCCGGTGGTTCCTCTTGAACTATGGCGACCTGAATCCCTCTCACTTGAGAAATACGGTGCCTAAATGCTTGAAAGAAAAAAACAACATGGATGTCATGCACGCATCCTAAATACCGAGAGGAGAAGTGTCGTTACCCTTTGATTCCTCTTCGTAGCCATGGAATCCTTGCCTTGCATGGATGAAAACAAGCGCCTCCAAGTCCTCTCCACGGATTTGGACTCGGATCAACGATCGGGGCTCTGAAGCTCCTTCAATGGCGGAAGAAGGCTCTCTTCTTGCTCCTCCACTCTCCTTCTCAAAAACCCTAACTCCCACTTCTCAAATGAGAAAAATGAGGAGAAATAACTGTTCAGCCCTATAAAAGCACTCTGGAGGGAGAGTCTTGGGCCTTAGGATCAAAACCTAAATGAAATCGGACGGCTAAAAAGCCAAATGACGGAACTGCTTCTGTCCTCTACCGCCGGACAGTAACTACCTACCGCCGAGCTGTAGTTTCTCGAGCGCTCTGCAAGAAAATAATGCCATGCTAATGCCGGTGGTAAGTCTAATGCGACGCGGTAGATCTTTTCTCGAGAACTCAACGCTCTCGATGCCACCCCTGGGGTTACCGCTACGCGGTAACAACTACCGTAGAGCGATAATCCTCTCAACGCTTGACGAACGGCTTTCGTCGAACGACTTTCATCGACCGGGTTACCGTCATACGGTAACTAACTACCGTCAGGCGATAGCCCTCTCGACACTCACCGAACGGCTTTTATCGAGCTGTACCCGACGAAACAAGACTACCGTCGGGCGATAGCTACTATCGTCGCGCGATAGCTTCCAGATAAAGGTCTGGAAAACCGGGGTGTTATAGATGTTATGTAGTATGACATGCATAATATTTCATGTGTACACCGCTCATAACATGCATTAAGGCCTTTTAGATTGCATAACACAACATGCATGACATAACATTGCATCAGCACACGTACCAAGCCAAAGACTTACATGATGACATATGTACACACATGGTTTTGAGTCAAAAAGAATACGAATTCATGTATTCATGGTGTAGGCACATGAGTCAGAAGGATGACAGTATATCATCCTAAGTCTAGGCATGACATCATAATTGGAATCCCAGACACTACAACAAATTGCACTTATAGTAAGGACCTAAATCGTTACAATAAGTATCAAAAATCGTTACAAAAACTCTTTGGTAACGAAAAAAACTTTATGTAACGGTCGTCCTCTAAAGCTCGACGCTAATACTTCTTGTAACGAATATATGTGTGTCGTTACAATAAATTAGCTACAATAGTAAAAAAGATTCCGCCGCCGGCCACCGGCGGTCGCCCGCCGGCCGCCCGCCGGCCGCCGCCGCCCGCCCGCCGCCGCCCGCCGGCCGCCGCCCGCCGCCGCCGCCCGCCGCCCGCCGCTCGCCGGCAGGCCGCCGCCCGCCGCCGCCCGCCGCCCACCGCCCGCCGGCGCACCTGCCCGCGAGTCAACGAGCACAGCATATTTCAAAAATTCATTGTGGAATTGGCTATATAAACCCAAAATTGATGTTTTAACTGGCGGTGTGGGACTAAAAATGGCCAAACATATTGTGAGAAAAAATTACTATTTGTAACGTAACATTAATGTTGTTACAAATACTTATATTTATAGTAACAAATTAATTTTTATTGTAACAAATTATAAAATATTCGTTACACAAAGTACTTTTTGGTAACAACAGAAAAAATTCATTACTAAATATAGCTATTAGTAACAAACTGTGTTTTAGTTATATTTCAGTCCTTACAACAGGTGCAGTTTGTTGTAGTGAGAGCATGTTAGCAGCATGATCAAGTACTTAAGTATATTTTGTCTAGACTATGTTGTTTAGTGCTAGCGGATGGGCTAGGTTTTGATTTGATGTTCGTTATTTATTTAGATGGTGCCTAAGCGCGTGACGACTAGGTCGTCTCCCCAATCGGAGGGTGAGTCTTTAGGTGCACAGAGCGAAGCGGTAATTGAAAGTCTGTGGCAGAGTAATGAGACCTTGTCTAGGCAGATAGTGGAGATGCAGTCGCAGATCCAAGCGTTGTTATCAGTTGTGTCAGAACAGCTGCCGCGAGTGTAGGACCCGGTTGTGGTCTGGTCGTTCCTGCTCCCCCTACCCCCTTGGTGCCCCCGGTGTTGTTTCTGCAAGAGATGACGTTTATTTCACATTTCCAGAGACTAGGACCCCCTACCTATGATGGTAGAGTAGATTTTATGGCTTTGGATGATTGGATTATAGCCATTAAGGATATGTTTGCTTACTCGAGAATTTCAGCAGACCAGAGGGTGATGGTCACTGCGTATCAACTCAAGGGACTTGCTAAGAGTTGGTGGCTGAGAGAAAAAGAGAATCTTAAGGATGGGTGTTCATAGGAATCCTTCAAAGAGTTGTTGCTAAAGAAGTTTCTGCCATTGGTCAAGAGAGACCGTCTAATGAACGATTTTCTGCATCTGAAGCAAAGATAACTTACTAGTACCGAGTACGAGGTGGAGTTTAGAAAACTGAGCCAATTTGCCCAAGACATGATGTCTTCAGAGTCTAACCGAGTTAAACGATTTCTGGAAGGTCTTAAGAATGACATCCAGCAACTAGCTAGTGCATATGGATCTGAAATCTATGCTGAAGTCGTAGAGGCTGCTCTGAAGGTTGAGGCGTTCGACAATGATAAGAATAGAGGTCAACAAATGAGGAAGGATAAGAGGAAGACTAGTGAGGGCAAGAGTTCCCAAGAATCCGACACTACTTCAGGGAAGAGAAGAAAAGAAGTATGCAGTTTTTGTAGCAGGCCAGACCATCCATTTGAAAGATGTTACCAGAGATTAGGAGCTCAGAAAAAGGAGCAGGTTCATGCGATTCAGAGTGCTCCTAGAGGGGATTCAGTTTGTTCTGTTTGTAAGTGGAGGGGGCACGACGCTGCCCACTGTTGGCATAAGGACAAGACATGCTTCCAGTGCGGTCAGAAAGGGCATGTTAAGTCGAAGTGCCAGCAGGCTCAGCCCCCATTGCAACCAGTTCCACTTCAGTCCTTGCCACCGCCGCAGCTATTTGATAAGGGGAAGGACAAGTTGAATGTGGTGTCTTTGGAGGAAGCTCAGACATCTTTGCAAGTTATCTCAGGTTAGATTCTAACCTAGTTCCAGCTTTTAGTTTGTAGCTGTAGTTTTGACGTACATTTCATTAGTTGCGCATACGATTTTATAGGAAAGTTTAAGGTCAAGAACCGTTGGGCGCATGTTCTTTTTGATTTTGGTGCTACCCACTCGTTCGTGGTTAGAACCTTCATAGAGCATCACGGTTTGACCCTCGATCTTATTGGCGACACGTTCTGTGACAAGTTTCCCTCTAGCGAATCAGTGATATCGGACCAAGGCATTCAGAGTTGTCCGATTATGTTAGGAAAATTTCTAGCCGTTTCAAATCTGAAGGTGATATAGTTGGAAGATTTTGATGTGATTTTGTGCATGAACTGGTTGTCCAAGTATGATGCGGTCATTCAGTGCAAGGTTAAGCGCTTGGACTTCAAGATGGACAACAGTCAACCCAGGAGCATTTATGGTTTTCCGCGCCAAGTTTCACCCATTATTTCTGTGGTACATGCTCGGAAGCTAGTAAATTCCTGATGTTTTGCTTGTTTGGTTTCTGTGTTGGCAACCAATTTTAGTTTGTCGCGAGTTGAGGAGATTGTCATTGTGCGCGAGTTTCCTGATGTTTTCCCTGATAATCTTCCTGGTCTTCCACCTGAGAAAGACGTGGAGTTCGTTATAGATTTGGAGCCGGGTACCCATCTTATTGCTAAGGCGCCGTACCGTATGGCCCCGCGTGAGCTGGAGGAGCTGCGTACCCAATTGGATGAGTTGCTGCAGAATGGTTTTATTAGGTCGAGTTCTTCTCCATGGGGTGCTCCTGTGCTGTTTGTAAAGAAAAATGATGGATCGATGAGGCTTTGCATCGATTATAGAGAACTGAATAAGGTGACCATCAAGAATAGATATCCCCTGTCAATGATTGATGACATGTTTGATCAGTTGCATGGTAGCTCTGTGTTTTCAAAGATTGATCTTCGTTCAGGCTACCATCAGTTTAGGATTCGTGAGACAAATATTCCACAGACTGCTTTTCGTTCATGGCATGGACATTTTGAGTTTGTGGTGATGTCTTTTGGATTGACCAATGCACCCTCTACTTTTATGGATATGATGAACATAGTGTTTAAGGATTTCCTGGACCGTTTTGTGGTCATATTTATAGATGATGTTCTGGTATACTCCCGCAGTGCTGAAGAGCATGCCCAGCACTTGTGCTTAGTTTTGTCTACTTTGAGGGAGCATAAGTTGTATGTCAAGATAAGTAAGTGCGAGTTTTGGCTCCCTAAGGTTTCTTTTCTATGTCATGTGGTTGATAAAGATGGAATTTTTGTGGACCCTGAGAAGATAACTGCTGTCATGGATTGGAATAGGCCTGCCACTCCCAAGGAGATAAGGATCTTCCTATGGTTGGCAGGATATTATAGGAGGTTTGTGGAGGGTTTTTATTCGTGTTCTGCGTCACTGACTAAGCTTACGCAGAAGAATGCAGCTTTTGTTTGGAGCGATAAGTGCGAAGAGGCTTTTCAGGAACTAAAGAGGAGATTGTGCACTGCTCCGATTTTGGCCTTACCTACCGAAGGGATAGAGTATGTTGTGTATGTGGACGCATCACATGTTGTACTTGGGTGCGTGTTTATACAAGAAGGCAAAGTGATAGCGTATGTGTCGAGGCAGTTAAATACTCATGAAAGGAATTACCCTACGCATGATCTAGAATTTGCAGATGTGATCTACGCCTTGAAGATATGGAGAAATCTTTTATATAGCGCTCTGTGCAAAATTTATACTGACCATAAGAGTTTGAAGTACGTCTTCACTCAAAAGGAATTGAATTTATGTCAGCGGAGATGGTTGGAGTATGTGGCAGATTATGATGTAGAGATTCAATACCATCTGGGCAAAGCTAATGTGATAGTCGACGCCCTGAGTAGGAAGTCAGCGAAGATTTTTAATCTTTCTATGGATTCGCTGGTGGAAGAATTTCTTCTGATGGATATATCAATGGGGAGTAGTGACTCGCCTAGCAGTTTAGAAGTATTAGAGCCTTCATGGATTTCACTGACAAGGCTACATCAAAGGGATGATCATGATTTGATGCACCTTTATAACAGAACTGCGAAAGGGGAATTACCAGACTTTTCAATTGATGACGTGGGTACTTTGAGGTACCGCGACAGATTTTGCATTCTCGCAGTTGAGGATATATGATTTAAATTGTGCAAAGAGGCGCATAGTTCTAGTATTGCCTACCACCCTGTTTCTACCAAAATGTATAAGGATCTCAAGCAGATTGCCTGGTGGTATGGAATGAAGGGCAATATAGCTAAGTATGTATCAGAATGTTTTACTTGCAAGCGAGTTAAGACCGATCATGATAGGCCTGGAGGCAAGTTAACGCCCTTAGAAATTCCAAGTTGGAAGTGGGAGAGCATTTCGATGGATTTTATTACTGGATTATCGAGATCTCCTCGAGGGCACGATTCAGTTTAGGTTATATTGGACAGATTGACGAAGTGTGCTCACTTCGTGTCATTCAAGATCGACTACTCCATGAATAAAATAGCTGAATTATATTTGGATGAGGTCATCAGGTTACATGGAGTGCCTGTCAGTATTATATCAGATTGAGACTCCTGGTTTACGTCTCGCTGTTGAAAGAGTTTACAAGAGGGGTTAGGTACCGACTTGAGGTATTCCACCACCTATCATCCGCAGACAAATGGTCAGACGGAGAGAGTAAACCAGATCATGGAGGACATGATCAGATGTTATATTTTGGACCATGGAGGAGCGTGGGATGAACGTTTGAGGTTGATGGAATTTGCTTATAATAACAGCTTCCAAGAAAGTTTGCAGATGGCCCCGTTCTAAGTTTTGTATGGGAGGTGTTGCAGAACTCCCTTGTTTTGGGCCGAGGTTGGTGAGAGACCATTGTTGGGTCCCAAAGCGTTAGAAGAGATGGATATTTCTGTAAAGCATATTCGAGAGAAGTTTTGGATAGCTCAAGAGCATTATGAAAAGAATGTCAATCGACGTAGGACCGATTTGGAGTTTGTTGTTGGGGACATGGTGTTTTTTAAGGTTTCCCCAATGTCTGGAGTTAAGAGGTTTGGTAAGAACCATAAGTTGGACCCTAGGTATGTGAGACCTTTCAAAGTTTTAGAACGGATTGGTGTGTCAGCATATAGACTTGATTTGCCATCAAATTTTCCTGGTGTGCGTGATGTTTTCCACGTGAGTTAATTACGGAAGTGTGTGTTGAGCGACAGGCAGATTCTTGATGTAGTGCCCCAGTTGGAGCCTAACCTTTCATATGTGGAAGTTCCTGTTCGCATTTTCGATTCTCAAGATCGGGTATTGCGAAGGAAGACAATACCTATGGTTAAAGTTTTATGGCGGAACCAAGACGTAAAGAGCGCGACTTGGGAGTTGGAGTCAGTTATGAGGGAGGCTCATCCTCATCTCTTCTCCTGATGTTTCTAGTGAGTATTTCTTTGTTAGCTTATGGTTGCTTTTATTTTATTTCGGATTTAATTCTATTTATGTTATGTTTCGGGACGAAACTTCTTTTTAAGTGGAGTGAATGTAACGCCTCTGATTTTTTGGTATTTATGTTGATTCTTTTTGGCGTGTTTATGACGTCAGGGCGTTACGTTAGCGCGTGTTTGGCATGTGCCGTTGATAGAGCGTGGTTTTGCTCTTTAGGTTTTCAGTGTGGCTGGGTTTTAGCATGTTTGCAAGATTCCCTCGCGAGCCGGGTCTGTTTTGGTGACTCAATGGAGCCTTTTTGGGAATGCTTATATTTTGGCTTCGAGAGGTGTTTGCCTGAGTTTGGGTTGTCGGATTTGGATTTTGACTTCGCCATTAGATTCGTAGCGTCGGTATTTAGCTACGATGCGAATTTCGTTAAATTCCGAGGTTGTTTGGATTTCGGATCGTTTTTGGATTAATTAATATTAATTGTAAGGTAATATTGTATTATAAAATTAATTAATTAATATTATTATATTTATATATATATATATAAACGCGTAAATCGAAACCCTATCCCCACTATTCATCGTCTTCCTAAACCGAGCATTGGAGGTTTTCGCGGAAACAAATGGAGCGGCGGACGGGCTTGTTTCGGCCGATGATTTTCGGTGATCCGGTGGTCGGATTCGTCAATAGACTAGAGATTCGGAAAGCACTCGGCGAGGGTGATGATGCATAATTTGACCTAAATTATTAATATAAAAATCTAAATAATCTAATATAAATATATTTATAATGTTAATTTTATTCGCTAAATCGTATCTTTTTATAATTCTATCTTAACCATGCATATTTTACTATATTTTTTGCGCGCAGCGAACTTCGGGGTCACTTTTGGGCATGTTGCGACCAGAATCAGATCTTGGGCTGAACACGAAAGTTGTAGCCCTCGGAAATACCTTTCCAACGCATGGTTACACGCCTTCATCGGGTTTTTATAGCTTCGGGAATCCTCCGTCGAAGTTGCTGTCCGACAGGTTTCCTGCATGAATGATTCTCGTCTTTGAGCAAGAACCAAGGATCTCGGGACAAATTGCATTATTAATTATAAGAGAACACGTCTTCAGTTTTGGCATTCCAAACTAAATGTCGAGTGCAATCATGCCACAGTGTTGTTGAACTATATTCAAGAATGGAATGAAGCCACAATGGTCCGATGAGATTTTTTTTCTCCTAAGTATGAAAGAGACTAGCCACCTTTGACTAAATATTCAGCATGTGTTTTTAAAGGAAGCTTCTTGGAAAGAGAGAAAGTTAGCCAATTTTTATCATGCTTTTCATGACAAGTATGAAAGAGGCTAGCCACCTTTGACTATATATCCAACATGTGCATTTTGACCAAGGGAAGCTTCATGAAAGCTTCATCATCATGCCAAATTCCAACTCTACCCCTTTGGTTTTGGCCCTATAAATAAGCATAAAGGAAGGGGGGAAAGGATCATCATTCCTCCTTCATTTTAGCCTTCTAGAGAGCAATTGAGAGTTTATTTTTAGAGTATTTTAGATTAATGTTTTCATGCTTTAATTTTCTTGCAATCTCTTTTATCGCACTTGTAATCTTGTTGTAAACTCTCCTTGTAATGTCTTTATGCCCTTTTTGTAATTTCCTTTCAATAAGAATAATATAGTTTGTTCTTCCTTTTCTCTCTCTCTCTTTCTTATTTTGCATATTCTTAACATGATTTTCATTTCCTACACAATTATGAGTAACTAATTCTACAACAAAGTCGCTATATGGTGACGTTTTTTTATAACTTTTGCGACGATTTTAAAGCGTCACGATAGTTTTCGTGACGTTTATAAAAACGTCACTAAACCGTCACGATTGCGGCCGTCACCGTAGCTCATTGTGACGCTTTTAAAAAAAACGTCGTGATTGGAATGTACTATATCGTGACGTTTTTTTCCAAAAAACGTCATGCTTGGCAATTGCTCTATAGTAACATTTTTCCAAAAAAAAAACGTCATAATTGATAGTTGTTCTATCGCGACACTTTTTCAAAAAAATGTCACGATTGATTGCTCTATCGTGACACTTTCAAAAAACGTCAAAAATTAATAATTCTACCACAAATTTTTTTACAAAACGTTGGCGCACGTAAATATCTATTGTAACATTTTTAAAATTTTAAGGAAAGAAATTTAAAAAAATAGAAATTTATGATAATTTAAACTCTAAAAATTAATTTAGCATCTAAAATGTTAATTAAAATTATAAATATTATTTTTCATATTTTAAATATTTTTGAGAGTAATACTAAGATATATTGAGAGAGATTTGCAACATGTCCAAATAATGGAAGCTTGAGTTCTAAAAAACAAAATAATTAAAAGGCCTACATATTACATCATCATTAAGATTGAATTGTATAAACATGCAAAAGATCACATTAATGATAAACAAACTTGTTCCAAGTAGCATAACTTACAAAAAAACATAATCATTCAATATATACATTGTTTTCAATACAAAAAAAATAAATGAAACAAAACAAGCACTATGAGCCTTCAAAATATTCTTCATCATTAGCTTCATTGACATTGAAACAAGCATGATAAGCATTCAACTTCATTTGTACACCATCTTTTCAAACTGTAAGCTTAACAAATATAATTGATCAATTGCCTGCATAACAAACAAAATTGAAACACAAGATTAAATATTTATTCTAATTGCATGTAAGGTTAACATAAATAACTTGAAAAAACAGTATAATAATCTGAAGAAGAAAATATAAAGAATCCACAAGACGTATCCATAAAATATTGACAACAATTTTAACCAAATTGGTGGCAACAACATCAGCAGTTTGCGCCAAACTGGACACAAACTGCTGGCAGCAATATTGCGCAAACTGCTGGCAGCAGCTTTGCGCAAACTGCTGGCAGCAGTTTGGGAGAGCAGTTTTGCGCAAACTGCTGGCAGCAGCTTTGCGCAAACTGCTGGCAGCAGCTTTGCGCAAACTGCTGGCAGCAGCTTTGCGCAAACTGCGGCTTTGCGCAAACTGCTGGCAGCAGCTTTGCGCAAACTGCGGCTTTGCGCAAACTGCTGGCAGCAGTTTTGCGCAAACTGCGGCTTTGCGCAAACTGCTGGCAGCAGTTTTGCGCAAACTGCAGCTTTGCGCAAACTGCTGGCCTGCGCAAAAGCATCCCCGCGCAGCGAGGGTCTGAGGAAGGGTCCCACCACAAGGGTGAAATGTAGACAAACCGTACCATGCATTTTTGCAAGATGCAATATTGTATAGACATTGCATTGGTACTAAGTAGTTAAAAAAAGCTTATTTATATCTAAGTTGAGTTAAAGAGAAATGAGAATGCTAAGATGGATACATAGAAAAACTAGAAAAGAAAATGATGTCTATATTAGAGCTATAGTGGGAGTAATAATGTCTATGGAGGTATAGTGGGAGTAACATCTATAGAAGATAAGATAATAAAAAGGCAGCCCGATGCACAAGGCATCCCCACGGAGCGAGGGTCCGATGAAGGGTCCCACCACAAGGGTGAAATGTAGGCAAACCTTACCTTGCACTTTTGCAAGAGGCTACTTTCAGGACTCGAACCTGTGACCTCAAGGTAAAACGGCAACACCTCAACCGGTGCGCCAAGGCTACCCTTCAGAAGATAAGATAATAAAATTTTGAATTAATTGATTTGGATATGTACAAAAAAGATTAGAAAAGAACTAATTACTTGATAGATTTGCTATCAAAGGATTGAATAGGAGAAAAGGTACACCGAAGGTATGGAAAAAATTATTCAATATGATTTGTGCAGTTTAGAGTTACCAACTCAAACAGGACTCAACTGTAACCAGTTAAGGAAAATGAGGATTCATCATTTATTGAATCAAAATAAATCTTAAAATTTCTAATTCAAAAATTGAGGCCCCCATGCATTGCATTTTTCATTCTTATTTCTTAAATAATTTTGAAATTATTTTATTTATAATGCAATTAGAACAAACCTAGGGCAGTATCTTTATTTTAATAATTTCCGGAGATGAAAAACAATATTAGTAGAACAGAAGTTATTCTATCATCTAAATTTCAGTTGTTGGTCACAGTTATTAGGATAATTAATTGGTTTATGTTAATGATCAATAGTTGGTCACAGCTTTTTTAACTACTTAGTACCAATGCAATGTCTATACAATATTGCCTCTTGCAAAAATGCATGGTACGGTTTGTCTACATTTCACCCTTGTGGTGGGACCCTTCCTCAGACCCTCGCTGCGCGGGGATGCTTTTGTGCATCGGGCTGCCCCCCTTATCTTTTGTGGTGGGACCCTTCCTCAGACCCTCGCGCGAAACTGCTGACATGCGCAAACTGCTGGCCAGCAGCTTGCGCAAACTGCTGGCCAGCTGCTTGCGCAAACTGCTGGCAACAGTTTTTCTATTGTATCCCCTCAAAGCAGAAACTCAATCAGTCTCATCTTGTCACCGTCCTTACAGACTTCCCCCTCAAAGAAGTCCTCCAGAAGATACACGCCAGGGGTATATGAAGGATGGTCCGTTGGAGTTTGGGATTGATTACAAACCAAGGAAAGCGGTGAAAGCCCAGGTACTCGGCCGAGTGTTCACTAGGCAACACTATCATACTTACTTTAGAATAATTAGGCCACGGAAAGCTCCCAATAGAAAGGGTTGAATGGACCAATTAGAAGTGTCTTTACGAGTAGCCAGGTCCTATACTATACCAGAATATAATAGTAAGCGAGATCACCCAAAGAAAGAACTACTGAGCCACTAGAACTGGTAAGAAGGCCTTTCCTATGCTACTCCGGAGTAAGAGTGTCGACCTTTCTGGTCGTCTCAGTTGTCTCAGGTTGGGAGAAGGCGCTGAGCGACGTGGCGTGTCTTTCTTTCACCTCATCCTCGATCTCTAGGTTCCTAGGCCGGTGAGCTTTTTGAAGGAATTTCAATGACACCCAAAAACTCCGTCCAGTAGCAGCAGCTCTCTGGGTCCCTACCGACGTCAGTTCAGAATTCATGAGAGATTTCGTGTATAGGCTTTTGCGCTAGCAGCAGTTTTGCGCAAACTGCTGGCAGCAGTTTTGCGCAAACTGCTGGCAGCAGTTTTGCTCAAAACTGCTGGCAGCAGTCAGCAGTTTGCGCAAAACTGCTGGCAGCAGTTTGCGCAAAACTGCTCTTCGTAGGTTCAGACTTATACATAGGCATCTCTTTCCCTTTTACGAATCTCTATATGCAGAGGTATCCCCGCAAGCAATGGTGCTCCTAGTAAATTCCAAATAGAGGAGAGATTCAATGCTCAAACTGTGCAGTCCCACTCATTTTTCAAATTTGATTTTCTTTCATTGTATTTGATTAAATTCTTCAACAAATATATTATTTCTTCATAATGGAAATTTTGTTCCAATAATTTCAAAAGCCAAAACCATTCCCAGCAAACTAATAAATGTAAATATAAAGTCAAGAAAAAAACAAAGGAAAACTTACCTGACCACTTATTGAGGGGTCTATAACTGCTCCAAATATCAAGTTGGCACTAGGATCAACGAGATCATAAATTACTTCAGCTGCAGTATTAACCTACACCAGCATAGGCAGACATAAAAGATAAAGTAACTGTTGGACTCACCAAGGATTCAACTGATGGTTGGAAAACTAATGTTTAATGAAAACAATATCTCCAAGTGCTAATATCATACATAAATTTTAAAAAACTGTATTTCAAAACGTTGTAGTCAGACACTAAGACCAAACAAAATCTAAAAAGAGAAATTCATTGAAGAAAGAAAATTATAAAGATGAGCATCCACAAAGAGTTTGTTTATTTAGAACAAATTTTAATCAGGCTCAACAGAACTGAGAAGTACAAGAAGAAAAATAAACTAAATAAAATTTATTACTAGAATTTAAACTTAAGAGACTGAATGGAAACAAATGAAATTTACGCAGGGACTAACAAGGATGAGGAGAATTGAAGATGTATTTGATTGCTGGTTTGAAAGTGGATCTATGGATATTGGGCAGGCCCAATATCCATTTGAAAATAAAAAATGGCTTGATGTAATCTAAATTCACAAACTCAATGGCGACGATGAAGACATTCCATCGCAGTTCATTACACTGTCAATCTCTCAGTAGATTACTGTCTTAAAGTTATTAACCAATTTTCAAGAGGGAATTTCTGTTGCGCTTGCGATTTGAATCTTAACGTACTTAAATAGTTTCACATGCAAAGTGTGCATAAAATAACTTATGGCAAATAACGACAATTGAGATTTATTAAGGAGATTAGGTATGTGCAGGCTTATTTAAGAGACCCAATAAAATTTTCATTTTTAATGTAAAGTCATTACAAAGGGTAAAATTGAATATCATAATTATTTTTCATTCAATTGAATCACAAAAATAAATAGAAGAAGAGAGAAATCAAACCTTGATTCGAATTGATATTTGTAGTAGGAGATGGTGTTGGGTTGTTGTTAGGGGTAGTTTCATTTATATTTGATCTTTGAAAAGAAGCCATCATTCTCAAGAACTGCACACATAATAAATATTTATAAAACAATTCTAATTAATCCAAGCATTATTAACTTGATTTAAACACAATTATTACTTGGTCCGGTGATAGATGTATCCCTTGCCCCACTGATGTTCCAGATGAATCATCCCTAGAATTTTGCTGTGACCTGTCATCCATAAGACGATCTATGGTCTTTTGCATGATAGACATTTGTAATTTCAATTGTTCAATCTCCCGCAACTCTTCTGGATTTGCATGTTTCAAGCTAGTTGTTCTTGCGCGGCGTGATAAATCAGGGTATACCTGAATCGCAGTGACACCCATTCCCATACCACGACATCGACCATAATATTCTGGTCCAAATGTAGATCTAAAAGAGAAATAAAAATTTATTTTACAATACTCTAAATTGAAATAAAGTGTTATGTATTTTTTACCTAAAAGCACCTTCATGAATTTCATTTATTGGTGTGTCGGGAGGATGCTGCGATATTTGTTCCTCGATAGCCTTGTCCAAGGCAACCTAGAAAAAAGTACACAAATGAAATCTTCAGGAAACAATTTGGATATTATTTAAATGTTTAAATAATTAAGCAAAAGAATGAAACACTTACTTTTTTTGATATTGCATCATCATTCACCAAAGCTTTCCCATTTTTCTTGTTTGTGCGACTATCTAAAAATAATTCAATGCGAGTTGGCTCTCTGCCCAATTCAATTTCCTTATAAAAATAAACTATTTAGTTTTATGCAATAAAATAAGAAACAAAAAAGATATATATTATATATATGTATATATGTATACCAAGTCTTTCTTTCGATTTGCAAGGGTCATCCGTCCAAGAGTATGTGCACCAGTATTTTTTTGGCGACATACTTTATTTTTTTCACTTATAATCTGCGACATTAGAAAAGTTATACTCTCAAACTTTTAAAATGTTGGAAATTTATACAAAAAGTTGGAAGAATAAATAAATAAAGTTATAATACCCTTCCTTTTGCAGAATACCAATATTTCACAATGTCAACAAATTGGCTCTCTGGCATATATGTAGGACCACCTCGTGCAATAAGTGCTTCTGGAGTACCCAATGGATCATAATATTGCTTTTTAAAAGTTGACTTCCAATTCCTAAAACTTTCTCTTATAATTTCCATGATAAGTTTTCTGTCTGTCTCAAATACGAGAAATCTTTGCTGCATGAATAAAACATTAAGCTTATACAGTTATTGTTATATTCAATGAAATCATGTTTTTTTGCTTATGTGTACACACTTACCTTAACCATACTCCATGCAGTTTCCTTGCTATACTGGGACACATGCGTCCAAGATAGAGGGGTCATTGGAAATAATGATGTATTTCGTGCAAGTGTCCCTAAGAATGATGAAAGTTGAGGTGCGCCACTTCCAACAAATTGTCCATGTTTGTTTCTCTCCAATAAGATAACTTTATCAGATGGCATAAGATGAATATCCTTACATGTTGTTACTCCTCGTAACTTTTTACTTCTATTTGTACCTACATATACAAAAATTTGATTATTCTACTTGCATTTATTGAAAATCATATAAAGAAAAACATGTATTGTTTACCTGGGGTCTCTAGAACTTCATTACTAAGATTGACTGCTTCTTGGTCACTATGTTGATTCTCATCAGAGCTTTCATCTGTTGAAAAATAATGTGTAGTTGTTGGATCATGTAGTGGTTCCTTGTGGGCATTTGAAGTGCTCACATGAGGGCCACCGCTAACACCTTTGTGTTGATCTTTAGCTAGAGAGTTATCCCTTGAAACAAATAATTTTCTTGGAGCAAATGTTCTCTTAGGAGCCATCAAATATCTGTATGACAACAAAATCAAATATTTGCAAAATAACAAGATATGTCCATTATTATACACTAGTAATACAACTAATACAGAAAAATTACTCCTCAGGTAGATCAAAATGAAAAATCACTCAAAATTTTTTAAGATTAAAATTAAAATAAAAGATGCACAAAAGATGCACACATCAATCATAATAGCAACACAAAATTGAAAAATAAGAAATTACCTTGATAGGATAAATCTCCAACAATGACAGGAGGAAGCAAAAAGAGCTTTATTATGTTGGTAGTCATGGAATGAACATAATCAGCCCACTTGGAGATTATAAATTGGCTTCTCTTTGCACAACTGTAGGCTCAACATCTGTTCTAACCATCTCAGTCTCTTCATCATCGTCTTGATATAAATTTTGAATATTGTGTATGTCATCACTAACACATTGAATGAAGTTTCCATGATCATCAACACTTCCAGCTTCAAATTCTCCCATTTCATACTCATCTCGTGGTAACATCCTCATGACCAATTCCCAATTTGATTGTTTAGGATCACGAATATAATATACCATTCTTGCTTGAGAAGGAAAAATATATGGGTCATGTTCAAGTGCTGCTCCTGTATGTATCAAATTTGTGAAATTAACCAATGTGAACCCATATAAATCTTTCTTCACACCCACATTCTTTGCAGGATTAACCCAATCACATTTAAAAAGCATCACTTTAGCAAAGTCAAAGTAATCCAGCTCTACGATCTCAGTTATTCTACCGAAATAATTGATATCCTCTTGAAGCCCAACATGATTAGACATAACTTCAACTCCACTATTTTGCGTCCTCTTGTGAAGCTCACTGCCTACAATTCGAAAAGAAAACCCATTTATATTATATCCTTTGTAGCTACGAACAATAGAGTTTGGTCCGAGGGCTAATTGTCGTAATTGAGCGTCATCAACAATTGCACCATCACGATTGACCTGTTATGATAAAATGAAAACATAATTCATTTAATAGTCATTCTTCATTTGTAGATCTAGGTACGAGCACAAACATGCGCAAATTAATGTACATGCATATGATGATTCTTACTCTTTGTTTAAACCATTCTGAGAATTCTTTATGAAGTAGATTCTCCAAGTGGTCCACATCAATACATAGGGGTTGGTGGCGATTCTTCAATTCTTCTCGAAGTTCGCTATTAAAAAAATATTAATTAATGCACATTTCAAGAATAAATAATCTTTATCATGGTTTTAAAGTTTATTAAAACTTACCTTTGAAAAATTTCAAGCTCTGCACAGTTGAACAAAATATATCGATGAGCTTGCATAAGGCTAATTGGATCTAGTGCCTTCAAGACAGCGCCCCTTCTTGCACTCCCAACTTGTGGAAGCATCCTAAATGCTGGAGTTGGAGACGTAGAATTTGCACTATTACGACTTGGTCGATTAAATCGAGTCTCTACCCCTTCTAAGAACCGAGAACAAAATGTCAAAGTCTCTTCCGCTATATAACCCTCTGCTATAGATCCTTCTGGTTTTGCTCTATTTCGTACATATTTTTTATAGTGTCCAAGTTCCCTCTCGATGGGATACATCCATCTAAATTGTACTGGGCCACCCAAAATAGCTTCTTGTGAAAGATGAACCATGAGATGAATCATTACAGTGAAGAATGAAGGGGGGAAAATTATTTCGAGTTGACATAAAGCCACTATAATGCGATCTTCAATCTTCAACAAATCAGAAACATTTAGTTTTTTGGAACATAATTCTCTAAAGAACATGGAAACCTCCATCAATGGTGTCACTATATGCCTTGGTAACACTGATCGTAAACCAATCGGCAACAATTATTGCATTATAATATGATTATCATGGCTCTTTAAGCCTTGTATTCTGCATTGCTTCAGTTTAACACAGCGTGATATATTGGAGGCATATCCATCAGGAACTCGTAATGACTTTATCATTCCTAAAAAGATATCTTTCTCCATCTTACTCATGGTGAAGCAAGCTGGAGGAATAATCTCGGTGTCATCATCTCTTTCTTGGATCCATAGATGTTTTAGAATCCCGAGATCCTTGCAATCCCTTCTAGCACGCACATTATCCTTGGATTTGATCGGGTCACCCAATATAGTGTTCAAAATATTGTCACACACATTTTTTTCTATATGCATTGTATCAAGACAATGACGAAGTAAATTTGTCTTCCAATAGGGAAGTTCAAAAAATATACTTCTTTTTTTCCAATACTTGGTAGGTCCTCCTGAATTATTTTCTCTACCAAACACCACATGAAGATGTTCGGTTTCCTTTGATACTCTTCGTCCATTAGGAGGTTTTTTACCACAAATACGCATTTCATGTCGACCAAACTTTCTTGCTTTCCGATATGGATGATCAACTGGCAAGAATCGACGATGAGCCTGATAAACAGTTTTTTGACTATTCTTTAGCCAACATGATTGAGTGTCCAACCCGCATGATGGACATCCAAGTTTGGAATGTGTGTTCCATCCCGATAGATTACCAAGCGCGGGAAAATCACTAATAGTCCATAATAGTGCTGCGTGTAGTGTAAACTTTTTCCCATCTAAAACATCAAGCACTTCTACCCCCACTTCCCATAACTCATTCAACTCTTTTATTAATGGTTGTAGATACACATCGATGTTATTCCCTGACATCTTTGGCCCGGGTATCAAACCCGACATGATAATAGATCTTTTCTTCATGCACTCCCAAGGTGGCACATTGTATATCACTAGCATAATTGGCCACGTACTATGTGTGCTGCTAAGATCACCAAATGGATTGAATCCATCAGTAGCAAGTCCTAAACGAATATTTCGAGGATCATTTGAGAACTCTTTGTGGCGTTGATCAAATTCTTTCCATGCCAAACCATCTCTAGGGTGATGCATTAAACTGTCATGATTAAGATCTTTGGCATGCCACTGCATCATCTCGGCAGTTTCCTTGCAAAGAAATAGTCGTTCCAAACATTCTTTCAATGGAAAATATCGAAAAACTTTTTTGGGTGTCTTTCTCACAATGATCACACCTTGTTGCTTACGTTTTCTCGATCGGTGAGTCAATTGATCGTCTTGTACATCAACCCATCGTGATTGTCCACATATATGACAAGAATTGTCATTTTTGTGTATGTCCCAAAATAATGAACAATCATTTTCACATGCATCAATCTTAATATATTTGTGGCCCAATTTAGATGTGACTTTCTTGGCCTCATGATAGTTAGCCGGCACTGATTTATATCCGTCTGGCACTGCACCTTGTAGAACTTTCAATAACATATCAAAATGTACATTACTCCAATTTCCAAGTGTCTTAATATGCAGGAGATTCAATAAGAAGGATAATTTTGTGTATTCTTGACATCCTTCCCACAATGGCTTATTTTCCTCTAAGAGAGTCGTGTATAGATTATCCGCATCTGCATTAATGGGACCTTGAGGATTCTCAAAATGTGTGTTTATGCCGATATCATCATAAAGTAATTCATGTTCATACAAACTCTCATTGTTTATTAAATTAGGAATAGCAGCATGCAGAAGTTCATTCATCGGATCACTAGAGTTGTTAGTATGGTTCAAAGATCCTATAATTAAAGGACGATTATTATTTTGTAAGACTCCATTATTAATTAAACGTCCATCATGGTATATCCATTCTGTGTAGTTCTCCATAATACCATTCCAAACAAGATGCCCCTCTACCACATCTCTATCCCACTTCTTTAGATTTACACACTTTTTACAAGGACATGGGCACTTCTCACTCATTGGTGTATATGAATAGTATGAATCTAGCAAATATTTTACGCCATCTAAATACGTCTTCGAATGTCTTAACTCTCTCATCCATCTTCTGTCCATTGTTAATAATAAATCAGATTGACACCTATATAAAAAAATAACACAATTAATAAAGATTATAAATCAGACATGGAGATTATGTTTTACAAAATTGAATGTTTCTCTACTACTTACAAAGGAAAATTGTTGGTCACACCTGAATTAAAAAATGATAATAGAAAAATGAATATAAAATGAAAATGAAAAATACAACATAAAACAAAAAAGCTACTTGAGGGACTGATTGGTGATAATAAATGTGTTATTTCAGCCACTGCTAGCGACAATCTTCTTGGCAAGGGTAGAAAGAAAAATACTACAAGTTTGAAATTTGATGGTGCTTCGGATATAGTGCCAAAAATATAGGTCTTGTAGAGCCTGAAAGAGAGATTAAATTTCAGCCACTTGAGGGATAGGTTGTTGATAGTACATGTGTTATTTCAGCTTCCACTAGTAAGGATCTTCCTAGTACCCTCCTTTCTAAAAAGGGCCAAATCTACTAAATCACAGCTTAGTGCAAAGATAAGCACACCACAAAAAACTACTCTGTCTTCAGGTAAGAAAAGAAAGTTTGAAAACACTCCAATGGAGAAGGAAAACTCACTTGCTATAGTTTTAGAACATAAGGTGGATCCCTCCAAAGCCATCTTTCCATCCCTCCGCCTCCAACGTCAAAGCCTTCCGTCGACGAAGATCCCCGCAGACAAGCAAAAACTGTCGCCTCCAATGTGTATGTCCAATGTTGTAATGGTAAAGAAGGTTGAGGAAATAAAGGGTATGTCTGGACTTTACTTTATTGAATAAATCATGCTCTAAAGAATGTTTTCCTCTGCCTAGGATAGATAAGCAGTGCATATATTGAGTAAAGCAACAACATGGCTCCTACCATTTGGCTCCTTGCGATTCGACTACGTTCAATCGAATGTCAGACGAAGGAAATGTATGGAAAACATTAGATCATGACCATTGGGAGGACGATCATGGTCGCGTTCACGCATTCTGCGGTCCTGTGGCGGTCATAACCAAGCTGCTAAACGGGGATTTTGTGTTCTTTTAATCATTGTGTCCATCAATTATTTGATCTTTCTATCTAAAGTCTCCAAATCTAAAGCAACAAATCTGATCCTAATATTAGACCTTGATAAATTTTGTTTACTTCTTCCCACAATCAAGTTAGGTCATGGCGCGTCACTTTTTGGCAACGCTCTATCAATTGAAAATGGTCAATTTGGCTTCATTTTAGTTATTTTGACATGAGTATGAGGTTGATTATAAACCTAACATCAACCCCTATTCTTAATCATCCTGGTTGTGTGCAAGTGTGAATTAACAAAGACCAGAGAAGCTAGATTTATTTAAACATCTCGACTATAGTTTATTGTTCTTGATGAAAAATGTAAATAAAACTTGAGAAAGGAATACAACATAGTTTGAAGATGGTATGAAAGTGAAAACTTCCATATTTGAGATAGAATGAGGATTTGCAACTCGATATGGGAAGTGCCACTAATGTTTACTGGCTTCCTTCCATTGTTGATATGTAGTAAAAAAACAAATAAAAACGTCATGATTGTTCTAAGGGGTCTATCCCCACTTTAGCACTGTACTACTTTCCCTATAATGGTTTTCCCCTCTCATACTATAGTAGAACCCGGCAGCCCCCCACCCCTCCTCTTCCTCCTCCTCTAGTGATCTAAATTTATGTAAAGTAGAAACATGAGAACAAAGTAGGAACAAACAAAAAATGGAAAAAACACACAAGAATTTATACAAACCCTAGGGCCGAACAAAGGAAGATGTGCAAACTAGCAGAGTATTGGGTAATGAGATGGATGATGGATCAAAATTTAGGGTTACCTCTGTAGTTGTCCGAAACCTGTAGGCGAGTGGCTGTAGGCGGAAAGGATATTCGCCTAAGGGGTCGTCTTTGCGAGTGAAGGAGAAGACGGAGTCGATCGGATGTATGTTTGCCTTCGTTGATGGGTTGAATCGTGCGAAGGTTTCTGGCGGGGAGGTGAAGAGGCGAAGAAAATTTTTAGGATCGGGAGCGGTGAGGAGGAGATGAAAAGGCGCAGAGTCGTTTTTTTTTGTGTCGGGAGCGGCAATCTTGAAAATATATGCCCCAGCTTTTTCACCGTCCCATTGCATGATTGAACCGGAAAACGAATTTTCTTAGGTTGACACGTGATCGAGAGAGAACTTTATAAAAATTTCTGGTGTTTTTTTTGTGGATAGACATGATTAAAATATGCCCGAGCTTTTTCACCGTCGGATATGTCAGAGGGATTCACACTTTGATTCCTCTAAGCACACGTGGGCGAACCCCGTGTGAGAAACAAGAGCACCAAAAGTGTTCCGCAACTCCAACACGGCCGTCTTCGCACGGGCTTCGCTCAAGGATTAAAATTTCTTGAGATTAGTTGTCTAATTCACAGATTTAGTTGTCTTTCTACTTAACATGTATTGAATAAAAATTTTTGAGATTGTTTATCTAAAAGTAAATATGATGTCATGTATGCACTTCATGCTTAGTTAGTAAATGACATGATTGTAAGGAAAATATTTTAAACTTTTTGATAACAGTTTTTTTTTACAAAAATCATATGTTTTGATGACGTTTTAAAAAAAATCGTCACAAAAACTAAACATTTATATTGACGTTTTTTCATGAAAACGTGGATAAATACTATTTTTGTAGTAGCGACGTTTTTTTATAAAAAGCGTCGCTAGATAGAAATTAAACGGCGACGCTTTTCAAAACGACGCAAGAAAAACGTCATTGTAAAGTGCATATCTTGTATATAAATCCTCATAGTACTCGATCTTGATGATCTGAGGATGAGTTGATCAGTTATGATGCTCTAACTCTCTTTCTCTTTTTAGAATCTAGGCCTTCGATTTACTCTTGATTTATTTCGAATGAAACCATATTATCGATATATAGTCTCCATTCATGTTTTCATTCTTGGATAGCCGAGAGGCCGATAGCTTGAAGTGAGCGCTTAAGAGTAAAGAGAGTTTCACGCACCTCTCGAGAGAGAATGACGTAAATCTCCTGGATTGGAGTCAAATCCAATAGCGAGGTTCACTACTTAAAGCGAGTGTTAGGTATTCGGATACGGGACGAGAGTTCGGTCGGATCTTCCTAACCTCAGTTGGGCACTTCTTCGAGAGAAGCGTGTTCAAGCTTTGGGAACCCCCACAGTCAAGGTATCTTTATTTTATTAAGTTAAAGTTTGTGATTGCTTTCTTGATTAATTTTGCCAAAGAAATTTAAGATCGAGTACTTCCGCTTAAATCATCGTTTATTCTTTTTTTTATTTGCAAGTAATTTTCTCTCTTCTCTAATTTAGTAAGCAAGCCCAAAAAGAACTTTTATTTGATAAGATAATAGTAACTCCTTGAAGTAAAAGTAATCAAACTGCCCCGGGTAATACGACCTTGATATTGAACTTAATATCCTATATTATATGTGATAAGGTACACTTGCCTTCCTCGAATATAGAATCGGAGAACATCTCACAACCACATTTTCACCTTCTCTCTCCATAACTTTTTCTTCTCCATGCATAATCCCTTTCTCCACGTAATTTTTATATCAGAGGGCTATACGATCGTGGTAATTTTTCCCCGATTCCTCGAATTTTCTACGTTAGGGTTAGCGTTTTTGACTCATTTTTCCCTCCAAAAATTTCGAAAACGTTGTTAGGGCCTCTCTACGACCGATCCTTGAAGCGGTGCGAGCGGGCGGCGTTTCTTCGAAGGTTCAAGGCAAGGGGACTATTCCCCCTTGCATGTCCGTGTCTTGCTTGATATTTCTTCCATTTTTTCTCCTTCTTTAGAGAATAGGAGTAGTATAGGTGGATCATGAAAAGCTTCCCTAGACTAGAGTTCGATTTTCGGCCAAACCATAGAAACTAGATTTAGTGTTATGGAAAATTCGGCGGGTATCGGGTAACAATTCGTCGAGTATATGTTTCGGGATTCGGCGAGCTTAGAAGTTTAGCCTAAGTAGAAATCGACGGGTATTGGGTAGAAATTCGGCGAGTATCGTCGAATTTGGATAAGTAATTTTCGGCGTATATCCGCGATCAGGAACCGTCGGGATGGGTAAGTTAAATTCATTGTATATCATAGGATGATTCGTCGAGTATCGTCAGTCGTCGAGCATTGTAGAAATGTCAAGGAAAATCTGGCGTGTATTGTACAACCCCGTATCCGACCGAACGGGATCCTCCCTAAGTGACGGACTCGGAACATGCTATGGGCGATGAGTTAGTGCAGCCCCGCCCGAAAACGTGTGGGTGCTCATGCGTGCGCGCGAAGGTTTCATGTGCATATGTATTAATATAACATATATATTATATTGAATATATTATGTTATATATATATTATATTATATTATATATTTTATATATTATATATTATATATATTATATATATTATATATATTATATATATTATATATATATTATAGAGATAGAATATGAGTTAAGATAAAGATAAGAAGAGGAAGAAAGGGGGCATCGGGGGGGGGGGGGGGAAGAAAGAAAAGCAGGGGAAAGCCTGGAGCAGCCAAGCCAAGCCTGGAGCAGCCTAGGGCTTTCCCGATCCAGCCGCCAGCAGGCCGCCCGACCTTCTCCTCCTCTCCCGCGCCGACAAGCAGCGCCCCTTCCTCTCCTTCCTTCTCTCCGTCCAGGCCGCCGCAAAGAAGGGCACGACCGCCGCCGTCTTCACAGCCCGAGCCGCCTCCTTCCACCTCCTGTCCAGCCCCCCCTTTTCTCTCCGGCCTGGAGCAGCACGGCAGCCCGAGCTAAAGCTCGGCCCCCACTTCCCGTCCAGGCCGCCTCTAGCGGGGCCGAGCTCCTCTCGGCCCCCTCTTCCCATCCAGGTCGCCTCCAGCGGGGCCGAGCTTCTCTCGGCCCCCTCTTCCCGCCACCGCCTAGGGCAAAGCAAGGCCCGAACTTGCTCTCCATCCTCGTCGCCGCCGCCGGCATGGAGCAGCACGCACAGCCGCCTCTCTCCCTCTCGGTTTTCCTCTCACACGCCGCCTCGAGCAAGGCTCGGCCTAGAAGGGAGGCCGACCACCGCCATCGCCGCCTCGAGCAAGGCTCGGCCTAGAAGGGAGGCCGACCACCGCCATCGCCGCCTCGAGCAAGGCTCGGCCTAAAAGGGAGATCGGCCACCGACACCTTCGTCAAAACACGCGTCAAGGGTAACGAAGTTTCTTCTCGGGCAGGTGAAGCCCTCAATTTACATATTTGCATGGAAGCCCCTCTCCACCAATGGGTGGGGGAAGGGAGCTCTCTGACGGGTCGACATGTACGTCCCCGCTATTGATTGCATTTAGTATCCGGATGTGTGAGTACGGATTTAGGCATGCTGTGTGAAGCCCATTCGGACGTACGAGCCGAATTGGTGATGTGCTGTGTGAAGCCCATTCGGATGCATGAGCCAAATTGGTGATGTGCTGTGTGAAGCCCATTCGGACGCATGAGCCGAATTGGTGATGTTTTGTGTGACGCCCGTCCGGACGTATGAGCCGGATAGGTGATGTTCTGGGGTCCCGGAGAAGACTCCGAGGAAGTTGGATATTATCTACTTGCAGGGAATGCGCACCATAGCCCCGAAAAAGGGGTGTACGGAATATATTTGTCCAGCTTATGTTAGCCGACTGTTGTTCAGCTGGCAGTCGTTCGTCGAGACGTTGGCGTACAGGTGTTGCAGTACCAAGCAGGGAGTAGCGGGCTTAAGCCCAAGCTGGTGCCGGCCCTCGAAGGCCTATTTTTGTTTATATTGCCGGCCTGCGTGCCGATGTATGGAATTTATATTTCTGTATTAATTTATATTCTGTGATGCTCTGTAAATTCATGGTTAACTCCTTTCGTCTTGGGCGAGTGGTGTGCTCGTGAACCGCTCGTCCCGTGGGAGCCCCGAGGTTTATGCCGGGAAGCCCCTTGTTGGCCTGTTGATAGCCTTTTAGGGCAGCGGAGTCGCGTTGTTTGCAGCCCAGTTGGGCAGCGTGTCGTAGAATGGCTTGGCGATGTTGCGCCATTAGTAGGGCGGATGAGGAGCATTTAGTATGGACCCAAGGAGACACATCTGGATAGGAGAGAGTTGGTCTTGAGACCCTCCTTAGATGTTCCGGTCGGCCAGGAGCGCCCTCCGAAGGTGTCTTAGCTTAGTCTTTGGCTTGGGAGGGGAAAAGTTTGTTAGTCTTCCGGGTATGCGGTGGGGCCTCCACGCTGAGACCTTGGGTCTGTCCCTTACGTTCCTAGTCTAGAGCCTAGATTGTTCATTTGAGTGTAGTAGGTGTGCGGTCACCCCTATTTTGGGACCCCGAACTCCACAGAAGTCAATTTTGGCTTCGGTCATTTTTGGCTTCAACATGTATTGTAGGCGTTCGTCGATTATCAATAGTTCATTTCCTCCGAATAGTGTAAATTCGTTGAGTATCGATAGGGATTCGTCGAGTATCGCCGATTGTCGCAAGTCATTTTCGCCGGTTATAGAAGGATTCGCCGTATATCAACTTACGATTCGTCGAGTAAAGGACTTGTTTAAGTTTTCTTTGGGTTTAGACTTGGGATTTGGTTAGGGTTTGATGTTTCTTCGACTGTGAAGGTTGGTAGTGGATAAAGGGCCGCCAACTTGATGTCGGTTTGTGGGGCATTACACTTGGTGGTTGTTTGGTCTCTGTTTTGAGGACTCTTTGTTTGGGTTGGACAAATGGTCACCACCGCAGGGCCTTCCTTTTGAGGCATTTGAGTCTGGGAGCCTGGTATGGGAAAATTGGTCACCGACTCCGGCCCGGTTGATATTTCCAAGTGTTAATGATTCACGTTTTCGAGCTGTTTTGTGCTCAGTTTGCTTTTTGTATCAGTCTATGATATTCATGCTAATTCTTGCAGATTTTGTCGAAGCTGGGCTTCGTTCCGCACTTAGTGAATTTATCCAATTAGCTCTTTTATTACAGACTTTTACTGTACTTGTATTTATTTGGCTAATCAACTGTGGTTTTCAGCATTTCTTTTACTCGGGTTTGGTAAACCCTTCCTTGCTTTTGTACTTATTACCTGATTATTTTCCTTTGTCACTTGTATTTTCTTGCTGAGGTGTTCTTCTTTTGAATGTCTCAGATTCAGGGCAGTAGCCGGTTGAGCGGCTAGTTTTGGGAGTTTGCTAGTGGACTGCTGTGTTACAGAGGTTTTCCTCACTGTAGTGAGGTAGTTTTTAGCTTTCTTTGTTAGTACATACATACATACCTTCAGTGGGTTCATGTCAGGTTGTTGACGCCCATTAGTGGTTTTCTTTCAAAATATTAAGTACTATGTTAAGCTGCTGGGTTGCCCTTTTCCTTGTGATTGTTTATACTTGTTCTCTGGAAAAGCTTTATGCTAGGTTGCATTAATAGGTATTTTAAAATATAAAAACTACTATTACTACTTCATGTATGTCATATTGGAAAACTTAAATCACTATATTTAAACAATCGTAAAAGCTATTTTTACTATTATTATAAATCTAGAGTCTTGCATATCATGAGTTGTCCTACAAGGATGTTTATACTCATGTAAGATGTTAAATCAATCTAATTAAAGTATTTCCGCAGCGTATAATTATATTTTTACTAGTGGACTAGTTGATTCACTGAGTCGAAGGATACGACTAACTGCTTAACTTAAAATGGATTTTCTCTAAATAACTCACAAATCTTTCGTAAAGGAGTTTAGTGGGAGTTTTGCATAAGTGTTTGCAGTTATCGAGCTCGGATATTATAGTTCATAAGCTCGAGCTTGAGCTCGATAAGCAAACATTGAGCTCAAGCTCAAGGCAGGACAAAATGAGGTCAACGAGCTCGAGCTTGAAAATTTTACCAAGCTCGTCTCGAGCTCGACTCGTTTGCACCCCTAGCCTCGAGAGATCCACAACATAACCCAAACTTTTGAACATATCTCTTCCCCCTTTTATAATTTGTCATTTTTTCCAAAATAACTAAAACACTAGCAAAAAGTTGAGTTCTTTAATATTATGAGGAGGGATTTGAATCATTAAGCATTTTTTGTAATGCTCCAATAGTATCTTTACAAAAAGTCAAATCCATATGACGGCGATCTTCCAAAATCGATTAGTAATTGTTTATCTCATCGACAATTATAATTTCCTGCATAAATTGTTATTCCCTCCATCTTCTCCTCACTTCTCTCTGCTTCAGCAATGGAGAAGCAGAAGAATCTCTTTGCTTTCCTCCCCCTGCTCATCGTTTACTTATGTCTCGAATCTTCACCGGCGGCGGGTCAAAGCCAGTGGCTGGACGTGGGCTTCACGGCGGACGCCGAAGAATCCGGCGGACAGTTTCAGCCTCTGCTTTCCGATCCGACAGGCATTTTCTCCATGGGATTTCTCAGAGTCAACTCCTCTAACCTCGACATCGCCGTCGTCCACCTCCCGTCGAGTTTTCCGGTGTGGCGAGCTTCCCCCTCCGATTCGGCTGAAGCTTCTAGCTCAGCTTCGCTCTCCTTCAATGGCAGTCTCATCTTCTCCGGCATAAAAACAGGGGTCATTTGGTCAACTCCAGTCACCGCCGGCGATCGGGTTGTTCTCCTAAACTCCTCCAATCTCCAGATACTAAAGCTTGGAGAAACCAACTCTGTTCTCTGGCAAAGCTTCGATTTTCCAGCAAACACCATCGTCCAAAACCAGAACTTCACTTCCGCCGCCGCTCTGTTTTCGCCCAATCAGCGTTACTCCATGAAATTGGGATCAGACTACCTTGCTCTGTTCATGGAATTCGGGCGAGGAATCGAGGAGCCGATGTACTGGAAACGGACAGCCCTGCAGTCGAAGAATCTGATCATCGCCGGCGACGGGCCGCTCTACGCTCGCGTCGAAACGCCGGGCTTCATCGGATTGTATCAAAAGGAAAACGCCCCGGTGGATGTGGTGCCCTTCGACAGCTTCGGCAGAGGAATCCCCGGATTCCGGCGGCTCACCCTCGAAGACGACGGCAATGTACGGGGCTATTACTGGAACGGCACGGTGTGGGATTCGGATTACGCTGCCATAACGGGGTTATGCGAGCTTCCGAGCCCCTGCGGCGCCTACGGGCTCTGCAACGCGGAGACCGGGCGCTGTGGATGTCTAGATAACCGGAGTAACGGGTGCTTCCCGTCGGATTCCGGCGATCTATGCCGGAGCGGCGATGAATTCTCGGTGCTGAGAAGTAAAGGTGTCGACTTGGGGAATAAAGAGGTTCTGAGCTTCGTTAAGGTGGGAAATTATGTGGAGTGTGAACAGCTCTGCGTTAAGAACTGTAGCTGCTGGGCCGCCGTCTACAATAACGGCAGCGGCTACTGCTACCCGGTAAATTATCCGGTTCAGACGGTGGTGGCGGTCGGAGATGAGCAGAAAATGGGATATTTCAAGTTGAGGAGCGCGAAAAATGACGGCGGGGGTGGAGACAAACGGAAGAGAACGGAGAAGGCGTTGCTGATAGTCGGCGTTGTTGCGGCCGCCGCAGTCGCCGGTGTTGGGGTTTATCGGCTGCGGTGCGCGGGGAGGTGGAGGAGGAGGAGAGAATCGTTGGATGGTGCGGCGCCGGGGCCGTACAAGGATCTTAATTCCGGCTCCTTCCGCTCCATCGAGCTAGTCGATTCGTTTAGGAAGTGAGGGGGACTCTGCGGCCGGACATATTGGGAACGATGGGATTCGACGGCGAATGCGGCGGAGGACAGAACTGCGGCGATGGTTCATCGCCGGTGATGAAATGGATGCTGATCAACTCCGATCGACGCCGCCAAGCGGAGTTGCTGTTCCGATTCCACGGACAAGTTCTCTTCATTAAATCTTATTCCTTTTTTTCTTCAAATCTAAGCAAAATGCATCTACTAAGAAAAAAGTTGGAGATTTTTTGGGTGTGATCTTATGCTCTGTTTGGGGTGGTGGTGGAAAGCAGTTGCTAAAATCAGTGGTTGCATTACAGCTCTCAAAAAAACTCTTTTTTAAATGCTTTATTCTAATCATTTAACTATTTAACACATAAATAAGTAAATTATATATATATATATATATGGCCATTTACCGGTACCTCCCCTCTAACTTTGCTAAATTATTGATAGCACGCCTCTTATTTTCGAAATTATAAAAACTTTCTCTAAAGTTATCATTTCATTACAAAAACTTTCCCTGAAGTTTTAACTTCATAACATCCATGAACAAAAATACCCCTCACGGTGAATAGTGTCCATGGAGGTATTTTTCTTCATGAATGCAATGAAATGAAAAGATCAGGGGAGGCTTTGGTAATGAAATGAAAACTTAAGGAAAGTTTTTTGTAATTTTGAAAATAAGAGGGGTGCTCTCACTAATTATGCTAGTTTACAGGAAAGGTTTGGGTAATTATTTATATATATATATATACTATTAAACAAAAACTAATCTTTAATGAAACATTGCAAATATCCTTATATTGCACTTATAGTTGTATTCATAATTACACAATTATACAGAACTTTATATTAGTATATTATAAAGACAATATCCTTTTAGGTAATTACACAACTTTACAATATTAAAATAAAAAAAATAAAAAATACTAGATACCCTAAATCTATTGTCTCTAGCTAGGAATGATAAGAGGAGGGTTAATGTTTTAACGTTAAAATATAATTTGTTTTACAAAATAAAAATTGTATTCTTGATTTATATTTTTTAACGGTCATTTTAAGTACTCATATGTATATGTTGCGCGTTGGGCGGAGCCAGCTGCGGACGGGCGAAGCCCTCCAGGAGCGGGCAAAGCCCGTCGCCGGTCGGGTACTGTCGCGTCAGCGACCCGTCGTGGGCTGGCGAAGCCCGCCGTCACGGGTCGGATACTGTGATGCATAGCCATAAGGGCGGAGCCCCGCGTCGGGCACTCGTGTATATATATATATCATAAATAAATCAGCAGTTACAAAATGTGAGCAGCGAGGAACAAAGATAGTAAATGGATGAAGAATTGAGAATGAGAGAAGAAAACATTTGAAGCATCGAGAATGAAGAAATGCAGATCACAAATGATTGAGGTGTGACTTTGATAAACCCTCAAATAAAAGTAGAAAAGCTGAAATCCGAAAAAGCGATTTTTAGAAAACTTTGGCTCTGTTTGGCATGGTTGCTGGCGGTCGTAAATGCATGAGTTAAATGGTCATTCGTTAAGGATCACCTAACAAACATCATCCGTTTGAACTTAAAAGTGGATGAAGTTCCTTAGATGAGCGTTAACGAATGACAATTTAACCACTCATATTCATGACCCCCACCACCATGCCAAACAGAGCCTCTATCAAAACACCTAATCAAAAAACACTTTTTGAAAAAATTACTAATCAAACAACCTAAAAAGCCATGGTGAAAATAGAGCATTTATCACGGCCACCACCGCCGCTAAACTTTCAAAATTTTAAACTTGTAGGCAGAGCTTAATTATAAAATAGGTTGTCATACACATGCTTTTCATTTTCTAAAAAATGTTACCGTCTATAATATTGTATTTGTTTTACAGACAGATAACTTTCTAAAAAGGCAAAATAACTCCTTTCGAATAAGCTGTATTTTCCACTGATAAATAAAACAAACACAATATTATGAATGAGACGTTTTCCAAAGAACGAAAAGGAGGAAAAAAAACCTCCCAAACAAGACTTCTTTCAAACAAAGTTACAAAATGAAAAGTAAATGTAAAAGTGACTTATGTCAAACATGAGCAAGCATGCAAAAACAAGCAAGCCTGAGAGTCAAACATGCAAGGGCAAGAGTCAAACATAGGCAAGATATGCAAAAACAAGATTTTTCACCACAAATCAAAACATACAAACATAACATTTTACACCAAATTAGATTTTACAAATGATAAGGCACCTGAGTCCTCTCTCAGCCCATGAAGCAATATGCTACTCTTTTAAAGAAAATAGCACTACATTTCTCATAAGGTCAAGCTTATGAGCCAGTCAAATATACCCTAAATCCTACAATATAGAGAAGCCTAAATCAAATCTGAAGAGTTCAAATTATACTTGTAAGTATAAAAGTGACTTCTATCATGCATGGGTGCGAGCAGGCAAGCATGCAGGCACAAGAGTCAAACATGCGTGCGTAAGAGCGAACAAAAGTCAACCATAAATTGTCGAAACATATAGGTACAACATTTTACAACAAATTAGATAAGGCTGCCATGGCATTTGACTACACTATAAATTGGAGTAGGCATCAAATAACACAAATGAAATCTAGCAGAGGTATGCATTAATGTATGATATCACTGAACTGTGGGCAGATGTATGAAAAATCTAAACCAAAGGTTGACCATATTATAATCTTAAAGAAAAATAAGCAATCTTTTTAAATTAATCAAATTTTTTATTAATGGCATATATAATAATTAAATATATCATTTTCAATTCTCTGCCTTTTAGATTTTGTATACAGGTGTAATTCCTAGCAGATGGAAGCATTTCCTCATGACGATTGCCGTAGCCTCGCACAATAACAATCTGCTTGTTTCCTCTGCTGATCCCACAACCTGCTCCAAAAAAAATGAATGTAATTGATAAATAGGGGGGCTGAAATAATATCCATATGTTATTTTAAAAAAAAAAATCCTTCATTTTGGTGTCATACTTTGGAGGAGTTATTCCAACCGGGCTCCGTTCCGAGATCTAGAACCGGGTGAGAGGAGTTGTTGCCGTGTGGAGCTATCAAGGGGCGCGATTTAAAGAGAGAAAAATCTAAAAAAGTAAAGGGCTTGGGGAACCCGTTCCATAGTCGCGCGCGAGCACTATTCGGTCGCCCGACATCCGGACGTAATAACTTTCGCATACTTTGAGGATAACATTTTTGCCCTGATTTTATATCCTTTTTACTCCTAAATATAGGTAAAAAAGGAAAGGGGCAAAAAATTGAAGTGGTAGGCTATGTTTTGATGTGAGAACTAATCCTAAACTGCTTCTCCTTTCCGTTTGGCACGGCGGTGACGGCCGTGAATGTGATGATTATGAACCGTTGTTCATGAACGCCCGACCTCACCTAAGGAACTCCATCCACTTTTAGATTCAAAATTAATTTTTTTTCTTGGTGGAGATCATAACCGTTCTCATGCCAAACATATATTTATGATGATAGATTTTTGTCCAAACTCGCCGGAATAAAAAAAACGTCAAACGGATCCTCAGTTAAGGGTTGGCCCCAGCCTTGGCATGGATGGAGAACCAAAGGGGCTGAGGTTTGGCAAAATACACCAACAGTCACTCATTTTCAACTTGAAAGCTTAAGCCAATTGATTGAAGATCAACAACTTGATATTTCAATAACATATTTTTCACCATTTTGACGCCCGACTAACAAATCGCCCCTCCTACACGAGCTCTCCATGTTGGCCACCAATCCCCCGCACAAATGGAAGCTTGTCAAGCTCATGCACAAAGAGCATGCTAAACAATATGGAGATGTCGTGGGAGTCACCTGCTCTTGAACTTTACTAAACCATAGTGGAGGTAATAAAGTCTCAAATGAGCAACAAACTGAACGAACATATACTCAATATCAGCCAAACCATCAGCTTTCAAAACAATTTATCATGAAAAGTCGCTCTATATCATATAATGAAGCAATTGTTGTCAGAGCCACATTAGAAAGACGAACCTGGCAGCTCGTGTAAAATCTTGTGAATAGCTCGGATAGATTGTAGAGATACTCGCACAAAACATTTGGAAGAAGATTTGTGCATGCCTCTTCAACAATCTGAAAACCACACAACAACAATCACACATTTATTTGTACATAGTAGAAAGAGAAGCATGATTGAGCATAATAACAAGAAAAAACAATGTCCTAAACAAGAAAAACTATAAAAGCATTACATAACAATGAATAACAATTCCTCTTGGGAAGGTAATATGAGGGTCCGTTTGGCACGGTGGTTAAGTCTCTGTTTGGGACAGCTTATGTTGATGAATAAGCAGTGGCGGACGCAGAAATTTTGTTTAGTGTGGGCGATGTATATAATTATTTATATAATAATTTGATAAATATAGAAAATATAAGTCTATTAAATTAATGTCACATAAAAATTATTTACAATAAAAATTTTTATACATCCATAAATTTTTATTAGTCATGATACTTTAATCAATTATTGTTCATACTATGAGTGATATCGAGTCGATTTTGATCGAACCAGGCTTGACTAGAAATATTTTTTTTTGACTCTGAATCGATTTGAAATCAAAATCAACTTTGAATCAACCTAACTTGACTCTAAATTGACTTGATTTCGAGCGAGCTCGAATCACGATCAAAAAATTTTAAAGTAAAAAAATAAATTGACAATCACTTACGCAAAAAAAAAAGGCAATAAAAAAATGATGGATCATAATTTCATGCCCCCTAAAAGAAAAAAAAAACGTTATAAAAATTGTCTAAAATAGGGACCTAACTTGACTCTAAATTGACTTGATTTCGAGCGAGCTCGAATCACGATCAAAAAATTTTAATGTAAAAAAATAAATTGACAATCACTTACGCAAAAAAAAAAATTGGCAATAAAAAAATGATGGATCATAATTTCATGCCCCCTAAAAGATAAAAAAAACGTTATAAAAATTGTCTAAAATAGGGCTCGATCCCATGACCACTTGAAAAATATTTTGACACACTGACAGCTGAGCCAAGCATAATTAATAAATCTTTTATAATCTAAGTTTTATCTCAATGCAAACTAAAAAAAAAAAATTCTACTAATATTTTTTTTTTAAATTGAGTGTGGGAGGCCGCCCACACTCGGCCCTATGTAGGTCCGCCCCTGTGAATAAGCTGTTGATTGAAAAGTGATAAATGAACAGAGATTTTATAAAATCAATAATGAATAAGTAATAGACTGTTTGAATCGCGTCTTGGTGGAAAAAAACATGCTCGGGCAAAAAAAAACCGCTCTCGGGCGAAAAAATCACGCTTGGGCAAAAAAAATCGTTCCACGACGAAAAAAACCTGCATGGGCTAAAAAATTGCGTTCGGGCGAAAAAATCGCGCCCGCGTGAAAAAACCCGTCCAAGCGAAAAAATTGCGCCCGGGCGAAAAAACGAGCCCGGGCGAAAAAAACGTGTCCGGGCGAAAAAGCGGGAGCAAAAACCGCGTCCGGGCGAAAAACCCGCGCCCGGGTGAAAAACCCACGCCCGGGCAAAAACCCGCGTCCGGGCGAAAACCCGTGCACGGGAAAAATTCACGGCCGGGCTAAAATTTCGCGCTCGGGCGAAAAATTCGCGCCCGGGCTAAAAAACCAACTAAGGGATTTTTTAAGAGAAACACTTATGAGAAGTCATAAGCTGGACCCGAATAGCTTATAAAAAATCAGCTTATCATCAATTTTAAAATAAGTGATTCTCTATAAACTGCATAAACAAACAGCTGTAAAACTGCATTTGCGTTTTGAATAGAGATTATTCATCAGTATAAATTGTCCCGAACAGAGCCTAAGAACTGTCGTTCGTAAACACCCGACCACACCTAAGGAGCTACATCGATTTTTAGGTTCAAAGTAGTGTTTTTTTCTTGGCGACGGCCATAACCGTGTTCATGCAAAACTTATATTCTATGACGGTGGTGTTTTTGTACAAAACCACGAGCAAAACCGTTGTGTCAATTGGACCCTGAGTTGATTTCATTTACTTTTATAAACTGTGATTCTCATAATGTTATCACCAGACGAGATGAAACATAAATAAATGCTTACATCTGCGAACTGTATAAGATGAAGCCCCAAAACACGCTCATCAGCATGACCAAGTACGAGTTCCCCTGACTGCAAATAAAAAAAAAACAAATAAACAGAATGTGTTTTGTGAGTAGGACACTGGAAAAAACTTATATTTTTTTTTAAAATATGAGAACAATAAATATAACTATGCAGAGCTTAAGAACTCATACTTTCTTTATCTCTTCAATATCTTTGCCAGATTTTCTGATGATCGAACATATACGGGCATGAGCATACAACAAATAAACAGCAGTGTTTCCCTGTTGATTTTGAACAATGGAGAATTTGGAAGTAAGAAAAAACTGTTATTTGAAAATAAAATCATATAGTACAAAAGATTTAGGAACAAATATCTACCAAGAAAAAATATATTTTAGGTGATTATCATGAACAAAATGCGACGAAAAAACATTTTCTGATATCAAACAAGGAGGATTAGAAATGCAACACAAGTGTTTAAAAATAAACCTGAAGTCTGCATCAACAACAAATAAACCTTTGCGGTATCCCAATTTTTTTTGAGGGGAGCGAATGAAAACACACCTTGTCGTTCAACATCTGATCGAAACTGAAAGTGTAATTAGTTAAACGGTTGTTCTTCAGATCTGCATATCTGTTGAAGTGTGAAGTAATACATAAGAAACTATATAACAAAGAATAAAGCTAAGTTACTCATAATTTACTATACGAAAACAGAAACCAAACCTTCCATTTCTGATGCTTAAGTGTAGAATAACTGATGTAGTAAGAAAACATAAAATCCAGATAACAAGAGCTATACGATTCAGGAAATGTAACAAAAAATAACAATAAAGCCATTAGCTAACTAATTCACTCAATACAAAAATCAAACAATTACTGAATTAATCTTTGATTTTGAATAGAAAATGAGATGAGGATCACCTGCACCAAAGAGAGAACACATATCAGGGGCCACACGTAATTTATTCTCACCGTGGCCAGTTACTGGATAGTCATTTGGATAATCGGAGCTCATAATTGCGTCCAGAGTGATTGCGGGCTAAATGTCACAATTGGCATTCTGGCCCCCTCATGAGTCATGACAATTAATCTATTCCCGATTATCTACAAATACTGAGTATTAGGACTGGCTAGGAATCAGAGTCCACGTGGCGGGCAGAGTGCACAAAGGAAGTGAGCTCAATAGGTGAGAGCGGGAGCTCAATCAGCGAGAGCAAGAGCTCAATTGTCAAGAGTTTTACTTCAGGAATCGTGTGGCTCTAATACCATGTAGAAGAGTCAAATACGATTTGAAATTAATTTACTATTTCACTCAAGATATAAAAATACAAGTACATGTACACATACATAACTGGGTCTTTTCATTGGGTTTCTATATACATATTTCATCTATAATCTTCAATAAATATCGTTCATTATTTCTTAATCTTCAATAATAGTTTTTAATGTATTTACTTTTCATAATAACCTCTTCTAGCATATTACTAACGGGATATTTCTTCATTACCCGCACTTAATTCAAGAGAGTTTTATCCTCACTATCTAACCAAAAAAACTTACTTGATAGCACCATAGCCAACAGCCTCAGCTGTTTTCTCAAGCTCTTCATCCGTCCACTCTTTTAGTTTACCTGATTAGCACAAAAAGTGATTACTAAATAGCTTGACAACATTAAATTGAGAAAAACCGTAACTGATATAATGTCAAATAATTGAAACAGCATTCGTTTTGAAGAACTGAGGTCATAGATATAATGGGAACAACTCAAGATAAATCATGATTTTGCAATACCATTATCTTCGAGCCGTCTCACAAGTTCTGCTTTACTACAACTTTTTGCTTCATCAAGAAGCTCGACTAAACGAACAACTTCAGAACTACGAGTGCGGAAACGCTTTCCATCTGATCCAAGAACAAGCCCAAAACCAACATGATTTGTTTTAGGATATAGATTGCTCTTCGAATCTGGAAGCCAACCAGCTCTCCTTGCTGCCTGCGTGATGTAAAGCACCATTTTGTTATAGTTCAGCAAATGAGAGATGAAAATTTAGAATTTCAGAGCAACATTCAAAACAAAATATTGAAAGCGGATCAAACAGAAAAAGAAATTCAGGTAACATGTGGCTGGTATTATCCACCAGAAATGCTAGAAAAAGAAGTCTAATATATGATAATCACATTCTACAATATTTAAAGTAGAAAATACATTACACTGACAAATAATACTCATCAAGTGAGAATATCTATTGACAAACATGGGTTATGTTTCCACGTGAATCACATTTTTTCTACATTACACTAGAAATAATACTCATCAAGTGAGGATATCAATTGACAAACAGGGGTTCTATTGCCGTGTGAATCACGTTTTCCACATGTATGTAAATCACGTTTTCCATATACCTACGTAAATCACGTTTTCCATATTCCTATGTAAATTATGTTTCCCACATCTACAGCTTGTCTACAATCACATCCTACTCTGATCAAGAGAGCCCCCCGATCAAATATCTGCAAGTTGTTGCTTCATAGAAGGAACATAAACATACAATCACCCGGCCTCATTTTAATTTAGATAAGTTACATTTTCCAATTTAACCTGGTTTATCTCATCATGAGGGAATGGATTCTGCGCAGTAGTTATTGTATCTTTTTCTCCACAAAATAAAGTGAATTAGGTACCTAGTGTTTACTTAACAGCTCGTTCACAAAATGTTTTATCTAGATTGATAAACTGGTTCCTTGAGCAAGAGTACTTAGTTTGATCTCAGCCAATATGTGCAATAACAGAATGCTTTATGTTTCTCAAAGTGAATAGGGTTGCCTATATTTTATAGAACGAATCAGAGCCCATATTATTATGGTAGAAAACATCGACCCTCCACAGAAACACCCATACTAGTGGATTAAATGAAACACAAAAATACTTCTGAACTCTTTAAAATCTATAGTCAATGAAGATGGATAGCTTAACATTTTCCTTCAATAAAATGAGGTCTTCTTGATCTTCTAGATGAATCTTCAATTGAGTATGAAGAGGGAGTTTACCCTCTACGCTCACAATAAAAAATGGAGGGATCAAAAGGTTTAAATTTCTCCACATTGTCAATTGAGTACATTCCCATATATGTGGTAGTTCCACTTAGTACACAATTAGCTTCAACTCTTTGCCTTTTCATGAATCGATTTTTCTAAGGCAACACCAGGTAAGATGAGCCACTTGCAAGTTAGCTTCATTAGGATGGAGGTCATGCATTTCTATAACTGTCCGTTCGGATTGCGTGTTTTGGAATTGAGAAATTAGAATTCAGTCAATTCCAAAACCCACGGAAAATGGAATTGGGCTGAATTTTAATTATGTCGTTCAGCTGCAGGATGGTTTTCAGTAAAAAGAATTAAAATTGGGCAATTTTGTTATTCGGTGGTAGGATGAAATTCATTCACATGAATTGTATTAAAACATATTCTTTGCAAAATAACTAAAACTAAAACCAAAATTTCATCTTGTTCTGCTACTACAAACTAAACTTTCTTGCCAAGATTTTGAAAAGAATAAATTCACACTAAAGCATCTTCCATGTTATAATCCGTTGTGGCATTAATGTCAGTAATAGCTCCTCCCTTTGACGGAGTACGAGTAGTCCCATTTGTAGCCATTGGAAGTGCATTTTTATCTTGCTTCATCTTCTATCCATCTGCTGGAGGCATGCAACTTGGTCTCTGCTGGAAGCATATGCTTTGGAAGGCCGGGATTTCCACCTTTCTCGTAGTTCAAATGCCATCCAATCATTTGGTAGGCGGCTTTTGGCTTCAGATCCTGATTACTTGCAAAAAAAGAACAGCCCAGTGCACAAAGCATCCCGGCCCAGTGAAGGTTCGGGTAAGGGTCCCACCACAAGGGTGAAATGTAGGCAAACTATAGCTTGCATTTTTGCAAGGGGCTGCTTCCAGGACTCGAACCCGTGAACTCAAGGTCACAAGGTAACAAATTAACCAAAAACGTTCGCATCATCAACACCTCCTACATCCCATTCATCGGCATGGGATAGGTGTGTTAATTAACATTTAACCAGAACTTGAAAGCAAAGAAGAGGAAGAAAATTTCAGATAAGAAAGAAGAAGAAATTTCGAGCGCAGGTGTAGAGAAAAAGAATAAGAGGAAGTACCTCTGTGAGACCAACGATGACGAGCTCATGTGGGATCGTCTGGAGAGCTCATGCGGGATCGGGGGCGAGAAGGGTTACTGAAAGCGTGCAACCCAGTTCTGTTGGAGTGTGAAATCCACAAAACGGACCTAAATACATAAGAATTTGATATAGGCTTGGATGAAAACTTGGTGTTTTGCCTAATCACAATTCCATTGTGAATTCCTTTCAACTGAACGCCATGGAATGAGTTATTTGCTTGCAATCCCAATTCCACTCAGGCAAAACCCTCCATTTGAACTGGACGAGCGAAATATGAATTTTTCTACGGTTGCTCCAGCAAAATATGAATTTTTCTTAAAACCAGTGTTGTAGATGTCGGCTGACATGTCCGACATGTCGGCCGACATAAAGGTATGGCTTCCAAAACGCCACGAAACCGATATAAATTAGGTTCCTGGCGTTTTGAAAAAGTCGGGCCGATATATCGGATTGGACCGATATATCGGCCCGAAAAATCGGCCATACCGGCCGATTTTTTGAAGATGTCGGCAACTATAACTTATAAATTATAAGTTATAAGTTATATAACTTATAACTTATAAATTATAAGTTATAAGTTATATAACTTATAACTTATAACTTATAAGTTATATAACTTATAATTTATAAGTTATAAGTTATAACACCCTCCCGACCCCCGCTGCTCTCTCTGTCGCGCTTCTGCCCTAGCTCTCGCTCTCGCTCTCTCCGTTGGTGCTCTTCCTCTCTCGCGCTCTCCGTTGGTGCTCTACTACTCTCCCTCTCTTGCGCTCTCTCGACTCTCTGCTGCTCTCACTCTGTCTCTCCTCTCTCGACACTAGTGCTAGTGCTCTCCCTCTCTCGCGCTCTCTCGCGCTCTCTCGCGCTCTCTCAACACTGCGCTGCTCTCACCCTGGCTCTCCTCTCTCGGCATTAGCACAGGTTCTCTCCCTCTCTCGCGCTCTCTCACAACTCTGCGGCTCTCTTCCTCTCTCGGGCTCTCTCGACACTGGTTGCGTGACTGACTGCTGCCTATACCTACGGGTGCATTCTTCTCCCTACCTCCCCCCCTCTCTCTGGTGCATTCTAATTTCTAATATGCCTATACTACTGAGTTATTCAGTGCCCTATACTACTAATTTCAGTGCTTATACTAAAATGATGTTGGTAATGAGTTGCTTATACTAATTTCAGTGCCCTATACTACTAATTTCAGTGTCTATACTAAAATGATGTTGCTAATGAGTTGCTTATACTAATTTCAGTGCCCTATACTACTAATTTCAGTGCTTATACTAAAATGATGTTGCTAATGAGTTGTTTATACTAATTTCAGTGCCTATACTAATGAGTTGTTTATACTAATGAGTTGTTTATAGGCAAGGCTAATGAGTTGTTTATACTAATGAGTTGTTTATAGGCAAGGCTAATGAGTTGTTTATACTAATGAGTTGTTTATAGGCAAAGCTAATTTCAGTGCCCTATACTACTAATTTCAGTGTCTATACTAAAATGATGTTGCTTTATTGATTTGGGAGTTTAGATTTTCCTGTTGAATTGTTTTTTTGTCAACAAATGATTTTAAATACCCCTACTGCTAGTTATTTATCCAACTTCATTTTTGCAATCGATGATGCAAGTATACCCAACTTCATTTTAGTTGCCTTACTGCTAAGTGTCTTTTGATAAAAAAAGTGAGATCCTTTGTAAATTTTGATAAATAAAATGTGGATGCTTTGTTGGATAGTTTGATGGTTTGAATGATAGTTGAGGATAAATAAAATGTGGATGCCTTTCATTTTAGTTGTCTAAGAAGAGGAATAAACTCGACAGCAAAAGATTGAACGATCTAGTATTTGTGAAGTTCAATGCTTTGCTGAAGTCAAAATATTCAGAGCCGTCTCGAGATCCATTGACAGCGAAGAATATTGATTCTGGAAAGGTACAGGAGTGGATAGTGACAGTTGATCCTGAGGAGGATGAAAATGAAGATGACGATGATGAATTATTTCCTGGAGAGGGGCTGACATGGGCGCAAATTGGCAATATAATCGACGCTGATCATGAGGAAAGGAGACCTCAAAGAACGGCTACAAGCAAAGAAGTCATAGTTGGTTATCAAAGAAAGGGAAAAAGGAAAATATCTGAGGTGACCGAGACAGATCTAGAGGGTTCATCCGATGAAGATCTTATTTTATCTACTCTGCCAACTATAGATGAGTCTATGAGCGATCAAGATTGAGGTACGTTTGAAATTTAATTTTTAAAAATTTGATCTCATAAAAATGTATGTTAAATGTTACATATTGCTTTTAATGTTTAGAATTTCAATAGGTTGCAAAATTGGCATTGTGATATGTATAAAAAATAACATTAAATTAAATATATAATTAATTAAATATTAAAACCCGATATATGAAATATCCCCGATATATCCCCCGATATATAAAAAACCGACATGAAAACCCAAACCGACGTGTCCCCGACATCCGACATCTGCAACCTTGCTTAAAACCCACGTGAAAGTTTTGCATTATGTCACGGGCCTACTCGGAGAAGGTCAAAGGGGTCACCGGACGAGCGAAGAAGGGATACCATGAAGCCCTAACTGCGATTGTCTAAGCAGGGTTGCTCGTTAGAGGAGAGTCACCAATTATCTCACACAAGGGATGGGAAAATAGAACTTCTTCTTGCATACTATCACATTATCCGATTTTAATAGAGATACAAAGGGGTATAAACGTAAATCCTCCCTCCCTGACGCGACATAATAAAATAACAAGACCAAAATATAGATAATGAGGCATAATACTTGATACAATAATTAATTGGGCACGCTGCCCATAACAGCTACCCATAATATAAGCGGTGTGAACATCATCCAATGCCTTCTTTGTCGAAGTCCTCGACATGCAGGCAGAATTTTTTTTGCACATGTGTCTACAAGTGTACTGCTCGTCGCAGATAAAACATCCATGAGCGCGTTCTTCCAACATCTCAGCCCGAGATAAAAGGCGGGGGGGGGGGGGGGGTTGGTATGGCCCTGTTGAGTGCCGGTGTCGGTGGGCAAATAGGGCTCCTTTGCTAGATGATGGCGGTCGCATAGCCTAGGCAGACTCATGATAGTCATTAAATCTAGGGGAGCTTCAAATTCGACATCCAGGTTCAAGTGGTCACGAAATCCGGCGGTGAGCTTGCAGAAACCAACTCTGTTCTCTGGCAAAGCTTCGATTTTCCAGCAAACACCATCGTCCAAAACCAGAACTTCACTTCCGCCGCCGCTCTGTTTTCGCCCAATCAGCGTTACTCCATGAAATTGGGATCAGACTACCTTGCTCTGTTCATGGAATTCGGGAGAGGAATCGAGGAGCCCATGTACTGGAAACGGACAGCCCTGCAGTCGAAGAATCTGATCATCGCCGGCGACGGGCCGCTCTACGCTCGTGTCGAAACGCCGGGCTTCATCGGATTGTATCAAAAGGAAAACGCCCCGGTGGATGTGGTGCCCTTCGACAGCTTCGGCAGAGGAATCCCCGGATTCCGGCGGCTCACCCTCGAAGACGACGGCAATGTACGGGGCTATTACTGGAACGGCACGGTGTGGGATTCGGATTACGCTGCCATAACGGGGTTATGCGAGCTTCCGAGCCCCTGCGGCGCCTACGGGCTCTGCAACGCGGAGACCGGGCGCTGTGGATGTCTAGATAACCGGAGTAACGGGTGCTTCCCGTCGGATTCCGGCGATCTATGCCGGAGCGGCGATGAATTCTCGGTGCTGAGAAGTAAAGGTGTCGACTTGGGGAATAAAGAGGTTCTGAGCTTTGTTAAGGTGGGAAATTATGTGGAGTGTGAACAGCTCTGCGATAGGAACTGCAGCTGCTGGGCCGCCGTCTACAATAACGGCAGCGTGTAACGGTCGGAGCCGTTACAAGATCGCCGGCGATGGTCGCCGGCGTCGAAGGGGAAGAAGGCTGGGCCTTCGGTACTAATTCCTAGAACTACTCCTATTCTAAACTACTAAAGGAAACAGAAAAGACAATTCATATTCATTCCTCTCCAAGCTATTACAGGGGATGCCTATTTATAGAGGCATGCTAATTACAATAGTCAATAACAACTTGCCACGTGGATATACAGTTGTTACATTCCTTCCCTTCCCGTTTAAACGACGACCTCGTCGTTTGATTCCGCCAGGATCAAAGACCCAAATGACGCGCGAAATGGATATGAGAACCAAATCTGCGTCCTGAAATTTGTTTATTTGCGGCTCCACGTATGTAGAATGTATCGAAACTCCGCATCCTCCTGGATCGAAGACATGAGTTGTCCAAGTTGATACATGGCTGCGGACAAACTTGTTATCATGTGGTCGACCAACTTGAGTAACGTGAGCAAGAGAGCCCGTGATGACGTTAGAGTTGGGGTGATGTTGCATCAACTCCTTCAATGGCGGCAAAACCGTGTTGTCGGAAATATCAAGAACAACCGGCGCAAATGACAACACCTCCATTGGTGTAACCAAGTTCGCCGTAATTGATGCACCAAGCGGATTGTTTGCTTGGATGACTTCGTGTTGCTCTTCCTCAATGCAAATAATCACCGGAACTCGTTGTGCCCATTGTTGAGTATCAATGTCATCAATAATTTCGTGCTTGCCCTCTATAATTCTCTTTGAATGAGCGTCTCCAATGTAAGTGTCTGGGTTCGGTAGTAAGGTCGCATTAGGTAGAGCGACGGTGGCAACACATGCACTTGGAGCGACGTTGGTGGCGCGTGCACTTGGAGCGACGGTGGCGCCAAAGGGACTTGGAGCGAAGGCGGCGCCGTATGAACTTGGAGCGACGGCGGCGCTGTATGAACTTCGAGCGTCGGCGGCACCATATGAACTTGGAGCGGCGGCGGCGCCATAAGGACTTGGAGCGACGGCGGTGCCATAGGGACTTGGAGCGACGGCGGCGCCGTATGAACTTGGAGCGACGGCGGCGCCATAGGGACTTGGAGCGACGGCGGCGCCGTATGAACTTTGAGCGACGGCGGAGCCAAAGGGACTTGGAGCGAAGGCGGCGCCGTATGAACTTGGAGCGACGGCGGCGCCGTATGAACTTGGAGCGACGGCGGCGCCATAGGAACTTGGAGTGAATGCGCCGTAAAAACTAGGGGTGGCGGTTCTATCAAAACATGGAGTGGCCGTGCTATATGAGCTCGGTGCAACGGCGGCATGCGACCACGCAACACCAAAAGAAGATGGCTGTCCAAGCATGTTTGGTGGCGGCGTTTCCAAGATTTGTGGATGGGCACCCCAATGTGCATCCCATGGTGCAGTAGAAGAATGTCCTGGACCAATTTGTTGTCCATAGTGCATTTGTCCAGATTTATCATAATATGATTCTTTTGTGGCAAATGGAATTCTCTGTGCATCCACTTGGAAATTGTGAAAATTGTTGCCGGATGTTGATGATTTGAGTAGGGATCTCATATCTTGGAGAAATAAACGCATTTCTTGCGTCCTTTGTTCGGTGGATTGTTGAATTGCCAGACGGAGCTTTAACATTTCATCTTCCCATCTTGATAAATTCTGCGATTGTTCCGATTGCCTGTTCTCCATTATCTCCTTTCTTTCAAAGGCTAAAATTTGCGGTTCTTGAATAGGAAGGCGGAAGATTACACTGTTCCTACCGATGAATCACTTTCAGCTCCAGCTTAAGATCTTCGTTTATCTTCCGCTTTAAAAAATACTCTAGTCTCAACCTTTTTCACAATTGTCAAATCAAAATTAAAAGTAAGCAAATATTAATTATTTGGCAACCACGGTTAACTTTTCTACCAAATAAATGTCAAATCAATTTAATTCAGCCTTCTCAAATCAATTCTGCAGACATCGGGAAGGCTGTCCCGGTTGAGAATTAGAGTGGACAGGATCCAGCGGTTGCTCCACTGTTCTTGAAGATGTCCGACTGGATCGATGGAGGTGCGGACTAGATCTTCCTCTGTATCACTGTTGAAAAGTAATGGAGAAGCTTCACTGTTCAGGATGTCTCCGGCGTCGAGGCTGCCGGCGTGATGACCGTCATTTGTACCAAACTCCCGAACTGAAGCGGTGCGGGCGAGTGAATACTCGAAAGGTGGAGCGGGAGGCGGCGCAGCGGTGGCGGAGGCGGCGCAGCGATGGCGGAGGCGGCGCAGCGTTGGCAATGGCGGCGCAGCGTTGGCGGAGGCGGTGCAGCGTTGGCGGAGACGGCGCAGCGTTGGCGGAGGCGGCGGTGGAGGATGAAGCGGCGGCGTAGGATGAAGCGGATGCGGCGCAGCGGGGCGGCAGCGGCGCAGCGGGGCGGAGGCGATCTTGATCAGGCTGACGGTGGTGGCGATCTTGATGTTCTTGATCGCCGGAGATGATGTTCTTGATCGCCGGAGTGGGAGTACAGTGTAGGGTGTTCCCGGCGGCTGGTGGAGGCTGAGTTCAACTCTCAACGAGAGCACCAATGTAACGGTCGGAGCCGTTACAAGATCGCCGGCGATGGTCGCCTGCGTCGAAGGGGAAGAAGGCTGGGCCTTCGGTACTAATTCCTAGAACTACTCCTATTCTAAACTACTAAAGGAAACAGAAAAGACAATTCATATTCATTCCTCTCCAAGCTATTACAGGGGATGCCTATTTATAGAGGCATGCTAATTACAATAGTCAATAACAACTTGCCACGTGGATATACAGTTGTTACACAGCGGCTACTGCTACCCGGTAAATTATCCGGTTCAGACGGTGGTGGCGGTCGGAGATGAGCAGAAAATGGGATATTTCAAGTTGAGGAGCGCGAAAAATGACGGCGGGGGAGGAGACAAACGGAAGAGAACGGAGAAGGCGTTGCTGATAGTCGGCGTTGTTGCGGCCGCCGCAGTCGCCGGTGTTGGGGTTTATCGGCTGCGGTGCGCCGGGAGGTGGAGGAGGAGGAGAGAATCGTTGGATGGTGCGGCGCCGGGGCCGTACAAGGATCTTAATTCCGGCTCCTTCCGCTCCATCGAGCTAGTCGATTCGTTTAGGAAGTGAGGGGGACTCTGCGGCCGGCCATATTGGGAACGATGGGATTCGACGGCGAAAGCGGCGGAGGACAGAACTGCGGCGATGGTTCATCGCCGGTGATGAAATGGATGCTGATCAACTCCGATCGACGCCGCCAAGCGGAGTTGCTGTTCCGATTCCACGGACAAGTTCTCTTCATTAAATCTTATTCCTTTTTTTCTTCAAATCTAAGCAAAATGCATCTACTATGAAAAAAGTGGGAGATTTTTTGGGTGTGATCTTATGCTCTGTTTGGGGTGGTGGTGGAAAGCAGTTGCTAAAATCAGTGGTTGCATTACAGCTCTCAAAAAAACTCTTTTTTAAATGCTTTATTCTAATCATTTAAATATTTAACACATAAATAAGTAAATTATATATGGGGGCACTGAATTTCCGCGCAGCGCTTTTTGGACAAAAAAACGCGCTCCTCGGAAAAATGAAAAAAGTACCCCCTTAACAGCATTTTTAGAAAAAGTGGTCAACATGAAAGTTGTAGATCTCGACGAGATCTACAACTTTCATGTTGACCACTTTTTCTAAAAATGCTGTTTAGGGGGTCTATTTTCAAAAGGCGCGAAGGGGGTCCGCGCAAAAAAAAAATTCGTAATATTTACCGGGCGGAACCCCCTTCGCGCCTTTTGAAAATAGACCCCCTAAACAGCATTTTTAGAAAAAGTGGTCAACATGAAAGTTGTAGATCTCGTCGAGATCTACAACTTTCATGTTGACCACTTTTTCTAAAAATGCTTTTAAGGGGGTGTTTTTTTCATTTTTCCGAGGAGCGCGTTTTTTTGTCCAAAAACGCGCTGCGCGGAAATTCATTAATCTGATTATATATATATATATATATATATATATATATATATATATATATATATATATATATATATATATATATATATATATATATATATATATATATATATATATATATATATGGCCATTTACCGGTACCTCCCCTCTAACTTTGCTAAATTATTGATAGCACGTCTCTTATTTTCGAAATTATAAAAACTTTCTTTAAAGTTTTCATTTCATTACAAAAACTTTCCCTGAAGTTTTAATTTCATAACATCCATGAACAAAAATACCCCCCACGGTGAATAGTGTTCAGGGAGGTATTTTTCTTCATGAATGCAATGAAATGAAAAGATCAGGGGAGGCTTTGGTAATGAAATGAAAACTTAAGGAAAGTTTTTTGTAATTTTGAAAATAAGAGGGGTGCTCTCACTAATTATGCTAGTTTACAAGGGAGGTTTGGGTAATTATTTATATATATATAATATATATACTATTAAACAAAAACTAATCTTTAATGAAACATTGCAAATATCCTTATATTGCACTTATAGTTGTATTCATAATTACACAATTATACAGAACTTTATATTAGTATATTATAAAGACAATATCCTTGTAATTACACAATTTTATAATATTAAAATAAAAAAAAATAAAAATACTAGATACCCTAAATCTATTGTCTCTAGCTAGGAATGATAAGAGGAGAGTTAATGTTTTAACGTTAAAATATAATTTGTTTTACAAAATAAAAATTGTATTCTTGATTTATATTTTTTAACGGTCATTTTAAGTACTCATATGTATATGTTGCGCGTTGGGCGGAGCCAGCTGCGGACGGGCGAAGCCCGGCAGGAGCGGGCAAAGCCCGTCGCCAGTCGGGTACTGTCGCGTCAGCGACCCGTCGTGGGCTGGCGAAGCCAGCCGGGTGCGGACGAAGCCCGCCGTCACAGGTCGGGTACTGTGACGCATAGTCATAAGGGCGGAGCCCCGCGTCGGGCACTCGTGTATATATATATATCATAAATAAATCAGTAGTTACAAAATGTGAGCAGCGAGGAACAAAGATAGTGTACAACCCCGTATTCGCGGAGTAGGGTCCCTTCGGCAGGCACAGAGCCAGTTTTAAGCTTTTAAGCTTTTTGGATATTTTGGACTCTTGGTGGCCAATTTTGGCTCTAGCATGAAAATATACTAGTAGGGGGAGGAAAAATTGGCCTCCCCCTTGCCCCCTTTTTTGAGGGTCGGGTACGGCAAGTTGGCAAACACCCCCAGACGGGATGAAGGGCGAGGTGGGGGGGCAGCGGGGTCGACTGGAGACCATGGTCTCGTCCCCCCTGCCCCTTAGCCCCAAGCAGGGGGGAGACCGCCGGCCAGGCGAGGTCTCGCCCGCGCGGCCTGCTCCGGGCGAGACCGCCGGCCAGGCGAGGTCTCGCCCGCGCGGCCTGCTCCGGGCGAGACCGCCGGCCAGGCGAGGTCTCGCCCGCGCGGCCTGCTCCGGGCGAGACCGCCGGCCAGGCGAGGTCTCGCCCGCGCGGCCTGCTCCGGGCGAGACCGCCGGCCAGGCGAGGTCTCGCCCGCACGGCCTGCTCCGGGCGAGACCGCCGGGGGGGTGTGGTTTGGCGTGGTCTCGTCCTTGGACCATTTTACCCCCGAGGTGGTTTTTCCCTCTTTGCCCCCCGGTGTGGAGGTTTCCTATTGGCTGGAGGCATTTTGGCCCCAGGGGCATTTTGGTCATTTTACCCCTAAGACTTGGAAAAACTATAAATAGACCCTTAGGGGTGCCTTGGAGAGGACCTGTCATTCTTTCCTTAGCCACAAATCTCTTTGGCTTTCTTCCTCCAAGGCACCTAGCTCAAGCATTGGCTAGGGAGGGGGAGACCTCAAAGGTCTTCCGGGTGTGAGGTGGGACCTCCACGCTAGAGCCGAGGGTCAGTTCATAGCTTCCTAAGTCTTCGATCCGTGACGTTCTTCCGAGTGTAGTAGGTGTGAGGTCACCCCTTTCCCCAAGGGTCGAACTCCACGGAAGTCAATTTTGGCTTCAGTCATTTTTGGCTTCAACAGATAGTAAATGGATGAAGAATTGATAATGAGAGAAGAAAACATTTGAAGCATCGAGAATGAAGAAATGCAGATCACAAATGATTGAGGTGTTACTTTGATAAACCCTCAAATAAAAGTAGAAAAGCTGAAATCCGAAAAAGCGATTTTTAGAAAACTTTGGCTCTGTTTGGCATGGTGATGGCGGTCGTAAATGCATGAGTTAAATGGTCATTCGTTAAGGATCACCTAACAAACATCATCCGTTTGAACTTAAAAGTGGATGAAGTTCCTTAGGTGAGCGTTAACAAATGACAATTTAACCCCTCATATTCATGACCCCCACCACCATGCCAAACAGAGCGTCTATCAAAACACCTAATCAAAAAACACTTTTTGAAAAAATTACTAATCAAACAACCTAAAAAGCGATGGTGAAAATAGAGCATTTATCACGGCCACCACCGCCGCTAAACTTTCAAAATTTTAAACTTGTAGGCAGAGCTTAATTATAAAATAAGTTGTCATACACATGCTTTTCATTTTCTGCAAAATGTTACCGTCTATAATATTGTATTTGTTTTACGGACAGATAACTTTCTAAAAAGGCAAAATAACTCCTTTCGAATAAGCTGTATTTTCCACTGATAAATAAAACAAATACAATATTATGAATGATAACGTTTTCCAAAGAACGAAAAGGAGGAAAAAAATCCTCCCAAACAAGACTTCTTTCAAACAAAGTTACAAAGTCAAAAGTAAATGTAAAAGTGACTTATGTCAAACATGAGGAAGCATGCAAAAACATGCAAGCACTGGAGTCAAACATGCAAGGGCAAGAGTCAAACATAGGCATGATATGCAAAAACAAGATATTTCACCACAAATCAAAACATACAAACATAACATTTCACACCAAATTAGATTTTACAAATGATAAGGCGCCTGAGTCCTCTCTCACAGCCCATGAAGCAATATGCTACTCTTTTAAAGAAAATAGCACTACATTTCTCATAAGTTCAAGCTTATGAGCCAGTAAATATACCCTAAATCCTACAATATAGAGAAGCCTAAGGTTCCGTTTGGGAGGACTTATTTTCACCGGTCAAGTGGTTACGACCGCATGAACCGGACCTAAATTATGATCCGGTTCATGCGGTCGTAACCGCTTGACCGGTGAAAATAAGTCCTCCCAAACGGAGCCTAAATCAAATCTGAAGAGTTCAAATTATACTTGTAAGTATAAAAGTGACTTCTATCACGCAAGGGTGCGAGCAGGCAAGCATGCAGGCACAAGAGTCAAACATGTGAGCCTAAGACTGAACAAAAGTCAACCGTAAATTCTCGAAACATATAGGTACAACATTTTACATCAAATTAGATAAGGCTGCCATGGCATTTGACTACACTATAAATTGGAGTAGGCATCAAATAATACAAATGAAATCTAGCATAGGTATACATTAATGTATGATATCACTGAACTGTGGGCAGATGTATGAAAAATCTAAACCAAAGGTTGACCATATTATAATTTTAAAGATAAATAAGCAATCTTTTTTTAAATTAATCAAATTTTTTATTAATGGCATATATAATAATTAAATAAACAAAAATACTACATATATCATTTTCAATTGTCTGCAATTTAGATTTTGTATACAGGTGTAATTCCTAGCAGATGGAAGCATTTCCTCATGACGATTGCCGTTGCCTCGCACAATAGCAATCTACTTGTTTCCTCTGCTGATCCCACAACCTGCTCCAAAAGAAATGAATATAATTGATAAATAGGGGAGCTAAAATAATATCCATATGTTATTTTTTAAAAAAAGAAATCCTTCATTTTGGTGTCATACTTTGAGGGTAACATTTTTGCCCTTATTTTATATCCTTTTTACTCCTAAATATAGGTAAAAAAAGAAATGGGCAAAAATTTGAAGTGGTAGGCTATGTTTTAATCCTAAACTGCTTCTCCTTTCTAAAAGAACTAAGAGTTAAGGGATGACTACTTATAGAAGGGTTGGCCCCAGCCTTGGCATGGATTGAGAACCAAAGGGGCTGAGGTTTGGAAAAATACACCAACTGTCACTCGTTTTCAACTAGAAAGCTTAAGCCAATTGAGTGAAGGTCAACAACTTGATATTTCAACAACATATTTTCACCGTTTTGACGTCCGACTAACAAATCGCCTCTCCTACATGAGCTCTCCATATCGGCTGTACAACCTCATATTCGCTGAGTGGGACCCAGAGGCATCAGCGGTCAGGATTGGACTAGCTTCGGGCTTCAGACCGGAAGAGCTCTCGCCTTGGAGGAGCTCTCGCCTTTAAGCGGGCGAGATCGCTCGCTCCATGCCTAGGCCAAGACCCACCGACCAGAGGCGGGCGAGAAGGCGCCGAGTCCACCCGACACAAAAATCTAAGCAGTAAAGGTTCAGCAGCGAAGGCGTCGAGTCTACTCGACGCCGCGTTCAGCAGCGAAGACGTTGAGTGAGCTCCACTCACTCAACGCCACGTTCAGCAGCGAAGACGTCGAGTCCACTCGACGCCGCGTTGAGTGAGCTCCACACTCAACGCCGCGTTCAGCAGCAAAGGCGTTGAGACCACTCAACACCGCGTTGAGTAAGCTCCACTCACTCAACGCCGCGTTGAGTGGGGGCAGGAAGGCTCTCGGCTCAGGGTTCTCGCCGAGTGGGGCCCAGGGTAAAATGACCTATTTGTCCTCGGGTAAAATTACTCATATACCCCCAGGGGCTGCATTTAGTACTTTACAAACAGCGGGATTTGGCTACTGGCAAGCCAGCCAGGGGTATTTCAGTAACTACAGGTCAGCAAAAGGCTATAAATAGACCCATAAGGGCTCCTGAGAAAGCAAGCTCTCATTATTCTTGAAATCTCTAGTGCTTTCTGAGGAGCTCCTAGCCCAACTTTTGACTTTGGAGGGGAAGCTCTCAGAGATCTTCCGGGTGTGAGGTGGGACCTCCCTGCTGAGACTTTGGGTCAGTCCTAGGTCCTTTGCAACCAGTCGAGGGTCGGGGCTTGAGAGAAATAGGTGTTGGCTGCATTCCGGTTTTTGAACTTTCGTTGAGCATGCTAAACAATATGGAGTTGTCGTGGGAATCGGAATCACCTGCTCTGGAACTTTACTAAACCATAGTGGAGGTAATAAAGTCTCAAATGAGCAACAAACTAAACGAACATACTCAATATCAGCCAAACCATCAGCTTTCAAAACAATTTATTATGAAAAGCCACTCTATATCATATAATGAAGCAATTGTTGTCAGACAAATTAGAAAGACGAACCTGGCAGCTAGTGTAAAATCTTGTGAATAGCTCGGATAGATTGTAGAGATACTCGCACAAAACATTTGGAAGAAGATTTGTGCATGAGTCTTCAACAATCTGAAAAACCACACAACAACAATCACACATTTATTTGTACATAGTAGAAAGAGAAGCATGATTGAGCATAATAACAAGGAAAAATAATGTCCTAAACAAGAAAAAACTAAAAAAGCATTACATAATATTGAATAACAATTCCTCTTGGGAAGGTAATATGAGGGTCCGTTTGGCACCATGGTTAAGTCTCTGTTTGGGACAACTTATGTTGATTAATAAGCTGTTGATTGAAAAGTGATAAATGAACAGAGATTTTATAAAATCAATAATGAATAAGTAATAGACTGTTTGGATAGTTTGCATGCGATTTTTTCGCTCGACCGCGATTTTTTTGTGCGGGCACGATTTTTTCGTCAGGGCACGAATTTTCCGTCTGGGTGGATTTTGTTTGCCCGGGAATGAATTTTTCGTCCGGACGCGAACTTTTCGCCCAGGATGCGGTTTTTTTTCACCCAGGCGCGGTTTTTTCGCCCGAGCGTGAATTTCTCGCCAGGGGCAATATTTTGGCCCCACCGCGATTTTTTAGCCTGGAAGCGAAAAAATGGGTTCAAGTGAAAAAAGTTGCATCCGGCGAAAAAAATGGCGTCTCGGTGGAAAAAAATGCGCTCGGGCAAAAAAACCGCTCTCGGGCGAAAAAACACGCTTGGGCAAAAAAATCGTTCCACGACGAAAAAACCCTGCATGGGCTAGAAAAATTGCGTTCGGGCGAAAAAATTGCGGTCGGACGAAAAAACGCGCTCGGGTGAAAAAATCGCGCCCGGGTGAAAAAACCCGTCCAAGCAAAAAAATCGCGCACGGGCGAAAAAAACTTGCACGGGCGAAAAAAACGTGTCCGGGCGAAAAAGCGGGAGCAAAAACCGCGTCCGGGCAAAAAACCCGCGCCCGGGCGAAAACCCATGCACGGGAAAAATTCACGGCCGGGCTAAAATTTCACGCCCGGGCGAAAAATTTGCGCCCGGGCTAAAACCCAACTAAGGGATTTTTTAAGAGAAACACTTATAAGAAGTCATAAGCTGGACCCGAATAGCTTATAAAAAATCAGCTTATCATCAGTTTTAAAATAAATGATTCTCTAAAAACTGCACAAACAAACAGCTGTAAAATTGCATTTGCGTTTTGAATAGAGATTATTCATCAGTATAAGTTGTCCCAAACATAGCCTCAGAACTGTCGTTCGTAAACACCCGACCACACCCAAGGAACTACATCGATTTTTAGGTTCAAAGTAGTGTTTTTTTCTTGGTGACGACCATAACCGTGTTCATGCAAAACTTGTATTCTATGACGGTGGTGTTTTTGTACAAACCCACGAGCAAAACCGCTGTGTCAATTGGACCCTGAGTTGATTTCATTTACTTTTATAAACTGTGATTCTCATAATGTTATCACCAGACGAGAGGAAACATAAATAAATGCTTACATCTGGGAACTGTATAAGATGAAGCCCCAAAACACGCTCATCAGCATGACCAAGTACGAGTTCCCCTGACTGCAAATAAAAAAAAACAAATAAACAGAATGTGTTTTGTGAGTAGGACACTGGAAAAAACTTCTAAATTTTTTTTTAAAATATGAGAACAATAAATACAACTATGCAAAGCTTAAGAACTCATACTTTCTTTATCTCTTCGATATCTTTGCCAGATTTTCTGATGATCGAACATATACGGGCATGAGCATACAACAAATAAACAGCAGTGTTTCCCTGTTGATTTTGAACAATGGAGAATTTGGAAGTAAGAAAAGACTGTTATTTGAAAATAAAAGCCTATAGTACAAAAGATTTAGGAACAAATATCTACCAGGAAAAAAATATATTTTAGGTGATTATCATGAACAAAATATGACGAAAAACCATTTTCTAATATCAAACTAGGAGGATTAGAAATGCAACAAGTGTTGAAAAATAAACCTGAAGTCTGCATCAACAACAAATAAACCTTTGCGGTATCCCAAATTTTTTTGAGGGGAGCGAATGAAAACACACCTTGTCGTTCAACATCTGATCGAAACTGAAAGTGTAATTAGTTAAACGGTTGTTCTTCAGATCTGCATATCTGTTGAAGTGCGAAGTAATACATAAGAAACTATATAACAAAGAATAGAGCTAAGTTACTCATAATTTACTATAAGAAAACAGAAACCAAACCTTCCATTTCTGATGCTTAATTGTAGAATAACTGATGTAGTAAGAAAACATAAAAATCCGGATAACAAGAGCAATACGATTCAGGAAATGTAAAAAAAAATAGCAATAAAGCCATTAGCTAAATAATTCACTTAATACAAAAATCAGAAAGTGAAAAATCAAACAATTACTGAATTAATCTTTAACAAAGAATACATAAGAAGTGTGAAGTAATACATAAGAAACTATATAACAAAGAATGGAGCTAAGTTACTCATAATTTACTATAAGAAAACAGAAACCAAACCTTCCATTTCTGATGCTTAATTGTAGAATAACTGATGTAGTAAGAAAACATAAAAATCCGGATAACAAGAGCAATACGATTCAGGAAATGTAAAAAAAATAGCAATAAAGCCATTAGCTAAATAATTCACTCAATACAAAAATCAGAAAGTGAAAAATCAAACAATTACTGAATTAATCTTTGATTTTGAATAGAAAATGAGATGAGGATCACCTGCACCAAAGAGAGAACACATATCAGGGGCCACACGTAATTTATTCTCACCGTGGCCAGTAACTGGATAGTCATTTGGATAATCGGGGCTCATAATTGCGTCCAGAGTAATTGCGGGCTAAATGTCACAATTGGCATTCTGGCCCCCTCATGAGTCATGAAAATTAATCTAATCCCGATTATCTACAAATACTGAGTATCAGGAGTGGTTAGGAATCAGAGAGTCCACGTGGCGGGCAGAGTGCGCAAAGGAAGTGAGCTCAATAGGCGAGAGCGGGAGCTCAATCAGCGAGAGCAAGAGCTCAATTGTCGAGAGTTTTACTTCAGGAATCGTGTGGCTCTAATACCATGTAGAAGAGTCAAATACGAATTGAAATTAATTTTACTATTTCAGTCAAGATATAAAAATACAAGTACATGTGCACATATACATAAGTGGGTCTTTTCATTGGGCTTCTATATACATATTTCATCTATAATCTTCAATAAATATCGCTCATTATTTCTTAATCTTCAATAATAGTTTTTAATGTATTTAATTTTCATAATAACCTCTTCTAGCATATTGCTAACGGGATATTTCTTCATTACCCACACTTAATTCAAGAGAGTTTTATCCTCACTATCTAACCAAAAAAACTTACTTGATAGCACCATAGCCAACAGCCTCAGCTGTTTTCTCAAGCTCTTCATCCGTCCACTCATTTAGTTTTCCTGATTAGCACAAAGAGTGATTACTAAATAGCTTGACAACATTAAATTGAGAAAAACCGTAACTGATATAATGTCAAATACTTGAAACAGAATTCGTTTTGAAGAACTGAGGTCATAGATATAATGGGAACAACTCAAGATAAATCATGATTTTGCAATACCATTATCTTCGAGCCGTCTCACAAGTTCTGCTTTACTACGACTTTTTGCTTCATCAAGAAGCTCCACTAAACGAACAACTTCAGAACTACGAGTGCGGAAACGTTTTCCATCTGATCCAAGAACAAGCCCAAAACCAACATGATTTGTTTTAGGATATAGATTGCTCTTGGCATCTGGAAGCCAACCGGCTCTCCTTGCTGCCTGCGTGATGTAAAGCACCATTTTGTTATAGTTCGGCCAATGAGAGATGAAAATTTAGAATTTCAGAGCAACATTCAAAACAAAACATTGAAAGTGGATCATACAGAAAAAGAAATTCAGGTAACATATGGCTGGTATTATCCAACAGAAATGCTAGAAAAGGAAGTCTAATATATGATAATCACATTCTACAATATTTAAAGTAGAAAATACATTAAACTGAGAAATAATACTCATCAAGTGAGGATATCTATTGACAAACATGGGTTCTGTTTCCACGTGAATCACATTTTTTCTACATTACACAAGAAATAATACTCATGAAGTGAGGATATCAATTGACAAACAGGGGTTCTATTGCCTTGTGAATCACGTTTTCCACATGCCTATGTAAATCACGTTTTCCACATGCCTATGTAAATTATGTTTCCCACACCTACAGCTTGTCTACAATCACATCCTACTCTGATCGAGAGAGCCCCCCGATCAAATATCTGCAAGTTGTTGCTTCATAGAAGGAACATAGAAATACAATCACCCAGCCTCATTTTAATTTAGATAAGTTACATTTTCCAATTTAACCTGGTTTATCTCATCATGAGGAAATGGATTCTGCGCAGTAGTTATTGTATCTTTTTCTCCACAAAACAAAGTGAATTAGATACATAGTTTTTACTTGACAGCTCGTTCACAAAATGTTTTATCTAGATTGATACACTGGTTCCTTGAGCAAGAGTACTTAGTTTGATCTCAGCCAATATGTGCGTGCAATAACAGAATGCTTTATGTTTCTCAAAGTGAATCGGGTTGCCTATATTTTAGTGAACGTATCAGAACCCATATTATTATGGTAGAAAACATCGACCCTCCACAGAAACACCCATACTAGTGGATTAAATGGAACACAAAAATACTTCTGAACTCTTTAAAGTCCATAGTCAATGAAGATGGATAGCTTAACATTTTCCTTCAATAAAATGAGGTCTTCTTGATCTTCTAGATGAATCTTCAATTGAGTCTATGAAGAGGGAATTTACCCTCTACGCTCCAATAGAAAATGGAGGGATCAAAAGTGTTAGAAAAGCCTTAGTAATGGCACATCTAAGGGCCCATTTTTCTCTCTTTTCTCTCTCTTTGTATTTGTCCCATATCTTGGATTGGGATTTCTCTTCTTCCTCTCCTCCTATATAAATGTATTTATACTTGTAATTGATTATTCAAGAAGTATATACAAGGTTTGAGGCATTTCTTTACATGGTATCAAAGCTACCGGTCTCCTCCTTGGGTATTCGCTCTTCTGTTCGCGGCTACTCGTGGTCTCCTTTTCCTAACCGCCCGAGCTCGGTTAGCCGGCCTGTCCGTTTGCAAACCGTCTGTTCTCCCGGCTGAACCGCGCGGTTTTTCCTTCTCCTGCTTAGCCGCTGTATCGAGCGGCCTTTTTTTTCTAGCCGCTGTCTCCTCTTCTCTGCTTCCCTCGTGGCTTCCACGTCTCCTCCTCCTCCTACCTCCTCTGACCTGGGATCTAGTTCCTCTTCCTGCCGGTCAATCCTGTGTTAGCTGCAAGTGGGTCTTTGTTATTAAACATGCGGCGGATGGCACCATTGAGAGTCTGAAGGCTCGCCTCGTGGCCTTTACTTAGCATCATGATCTTGATTATGAGGAAACCTTCTCTCCGGTGGCCAAATTGAACAGGGTCCGCGTTCTTCTCTCCTTGACTGTTCATCGTCATTGGCCTCTTTATCAGCTGGATATTAATAGCGTCTTCCTCAACGGCGATCTGCAGGAGACTGTTTATATGCACCAACCCCCCGGGTTTGAGACCACGGGGGAGTCTCGGGTTTGTCATCTTTGGAAATCTATTTATGGTCTCAAACAGTCCCCGCGCGCTTGGTTTGAAAAATTCAGCAAGGTTGTCTGCGATATTGGCTTCATTCGGAGCTCAGCTGATTTCTCTCTCTTCACCCGACACCGGTCAACCGGAACTGTGATCCTACTTGTCTATATTGACGATATCCTCATTACTGGCAATGATACTACAGGGATACAACATATCAAGCAACAGTTGAACTCCGCTTTTCAGACCAAAGATCTTGGCAACCTTCGGCATTTTCTTGGGCTGGAGGTTGCCCGACGCCTTGATGGTCTTGTGTTATCCCAAAGGAAGTATTGTATGGACCTCCTTCATAATGTCGGCTATTCTGGATGCAAACCTACGGATACTCCTATGGACGCTAATCACAAGCTCTCGGGCCATAGCTCAAACTCAGATAAGCTGCTTACAAATCCATAATACTATAGACGTTTGATTGGGAAGCTGATCTATCTTACGGTTATTCGACCAGACATCTCTTTTGTCGTGGGAGTCGTGAGTCGGTTTATGCATGCTCCTCGGACATCTCATCTTCAAGCTGCCGAGTGTATTCTTCGATATCTCAAGAACGCTCCAGGACAAGGGCTTGTGTACAAGCCATCCACATCTCTATCCCTTGTTGCGTACTCTGACGCTGACTATGCATGATCCATTGATGATAGGCACTCCACAACTGGTTTCTGTACCTACTTTGGTGGACATCTCATAACCTGGGGTAGCAAGAAACAGACTGTGGTTGCTTGCTCTTCTGCTGAAGCCGAGTACCGAGCTATGGCCGTTGTTGTTTCCGAGTTAACTTGGCTTGAGAGCCTTCGGAGAGACTTGGGTGTTCGTCTCTCATCACCGGCGAGCCTATTTTGTGATAGTCAAGCAACAATACATATTGCCAAGAATCCGTTCTTTCACGAACGCACAAAGCATATTGAAGTTGATTGTCACTTTATTCGGGAAAAAGTACAGTCAAAGAAGATAGATTTGGAGCATGTTCCTGCTACAAACCAAGTTGCTGACATCCTGACTAAAGCTCTTTCTCGGCCGCTATACTACCAATTTTTATCCAAGCTGGGTGCCTGCGACTTGTACGCTCCAGCTTGCGGGGGAGTGTTAGAAAAGCCTTAGTAAGGGCCCATTTTTCTCTCTTTTCTCTCTCTTTGTATTTGCCCCACATCTTGGATTGGGATTTCTCTTCTTCCTCTCCTCCTATATAAATGTATTCATACTTGTAATTGATTATTCAAGAAGTATATACAAGATTTGAGGCCTTTCTTTACAAAAAGGTTTAAGTTTCTCCACATTGTCAATTGAGTACATTCCCATGTATGTGGTAGTTCCAGTTAGTACACAATTAGCTTCAACTCTTTGCCTCTTCATGAATCGATTTTTTCTAAGGCAACACCAGGTAAGATGAGCTACTTGCAAGTTAGCTTCATTAGGATGGAGGTCATGCATTTCTTTAACTGTCCGTTCAGATTGCGTGTTTTGGAATTGAGGAATTAGAATTCAGTCAATTCCAAAACCCACGGAAATTGGAATTGGGCTGAATTTTAACTATGCTGTTCAGCTGCAAGATGGTTTTCAGTAAAAAGAATTGAAATTGAGCAATTTTGTTATTCGGTGGTAGGATAAAATTTATTCACATGAATTGTATTAAAACATATTCTTTGCAAAATAACTAAAACTAAAACCAAAATTTCATCTTGTTCTGCTACTACAAACTAAAATTTCTTGCCAAGATTTTGAAAAGAATAAATTCACACTAAAGCATCTTCATTCACATGAATTAAATCTTGCGTCATCTTCTATCCATCTGCTGGAGGCATGCAACTTGGTCACTTCTGGAAGCATACGCTTTGGAAGGCCAGGATTTCCACCTTTCTCGTAGTTGAAATGCCATCCAATCATTTGGTAGGCGGCTTTTGGCTTCAGATCCTGATTACTTGCAAAAAAAGAACAGCCCGGTGCACAAAGCATCCGTGCGCAGTGAAGGTTCGGGTAAGCGTCCCACCACAAGGGTGAAATGTAGGCAAATTATACCTTGCATTTTTGCAAGAGACTGCTTCCAGGACTCGAACCCGAGAACTCAAGGCCACAGGTAACACATTAACCAAAAACGTTTGCATCATCAACACCTCCTACATCCCCTTCATCGGCATGGGATAGGTGTGTTCATTCACATTTAACTAGAACTTGAAAGCAAAGAAGAGGAAGAAAATTTCAGATAAGAAAGAAGAAGAAATTTTGAGCACAGGTGTAGAGAAGTAAGAGGAAGTACCTCAGTGAGACCAGCGACGACGAGCTCATGTGGGATCGGGTGGAGAGCACATGCGGGATCGGCGGCGAGAAGGGTTACTGAAAGCATGCAGCTCAGTTCTGTTGGAGTGTGAAATCCACAAAACCGACCCAAATACATAAGAATTTGATTTGGGCTTGGATGAAAACTGGGTGTTTTGCCCAATCACAGTTCGATTGCAAATTCCTTTCAACTGAACACAATGGAATGAGTTATTTGCTTGCAATCCCAATTCCACTCAGGCAAAACCCTCCATTTGAACTGGCCCAAACCTTTAATGATTTTGCTACGGTTGTTCAAGAAAAATATGAATTTTTTTCTTAAAACCCTCGTGAAAATTTTGCATTATGTCACGGGCCTACTCAGAGAAGGTCAAAGGGGTCACCGGAGGAGCGAAGAAGGGATACCGTGAAGCCCTAACTGCAGCTGCCTAAGCAGGGTTGCTCGTTAGAGGAGAGAGTCGCCAATTATCTCACACAAGGGATGGAAAATAATTAATAGAGATTTTAATAGAGATACAAAGGGGTATAAACATAAATCCCCACATGACGCGACATAATAAAATAACAACACTAAAATATAGATAATGAGGCATAATACTTGATACAATAATTAATTGGCCACACTGCCCATAACAGCTACCCATAATATCGGTGGTGTGAACATTATCCAATGCCTTCTTTTTGAAGTCCTCGACGTCCAGGCAGAAAATTTTGTTGCACCTGTGCCTACAAGTGTACTGCTCGTTGCAGATAAAACATAATCCATGAGCACGTCCTTCCATATCTCGGCCCGAGATAAAAGGCAGGGGGCTCGGTATGGCCCTGTTGAGTGCTGGTGTCAGTGGGCAAATAGGGCTCCTTTGCTAGATGAAGGCGGTGATCGCATAGCTTAGGCAGACTCATGACAGTCATTAATTCTAGGGGAGCTTCAAATTCGACATCCAGGTTCAAGTGTTCACGAAGTCCGACGGTGAAGAAGGAGATATGCATGCCATGTAACAACCGTAAAATAACGCGAAAATAAAAAAAAATTCAGAATCGGATAGCGAATGTTCTTGATCGAGGCAGAGTCTGGTCGAGGTATGAATTCTGTAAGATTTAAATCTTGAGCGTCAATTAGCGGAATTAATTCCGTAGCCTTTGTACTATGATTGACGTATTTTAAATTATTTAGTACGAGGGCGAAACGTTTAAAATTTTCTAAGTATTAGGAAAATGGCAATGTTGTAATAATGGTGATCTCAAATGTTCTTTTTATTTATTTTCCTAGGGAAGTGACGGTTCATTTCTTCCCCCCCCTCTCACTCGGCAGTAACCAAAATTGCATCTTGCGGCCCGATACTTTTTAACAGTGGAGGTAGAAATCGATCCCTAATTCTATCCTTCCGCCCCTTCCAGCGCTCACTCTCGACAGCGCCGTCGCCCTCTTTGCAGACGTTTTCCGCGAGTTTCCTTCTCCGGTTTAAGTCACCATGCTCAGCCCTTCGCCGGAGACTTCTGTCTTTCCAACGTGCGGGGCCAGGGAGCGACACCGTCTCGCTGGGTTGTCTGGTAGTGCCGACTGCCAACCAGGGACTCTTGTTTTAAGCCGGTGAGAAACTGTAATATTACAGGGGACCCAAGTGGAAAATTGTGCCTAGGATGAGCGTGTTTGTGGAGTCACTCCTATAGTTTGTTTTCTTTTAGTTGTTGTTTTACTTCTAGTACCATACTGTTTAGTTTTGGATACATGTAATATTAATGTTTAAGAATTTGTATATGTACCAGACTTTGTGTAACATTTCAGATATTCAGTGGTTTGGTTCTTTTTTTATCTAGTGGTTTTGTGAATTCAACTTGTTGAGATACACTTTTACCCTTAATTTCATATTCAACTTCCGTTGTAAGCTTATATTTTAGTTCTTTTCATTTATGTCTGCTATGTACTAGTTTTAATACTGTTTCTTAGTTTACTTCTTACCGCTGGACCCGACCGGACGGCTGATTGGTTGTATAACTAGGTTGGGGTGTTACACGCCAAAAGAAGCTAAAACTGCTCTAGATAATCATCCACAAAGCATGACTTACACAATGTTGTAAGGGCATCGAGGGGGTTACTGCGGGTGGGAGGACCAAAGTGCATGTTGCAGAGTCGCTTGAATTCGTCCCACGACAACCTCTGCTGATCAGTGAGGAGACGAGTGGCCCAAAGCAAGACCGAGTCGAGCAAAAGGAATGAGGCCAGAGGAAGTTGTTCAGCTACGGGAGTTTGTTAGTGGACAAAGAATTGCTCGCATTTGGTGAGCCAGCCCAGTGGATCAGTTTTTCCATCATAGGTCGAAAATTCCAACCTGATGTAGCGTGGCAAAATAGCAGAGTCGGGGCGAACAGGGACTGACGATGGTGGCTCATGGACGGTCAGTGGCGGCAGCGCTTGGCGGATAAGTGGTGGTGCTTGACTGCTACTCACTTGGTTGTGTGCAGCGGCGGTAAAGAGATCATCGATGCGTTTGGAGAGCATAGTAATGACCTCGTAATGACGCTGCACGATGGTATTTTGTTGCGCCATGAAGACTTCTACCATGGACATAAGTTGGTTGAGTTGATCTGACGACTCGCCCATGATGTGTTGGGTGGATGATAACGGGCGAGTTACGGGTCGGTCTGATTGCGCTGAGGCGGCTGATCGAGAATGACCACAAGAGCCGCGTCATCTTCCAATGGTGGCGACCAAATTGGATTACTTATTTAATTTAATAGAGAATTAATAAGTAGACAAATGGAATTCTTAATAATTAATTAATCAAAAAATTTATTAATCAATTAAAATATAGGGTTTTAGGGTTTAGGAAATATGAGCGCGTGAGAGCCGGTTGGGGTGTGCGGGCTGCAGCCCTGTTGTGGGAATAACAAAGGGCCCATAAAAGTACAGCTAGGGGTGCACAAAAAAACCGGTCCTAACCGGTACGGTTGGGACCGGACCGGTTAGGACCGGCTAGGGACCAGTCCCGGTTAGGACCGGTCCGGTCCCGGTTAGGACCGGTCCGGTCCCGGTTAGGACCGGTCCGGTCCCGGTTAGGACCGGTCCGGTCCCGGTTAGGACCGGTCCGGTCCCAGGGGTCCCCCTTTTTTCATCAAAGACCGGACCGGGACCGGTAAAAGACCGGTCCCGGACCGGGACTGGTAAAAGACCGGGACCGGTCAAAAGACTGGTAAAAGACTGGTCATTTTAGTAATTTTAGTAAAAGACCGATCAATTTTAGTCAATTTATTAAAATACCAGACAAAAAACCTGTAAAAAAGACCGGTCCTTCGGTCCCAACCGGTCCTCCTCCAGAGGAGGAAAACCGGTCCCGGACCGGGACCGGTTTGGGTGGAACCGGTCCGGGACCGGTCGGTCAAAAGACCGGTCTTTTAAAAGACCGATCCGGGACCGGACCGGCAGTCTTTTTTGGACAGAACTAAGTACAGCTCAGTTGGTAATGAGAGTCAAAAGAATTCTCATCAAGGAGATAAGCCCAGTTGTGGGAATAACAAAGGGCCCATAAAAGTGCAGCTCAGTTGGTAACGAGAGTCAAAGGAATTCTCATCAAGGAGATAAAAGGTTCAAGACCATGCCTCAACAACCTGCCGCGTGAAATATGAGCACAGGAGCTGGATGGGGTGTGCTGGTTGCAACTCTGTTGTGGGAATAACACATGGCCCACAACACATTCATTCTTGATAAACATGAATTATCAGTGGCGGGATTGGTGAAGAGGTGGAGATGAAATGGGTTTACGGCAGATAGCAAAAACAGAACTTGAAGGGAGTCTTGATCGTCAAGGAGTAGTGGGACCAATTGAAGGAGATCTTTGGATATCTTAGGATATCATCTCAAGTCTTGGGATGATTGTTATTTTAACCTCACATGTTAGTGGAGGAGACGTGTGTGGTTGGCAATTAAGGTGGAGAGGTGAGGGCACATCCAAAGGTTACAATGGACTGTGTTGCTAACAATTTCATCAAAAGGGATGGAGATGGCCGCTTAAGGAAGAGAAAAGGAGCAAAAGGTGGCTATCCGAGAGAGGGAGCAAAAGGTGGAAGTTCTCACAAATGGAGGGATGTAACAATAGTGCTTTCAAGAAGGCACACATATAATTAGGGCCCATGGGTAAAGAGCTATTTAACAATTGAATGGGTGTGCTATGGAGATGTGGAAATTAAGTATGATGTGGCAAGTCCAAGAAGATGAGGTGAAGGTATAATGATAAGTTGGCATTCAACATGGTCACGAATAGGTAAAGGTACAGATTTAGATAGTTTGGATCAAACTCAACTTTACGTATGACCCTTCGCATTTTACACGCACATAACTATGTAAACTGACACGTGACTACATTAACACGTGACTGAATAACATAAAATATAACACAACCTATAGGAAAATACATGATCTTGACTTGCAACATATTCATAGTTGATCCAACAAACAACAAAAATTACATGAAGTTCCCAATTTGTCCTAGATCTTACTCAATTAACTACATTGGTACCAATAACTGTCTGAGATCAACTCTCAATCATAACTAAAGTGGATGCCTTCTTCAAGTCTTCAGCGACACGTTTGAAAAGGGATATTTGTCTTACTCCAATTCTTTTTGCACAGAAGATTAAACCTATAAAATAGTAGCTAAAAGAGAAAAGGGCCCATGATTGATGTGAGAGCAATAGAGCATGTATGACATTTTTTAATTGATGTCTTCTGTACTTGATCGCCAGGTTTAACTATTGATGGTATGCCATTCACTTTGTATGCTTGGCATGGTGAAATTTTTTAAGTTTGTAGGTACTGAAGTGGTATTTCATCTATATGGACGGAAATCTCCTCTCTTGGTGATCAGGTTTTATTTATTTATTTTATTTAACATTTATGGTGTAATAGACAAAAAAACTAAATTATTTTGTTGTTTGGGTTATTTTGTTCTCTAACTCACGACTTACTACTTTCTCTCGCTTTCTTGCATGCGTTTGTTCGTCATTGGCTTTATGATGTAGGACAGACGTCACATCTTCCTGCCACCCTGGAGTCCCACCAGGAGGCCCACCTTGGCGTCGCACCAAGGCGACTTTATCAGGCCCGCGGGCCGTACACCTTTGGTTATGAGTCCCCTGAGAACTCTTTATCAAGGAGGTCGGGGGATCGAGCCCCGACCTCAACAACCTACCGACCCTGTGGTGGGACCGATGAAACGGGTTGGGGTGTACAGCCCGCGGGCCTGATAAAGCCTCCTTGGTGCGACGCCAAGGTGGGCCCCTTGGTGGCACTCCAGGGTGGCGGACAGGTGTGATGTCTGTCCTGCATCACTTTGATTATCCTTGGTCTTTGAATTTTGGACTGAAGATTCCTTAGCTTCCACTGTTGACGACGAGTTCCGGACTTCCTATTTCCTCTAGCTTCCTTTCCAACATTATATTTTTATTACTTGTCTGCTTCCTCTAGCTTTCGTTGTCTGGGTTGTTTTGTTGGTCGTCGACTGAAAAGAGGTGTGTGGAGGTAGGGGCGGCTAGGAAGAGGTGCGGGAAGGATGAGGTGACCGGCTAGATGGAGAGGAGAAGAGGGAATAACTTCCAAGCTTCACTCTTGGGTTCCGACTTCAGCACCTGAAGATCAAAAAGAGACTCCCTTGCTCAAAACTTCATTACCCCTTACATGAGGCCCTCTACTCTTATTTATAGACTATGGAGGGAGCAACGAACAGTCATGATTATCTGTACGTTGTAACCCCCCAAAATACAATAAAGAAAATCAATATAAATAAAATACAAAAAACATAAAATAGTACAATCGGCGATCAACTCTTATTAGCGGTCCCAATTGCCATTGAGTATGTGGTCAACGTGAGTAGATCCTCACGGGTCGTGTGGCATGATACCTATTCACCATGTCAAACGGAATTTTTCAAATTTCCATGTAATAACGCATTTCACAATATGTTTCTTCAATAATGATGAACATGGCATACTTACACTGAATACCATATCAAAATGCTGTGACTGACCAACATCTGTAACATAAATCATCCATTCTGCTTTCTCTATATTGAGGCGGTACCTAAATAAGAAAAAGAAATGGTTGGATGGCAGATGCATAAAAGAAGTTCAAAAATATTTAATAGAATGTACAATAACAATTGGATGCAGATTTCAGTGGTATGTTAAATGTTAATGATTTGGCAATCATAGCTTTAAAGAGTCTTCAGATTCACATTGTCAAATATGCCAGATGAATGTAATCCATTAATTGTTTAGAGAAGGGGCAGGAATACCCAAATCTAAATCATCTATACAATATTAAAAAAAAAAGTTGTGTGCTCATGGTTCTGAAATAAGACCATCAACTGAATCAAAGCCGTTCAAATTTAGCGTCCCTAATCTAGCAAAATGCGCTGCATATTTTTAATACATAGGACTAACATAAAAATATGTGAAGGTTGTATATAAATAGTAGCGGTCATGCAAGGGATCTCATAGACAAACTTTATGCAGCAATAGTACTTGGCCATCACTCAAGTGACAGATGGGTAATGTCTTCTTCGCATATTGCGCACTAGCGGGACCCCAAGGCCGCTAGTTATTAGCTACCTAACCATTGTGCATGTGTATTTCAGCAATTTTAATTTTTACAGGCCATGACAATTATGGTATGGACTCATTTGGTTGCTTCAAGTTAGAAAACATGATTTGAAAATGACGATTTCACTAGATTTCGACTTTGGTTGGCATAGAAGTTGAACTCTACAAGCACAGTCAAAATCCCTAAATAAATTATGATTTCATTTCACATCCAAAATGAGAGAGAGAATCAACACATCAAAAAGATTTATTTATGAAATTAAATTACCCCTGAAGAAAATTTGATGATAGTGGTTCTAAATCACAATGGAGCACATGAGATAATTCAAATAGTTGTGCACATACAATGCATTCTCGAAAAAAAAAGCACAGTAAGCTCAAAAGTCAAAACGGTAGTACTCGCCTATAAGAACATATAATCAATCAAGAAGAAGCAAGAGATGTGAATGAAGTTACATCAGACTAACCATATAGCTGTTAGATCTGTGGATGCATAGTTGTATCCGCCGTCCCTCTTCACAACAATCAAAGGAATTGTCTGGCCCTCGATGAATATTACACGAGCACCCTTACTTTCTTCAATAAGCCCCTTGCTAGTCAATTCTTCCAACACATTTGGAATGTAAGGGTTGTAAAAGCTCTCCCCCTGTGACACATTTAGAAGATTATAATATGAGAAGAGTGTAACATTATGACAATTCTAACGTAATGAAAGAATAGCATACAAAATAAAGTTTGTTCAATAATTTCTTGATGAGAGGTAGTCTCACGTCGAGAAGCTCATGCAGTACTTAATATAAATTAGTTTTATGTTGGATGCATAGGTTTTAATATGGTATCAGAGAAGGCTAGACCAAATTGCTCTCTCCTACATCACCCAATTATAAAAAAAATCATGTGCGTATGCCAAAGACCTTATGTGAGGGGCACATTGAGAATATATTCTCATATTGAGAAACTCATATAGTCATGTTAAATTAATACAGATCATGGCCCCTCCACCAATAACCAATTCATATAGTTTGGCTATATTCTAATAATTCTCCCTTTCAACCAACGGCCTTCATCATCCCTCATTTGTCTTTTTGCCCCAATAAGATATCCAGATTTTCCCTTGTCCCGGATTATCACCATAATCAATTGAAATAAATCCTTAAATTTCTTCCTACTGAGTTTATATTAGGAAATCTGGGGTGATGATGATCATCTCCGATTGCCTAAATAGGGAAGGAGGGAGGGACAACCGGAAGAGATTTCCAAAAGACCAACCTTACAACACCCCATACCTATTTTGGCAATGGGAAAAAACGTAATCATAGTTTGACTTTGATACCACAAAAACAGAGAGAAATAACATATTTTGTCTTATTACACGTAGTTAAACATGATTGAAATTATATACCATACAGGTGAAAAGATAGTTAACAATCATGCAAAGACATAAACATAACTTAGTCAACAAGAAAAAATATAAAGGAAAATAAAACACAATAGTTCCATGTCAGATGGGGGAAACTTTAGTATTTCCCATATGGATAACATTCCAGTGGTGGAGGTCAACCCAAGTTTTCACATGAAATACATGACCATGCTTTCAACAAAAAATATGACCATATCTTCCACATGGAACACATGCCCATGTCTTACACAAATTTAGGTAACTCTTGAGCTCAAAATTAGTTGCATGCAAGCGGGAGAAGGATTTGAAAGAAGAATAACCCATGTTAATGCTCTAGTGGAGGAAGCTGTCATTATTGATCATTTGTGGAAGCATTACAAAATTTGACGCTGATTATTTACCCACCTTTCAATTGTTTCTCATACTCTCTGATTAAGGAGAGAATTGTAAGTGCAACAAAAGACGAAGATTGTTGGAAAATTGTAGACCATGTAAGTCAGAATGATAACGGGCGAGTTATTGCTGGAGGTATGATGTAGACTATCACAGGATGCATCAAGGTAGCAAGCCGATGGTGGTCGATTACTGAGATCTGGCAATGATGGTGTGACTGAGATGATGAACAGTGAAGGATCGATAGAACAATAATGAAAAGTATCAGACATCCAGACCACAGGTTTCCTTGAAAAATGCTCCATGATGGAGTTGTGGTTTTCCAGTTTAATTATTGGCCGAAATCAGTAAAAGATGTTGGTCATGAATAACAGTTGGCAGTGGGAAGTCCTCTTGTTGAGAAATAACTAAGAGAACAAAGTAAGCCCAAATGCTTTATTTGACTAAGAAAAATTCACACATCATAACGTTCTCAGGTATATTTAAGATGGAAGAAGACTAGTTAAACTAACTCTCAGCGAAGTATTAAAAATTATTGTATCATAAAAATATCCTTCAAATGACTAAAGTAGTCAATAGAATGCAGAAATGGAATACTCTAAACGAATGCTACAATGGAATGCTCTGAAGGAATGCTCCAAAGGAATGCTACAATGGAATGCTCCAAAGGAATGTTCCACTTCAAACTGCACATAGAAACTTACATATCGAAATAGCATTGCATACATAAATTTGGGTGTCTAGTGAGAAGAAAATATCAAAGAAACATGACACCACTACTTTAAATTCAAATTCATCTACAATTAAGTACATGTAATAACCATGGCTTAGTTTGGTCAGTCGTAGCCGCGGCATGTGGAGAAAAAGAAAATTGGGGTGGCAAATGGAGCAAGGGAAACCCAGTGATGGGAAATGGAGAAAATAGTTCCAAGGAACTCCTTTTAGTAATGTTCGGAACAGAGAAGCCGCATTATTTATTTGAGAACACAAGTGTGGTGATTGCTAAAATGAAAATTGTAGAAAATGGTTCAAACCTTGAATATACTTTTTGAATACAAAAAAACAAGTATGAGTACAAATATATAGGAGAGAAGAGAGTAAGATCTAGCTATACAAACAATGTGGGACTAAACACTAAATCCTACATGGGCCAATATATCATTTTTCATAGTATTCTCTAACACTCCCCCGCAAGCTGGAGCGTACAAATCGTAGGCACCAAGCTTGGACAAGAACTGATAGTAGAGACGCCGTGGTAAGGCCTTGGTGAGGATATCAGCAACTTGCTGAGCAGCAGGAACATGAGTTAACTCTATCTTCTTCAACTAAACCTTCTCCCGAATGAAGTGACAGTCAACTTCAAAATGTTTTGTCCGTTCATGGAAGACCGGATTCTTGGCAATGTGTATAGCAGCTTGACTGTCGCACAATAAAGTGGCAGGTGAGGAAAGCTTGACTCCTAAGTCATCAAGGAGACCCTCAAGCCATGTGAGCTCAGACACAACAGCTGTCATAGATCGATACTCGCCCTCACCAGATGAGCGAGCAACCACGGACTGTTTCTTGTTGCGCCATGTAATAAGATGTCCTCCAAAGTAAGTGCAGTATCCACATGTGGAACGACGATCATCCAAAGAGCCAGCATAATGAGCATCAGAGTATGCAATCAAAGATAAGGGAGACGAAGAGGGTTTGTATACAAGCTCTTGCCCAGGAGCAGTCTTCAACTATCGAAGAATGCGTTCGACAGCCTGAAGATGAGAGATACGTGACTCATGCATAAATCGACTGACAACTCCAACATCAAATGATATATCAGGTCTAGTAACAGTGAGGTATATCAGCTTTCCCACAAGACGACGATAGTACTCTAGATTCGGAAGGAGCAAATCGGAGTCTGAGGCATGAGCACAAAGGTTGTGATTGATATCCATGGGAGTGTCAGCAGGCTTGCATCCAGAATAGACTGCATCATGAAGTAAGTCAAGACAGTACTTTCTCTGAGATAACACAAGCACATCAGGTCTCCGAGCCACTTCGAGACCAAGAAAATATCGAAGGCTTCCCAAGTCCTTTATTTGAAACACAGTTGCTAGATGTTGTTTAATCATCTGTATTCCTGAAAGACCGTCTTCTGTAATCAGAATATCATCCACATAAACCAAAAGAATCATTGTGCCTGTTGGACAATAACGAGTCAATAGAGAGAAGTCGGTCGAACTCCGAGTGAACCCAACAGCACTAACAGTCTTAATAAATTTGTCAAACCATGCCCGAGGAGACTGTTTGAGACCATAAAGAGACTTCTTCAGACAACAGACAAGAGACTCCCTCGTGGTCTCAAACTCGGGAGGTTGCTGCATATAAACGGTCTCCTGTAAATCGCAATTAAGAAAAGCATTTTTGACATCCAGTTGGTGCAATGGCCAGTGGCGGTGAACAGCGAGGGAGATCAACACACGAACAGTATTGAGTTTAACGACTGGAGAAAAGGTCTCATCATAATCCAAACCTTATAGTTGAGTGAAGCCGCGAGCTACGAGACGAGCTTTCAAACGGTGAATCGTGTCCAGACCCTGTTTGACGGCAAACACCCACTTATATCTCACACAAGATTGTCCAGGAGGAAGCGGGACCAAATCCCAAGTGTGGTTTGCCCAAAGAGCAGACATTTCCTCGTCCATAGCTACCCGCCACCTGGGATATTGGAGAGCCTCCTGTAACGAATTAGGGGGAATAGAAGATAAAGACAGAGCACTTTTTCGGAGTTCCGGAGAGAGACGGTGAAAAGAGACATAGTTTGTCATCGGGTGGGCAGTGGAACTTGTTGTCGGATCTGCCGGCTGCAATACATCATTAGAGGAGGGCATCTCCCGTAAGGTAGCAGATGAAGAAGGACGTCGAGTGTACACACGGATGATAGGTGGTTTAGGTGGGATTGGTGTTGGAAGGAGAGGTAGAAGGTTTGAATGAACAGGGATAGAAGGCCGCGGAAGAGGAGGCGGAAGTGGAGAATCAGCTGGTTGAGAGTAATATGGCTGACCTTCGAGGAAGGTGACACCAGCAGAAGTAACAATCTTGCGATCTTTGGGAGAAAAACAAACGTAGCTCTTCTGGGTCCAAGAGAAACCCACAAACATATATTTAGTGGCAAGTGGAGCAAATTTGTCATTGGATGAGCCAAGATGATGAACAAAGCATACGCAGCCAAACACACGAGGGGTGATGGAGAAAGGAGGTTTGGAGGGACAAAGAAGATTGAACGGAACCGCAAAATTGAGAATGAAGGCATGCGGTTAATAAGAGTGCAGGCGGTAGAAACCGCAAAATTCCAATATAGTTTGGGTACATTCATTTGAATCATAAGAGAGCGGGTGACCTCAAGCAGGTGACGATTCTTGCGTTCAGTCACGCCATTTTGTTGGGGGTATAGGCACAGGAGGTTTGATGAATGATCACAAACTCAACACATAAGTGTGCAAAGGCATGACTAGTGTATTCACGGGCATTATCGGTGCAGAGAGTTTTAATTGTAGTGGAAAATTGGTTGCGAGTTTCAATAAAAAAAAAGTACGGAATACACCAGACAATTTAGAGCGATCACGAAGGAAATACAGTCAAGTCACCCGAGAGTAGTCATCTACAAATGTGACAAAATAACGATATCCAAAAACACTAGCAATTTTGAAGGATCCCCAGATATCTGAATGTACTAGATCAAAGGGAGCAGGACTCCGAGTAGTATGTGGTGAGAACGTTGACTGATGATGTTTCCCATAGATACAAGACTCACACGTGAACTCTTGGAGGGAAACTTCGGGGAGAGATTTTCTGAGTATGTTCAAAGGAGCGTGAGCAAGACGTCGATGCCAATCAACAAAGCTAATAGAGGACAACATCGTTGGAGGAGAGGGGTCAAGGAGATAGATACCATTCGACAGATGCCCTCTTCCGATGATAGACTGCGCCTTGCGATCCTGCACAACACACAAATTGGAAGAAAAAATTATATCACAATCAAGATCAGTATTGAGATGACCAATAGAGAGGATGTTGAAAGGAGAGCTCGGAACATGAAGGGCAGAGCGAAGAGTGATGGAGGGAGCAAGGTGAACATCTGTCACGCCAGAAACGGGAATGGTGTCCCCACTAGCAACAGTGATGAACTTGGGATGCACAAAGTTCAAATATTGTGGTGGTTTTCGTGAGGTAATGTGGTGAGAGGCCCCGGAATCCAAAATCTAGGAAGATCTATGAGCAAGGCAGGAGGTACCACCATCGGTAATAGACACGACAGAGCCCAAAAGGCAACTGATCGTCTTGCAAGGAACAGACCGCAGCGGGCACAAACAGCGACTGAGAGAGGCCGCAGCGGTCACGGTGACAACGCACCAGCGGCAAGAAAGGCCACAACCAGCGCGGTAAGAGACAAGCTCCAGCGGTCACGGTGTCAACGCACCAGCGGCAAGGAAGTCCACGACCAGCGGTTAGAAGAGAGTCTGGAATGGAAAGAAACAAGCTGTGGCGGTAAGGAAGCACCCCCCCCCCAACGGCTAAGGAAAAACAGAAGCAGTGCGGCTAGGATCCTGAGCTGCAGCGGTTGACCATAGCGGGAAGAAGAAGCCCGCAGTGGTTAGAGGAACGGCGACAAGAATCTTGGGCGGGCAGCGACCAGAAGAAACAGAGGTCGACAAACAGACTCTGGAACGAGGGGTAAGAAGCAGACCGCAACACGAGCAAAGGTCGGGCGGTTAGAGGCAGACCGCACCAAGAAAAACCCGACAAACATGCAGTTAGAAGCAAACCGCAATACTAGAAGCGAACAGGCACCAATTCGTGCGGTTAGAAGCAAACCGCAACAAGATCGGTAGAGGCAGTCCGCGCGAACAGCCAAGCGACCTGAGAAGCGCAAACCAACAAAGCAGACGGCAAGAGAAGAGCGACAAGGCAAGGAACTCCTGGCGACAAAAAGAAGACCGCGCGACGAGAGGGCCCTGTAGCAGGGGAGAACTCCTTGCGACAAGAGAGAAAAGAATCCTTGCGACAAGGAGACCGCGTGGCAAGAAAAGAAGCCGCAATGATAAGACCGAGAAGAGGACAGGAGGTCGCAGCGGACAGGGACAGGTCGCAACGGGTAGAACAAGAGGCCAGACGGTTAGATCCGGGTAGATCCCACCGCGGGAAGAGGGGAAGCCGCAACGGGTAGAGAGCAGCCCGCGGATAGGGACAAGACGCCAGAAAACAGTCCGCCAGACGGATAGACCAAGCTGCAGGAAGAAGGAAAACCGGAGGCAGCCCGGAGCAGTTAGAAAAGTAGCCCCATGAGAGTAGGGTCCACTTGCCAGAGAGCGGAGGCCTATAAGAGGAGCGAAGAAGAGAGAGGAGGTGGATCCACGAGAGAGAGAGATAAGAGGCGGCTAGAAGGAACAAGACCGCAGAAGCTATGCGGTTAAGCAGAACCACAGGCCGCCTGGTTAACCGGAAGACTGGGTGGTTAGAAATAGAACAGGTCGGACTGTTCCCTCTGATACCATGTAGAAAATGGCTCAAACCTTGTATATACTTCTTGTAAACAAAAAAAACAAGTATGAGTACAAATATATATGAGAGAAGAGAGTAAGATCTAGCTATACAAACAATGTGGGACTAAACACTAAATCCTACATGGGCCAAGTTAATGGGCCAATACATCATTTTTCCTAGTATTCTCTAACAAAAATGATTAAATTTCCCCTATGCATAATTGTCTTATTTATTGTACATTTAATATAAGTTTATTTTAAAAAAATCATCTGTTTTAGATGCTCATAAATTAAAATAATAATATTTTTATGTAATAATTATTATTTAGAATAATAAATAACTACAAATAATAATGTAGTAATATTAGCTGTAATATTTGACAATAATAATTATTTAACATTACTTTATAAAGCAACTATATATCTTATTGAACTTTATAAATAAACTTATATTTTTGCTTCATATCAACTTACTGTAAATATTAAAATAATAACATTATATTAATAGCACTACTGTTGCTGCCTATATTTATAACATTAAATTTAATAACGTCATAAACTTACCCATTACATTTATAAGATTACTGCGTTATCGCATATGCATTTTTGCAGTTTCCTTGTGCCATTAGAACGTGAAGGCTTTGCTACAACTTGATTCAACCCAAACCGCCATTTTAGGCAAGGCGAGAGCAAACAAAGGTAAGCCAAGCAACAACAAGCTCCGGCGGCTATTTTTACAACAATAACGGAGTAAAAACACAGTTTATTCTTCCAAAAATGAAGGGAAGTGGCATTAGAAGATATACATCAAACCATACAAAGATGGAAGTATTAATTTTATATTCCATGATCAAAATACATAACAAAGATTACCTTTTCTTCTAAATGAACACCAAGACGCTGATAAACTAGATCAAATTCTTTACGGCTTAGTTCACAAATTTTCTTCCAAGCACTAAGGTATCTAGCATCACCTCCCTGTATGTGAAGTAAAAAAACATGTGTCAGTGTAACAGGATTGGTATATTAGTAGCATAATTGTAAATGAATGTTTAGCGATGTTTGATATGAAGACTATAAATATAGACTAATGAGTTGTAAACTTGTAATGGGTATGATTGGATTAATAAGATAATTCTTCTTGGTCTTATAGAGTAGATCTCTCTTCTCTCCTTGTCTAGCTCGTCTCTCTCCTCCGGCCATCTTCTTCGGCTTTCATCTAAGCTCCCTTCGTCTTTTCCCCTTTGATGTGTCTCTCTCCTTCGGTCTTTCCTCCTATGGACCTTCGACTATTGTAGCCTAATTACTCATCAAGTACCGGCGATCCCTCCGTTGATCTTGTAATGACATTTGGTCGTTACAAATGGTGCTCTCGTTAGTACACTCTTTCCTCCATCAATGACCTTCACATTCCGCAAACAATTGAAGATTTTTCGGTGATTCAAATCCATGGCAATTTAAGGAGTTCACATGAATTTTGAAGTGTTTGACAAAAGATCATGCAGCGAACAAGGGCATCGGCAATTTGGGCAAGCCTTGCAATTCACATTCCTCCATCAAGACCCTCCTTTATCAGGAAGCTAAGAAAATTAAGCATGTTGAAGACCAACTAACTTTTCTGAGATGCAAGAAGAAGAAATCACAATGAAGATCATCTAGACTTTCCGCTACAAAATTTTGCAACAACATGAGCAACCTATAATTTCAAGAAATTCTCTCTTTCTTGGTTTACATCAGGAATTAAATAACCTGGCTGAGAAAAAAATATAGAGTTTTGACATGCAGGGAGAGCAATACCATGGCGGAAAGAACAGCGGGAATAAGGCAATCAGCATTGATATCAGATCAACCTATAGATGCGTGGGAACTTGGATAAATGATCGGGTGGAGATCATCCCCAATAATCAAGGTAACCACGCCACTCCCTCCCACGTCGCCTTCACCAACACTGAACGCCTCATCCCAACAAGAACCAAGAGACCATGAACCCCCATAACATTGTCTTTTACGTCAAATGCCTCGGATCACTCCGTGCAGAGCGATATGCAGCTTTGTCCCTTTAAGATGATCCCCGGCCTGGGTGAGAAGCCCTTTATCGAGGTGATCTGTAAATGAGAGGTTAAGACATTCACCAAGATGTGGGAGACCATTGAGTCCTTCCTCGGCCGATCCACCTGCTACGGCGTCACCACCGTTCCAGCTAACTTCAACAATTCACAAAACAAGCAACAAGGATGTCATCAACAAACCCACAAGAACAATCATCTCCTACAGGCTCAATGTCATGGGAAATGAGTATTCTAATATTCTATCTTGGCGGCGGCACCTTTTGACGTTTCCCTACTCACTATTGAAAATCGCCCATGATATTGACAAATTCTTCGTCCACGAGATCGTCCTGGTCAGTGGCTCCACGAGAAATCTCCAAAGTGCACTTATTCAAGATTTCTTCAATGGGAAGGAGTTATGTGAGTGCATCAGTCATGAAGCCATCAATTTTTAGTTTAAGGGAGCTATTAGCCTATTACACAACTTCTTGCAACTATAACTCCACTTTCTATCATTGGAAAGAACAAATTTCTCCATTTCAAAATTGTCTCGTAGAGAAAAAAATTTCACCTCACAAGTTGGTTGAATAAATCAATGTGCCCTCTGACAATTGATGTGAATCAGAAATTAAAGTTAAAGCGCTCCACCGATGGGAACTACAAAGCAGTTCAGTTGAGGTCAAATTTTAAGTCTGAAGTGAAAGATTAAGAATAGTCGGGACATGATACTATCAAGAATTTCATCAACATCTCTGTCGACGTCCTACATTTTTTCGACCAAGGACTAAACGACGAAGACGTCATTTTTCGGGCAGGGATGGAATGTAATAGGATTGGTACATTAGTGGCATAGTTGTAAATACATGCTTGGTGATGTTTGGTATGAAGGCTATAAATATAGCCTAATGAGTTGTAATCAGTATGATTGGATTAATAAGATAGTTCATCTTGGTCTTATATAGTAGATCTCTCATTTCTTCTCTCATTGTCAAGCTTTGTCTCTCTTCCAGTCATCTTCTCCGGCCTTCATCTAAGTTCCCTTCGTCTCTTCCCCTTTGAAGTGCTTCTCTCCTTCGGCCTTACCTCCTATGGGTCTTCGTCTATTTTAGCCTAGTTACTCTTCAAGAACCGGCAATCCCTCCAATGATCTCGTAACGACATTTGATCGTTACAGTCAGCCAAAAAGTACAATGTAAAAAAGAGAGAAAGACCATTTCTAGCTTTTAGTTTTGCAATCGTATATTCAGACATTTTTTGGTTAATAACAGTTTATCTATGGCCCTATCAGCCCTATTAGAAAGGAAAAGTTGGATGTCAACTGAACCAGCTAATATTACATGCAACCTCACCTGCAGTCGAACCACTGCTTGCTGTGCCCTTTCCATGAACAAAGGATCATCATCAAACCTTCTCTTAGATGCCTTGTAAAATACCTAAAAGAAGCATCAATGTCAGAACATCAAGTCAGAACTCAAGCAGAACAGTGAAAATAACGAACTGTTATGTATCTTAATTACAAGTCTTTCTAGTTTGAGCCATTTTCAAATGTTCCATGAGTCTATGTTATCAGTCTTTGGGAGTCATTCTATCTATAGTCATTTGTGTTTAATTAGCTAATATGATAAAGAGTCGTTTGGAAAAATGTCTTCGCAATTTGATTTAAAGACCCCTATTGTCATTAATGAAAAAAAAGCTAATTCAGTTTACTTTCTCTTCTTCCTCCTCTCAAAGTTTGGTTTATGTTAAAGAGTTTGGTGCTCCTTGTCCAGACCCGTCTTCAGTAGGCGCGACAAAGACATTGTTTATCCTCACCGCCATCTTGTCTTCCTCTGGTACAGTCAAGGGACGCTCCCCTCTAGGGTTGAGATCTCTCAATTCCACCAGCTCCTCAACCCAGATCGTGAATCTCCAACGAGATTCATAACAAGTGGTATCAAAGCACACCAATTTCGCCGCCTTGCGCTCACAGACGCACATCTCTCCGCGTACAACCTGCACCCAACAGCAAGATCGACCAAACGTCTAGTCGAACCCGATGTTTCTCTCAGAAGAGAGGAATCGTCGATTATGAAGCTTTATGCACACTGTCGAACGTCCACGTCAATTTGCTAAGCAGCAGAAAGCAACTCCTGTTTATTTCATCTTTCTTGTATCAATGTAATCTTTTGTTCGGGATCACAAGATCCCTGAATCCTTTCTTTGTAAACCTAAAAACAAACAGCTACAAGAAAAGGAAGAATGCTTTCATTTTTCAGATTTTTGAGCAAAGACCCATATGTCAAACCATGAGAAAACTCCAAACAACTTAGTCTCTCAAGTCCCAAGTCGACTTACTTCAAAAATAACAATCATGATGAAGTTATTGATCTGAATATTTGCCTATGAAATGAGGATCGGTAACTGAGAAGAACATTACCCTCAAGCATAAAGACTGACACAAACTGGGAAACATAAAACAAGCCTAGAAATCCTACTCATAGGCAGTAAGAAGTACATAATGGGTCGTTTGAAGTCAAAGAAAAAAATCAACATACTGAGTTACGAAAACCCACAAAATTTCAAAGAACTGGATACTTCGACCAGCTAATTAAAGACCTAGTTTAGAATGTATGAATATTTGTCTCATGAGAAAGTAACAATCTCTTGCCTCAAACTTAACAATCATGTACTCACATGATGAGATACCCAAGTGAAAATTGAACATTGTCATATTAAACACAAGCAATTAGAAGAACCACGTGTCTAAAGAGTAGGAATGGTCATTCACACCCAATATTACCACTCATGTTTGCAACTCTGGATCAAAATGAAACACCCCAACTTAGTTTAACAACAAATCAGCAGTCCGGCCGGGTCCCGCGATAAGCAACGGTACTATAATCTTCCAGGTGCTAGTAGGAGCGAAAAAGAATAATTAGAGGAAGGGCATGCAAAGAGGCTTTTACCTCTTCCCAACAGTAGAAGCGACAATGAAATTGATGGATCAACAAAGGAAATTGAGGTCTACTAAACATGAAATAAATAAACAAAATTTGACTGATTCCCACGATTACTGAAAATGTTACAACCAAAATTTCAGTTAAGGCAAAGTTAATAACTTCAGAAAAGGGGATGGATACCATGCAGCCTTCTGACCAGGAGCCAGAATCCTCGAGTGTTATGCATGCTGCAGAAAACCCTAACATGGCTGAACATCATCAAGGAAGGAGAGAGAGTGACCAATAAAGTAAGAGAACGATCCTTGGACTGAAATCTAAAGCTTACCTTGGACAAACGATGGTCGGAGAGCATTGAACGCAACCCAGAGCACGATCTGCTTGAACAGTTCTCTGTGGGCCGTAGAAGAGAGCCACCGGAAGCTTCAGCCGAGAGGAGAGGGAGAGAGAAGGTTGAAGTTGCCTTGAGAGAAGGAAGACGTCGGTTACTTACAGGAGGGTGCCCATCGAAGTCAACTGAAACTAAAATGGGGCTCGACCGGCGGCAAGGGCACTGGAATAAGGGAGACGCTGAGCTTTGTTGATGTCATCTTCCCCGAGAAGAACATCTACTGAGGTCGAAGGGCGATGGCGACCTCCAAAAGCGACGAAACTGCTGGATGTGCGATTCGTCTGCGAGAAGGAATAGGAGCGGCGGTTTCGACTTCGTGTGAAGGACTAGGAGGAGAAATAACTCACGCGGTTACTATTATTTTACCTAGAGATCGGGTTTAAAAGCAAACGTGGCTGCAAAAAATACTGAGAGGGAGTTATTTTAGGCAAAAACGTGATTTATCTTCTAATTATGTGACTATGGGAATTGTTAGAAAATGATCTTGTAAAAGCCCATTTAGTGACCCATTATAGGCCTTCTTCCTCATGTAATAGTCCCGCATCTTGAAAAAGGGATTCCTCTCTCTCTCTCCTCTCCCTATATATTTGTACTCATACTTGTATTTTTTGATTCAAGAAGTATATACAAGGTTTACACCACTTTCCAACATAGTATCAGAGCCAGCCGATCCGGCTTCGTGGTTTGTCCTTTTTTAACCGCCTGCCCTCCTGCGGTCTGCTACTTTTGGCGGTTTGCTCATTTGTTGCCCGCTTCTCCTTCTGCGGACTTCTTTTTGTCTTTCAGGTGGACTGCTCTCTCTAGTCCGCAGCACACTTGGAGTGCTGCCTCCCTCCGCTGTGGTTGGATTTCCTCTTACTTTTATAGATTTGGCGGTTGGGTCCCACCGTCTTGTCTTCCCCCGGTCTTCATTACCCGTTGCGGTCTGCCTGATTCAGCTTCTCACTTCCTACTCGTGTGGGTTGGTCGCGCGGTCTGCTGGTGATCGTCCTGTCACGGTCTTCATTACCCGTTGCGGTCTGCCCGGTTCAGCTTCCACCTTCCTACTCGCACGGTTCCTACTCGCACGGTTTGGTCACGCGATCCGCTCTTTGCCCGCAACGTTTTGCGGTCTGATAACACTTCTACCCGCAGCGGTCTCCTCCCTGCATGGTGCGGTTTGGTTTTTTGCTTTTCTCTGCTCGCCCTGGTCTCATCCAACTAAACGGAGTCCTCACCCGTTGCTGCTTACCGCGCCTTTGCTCTTGCCACCGCAGTTGTTCTCTCTAGTCGCGTCTCTGCTCCTATCCCTGTATTCACGACTTCTCTCTGCGGCCTTCACTAGCAGCTAACGGCCTTGCTTTGATGTCCGCCAGTCTCTCCTTCTCTAGCGGCTACTGAACTTGCGTTGCGGTCCGTCGGCCTCTTCTCCTCTAAGTCATTGTCGGCCTCTCTTTACTGTTCGACAACACCTCTACCCGTTGTCGGCCCTTCTTGTCTAGTCGTCGGCCTCCTCTCCTCTAGCCGCTGCGGTTTTCAGGTCGCCTGCCTCCTACTAGTGTTCGCCAGTCCGCCCGAGTCTATGCGACAAGCCGCCTTCACTCTTGCCGTCATGGACTCAACGATTGCCTCTTCTCTTCCCGCTCGTGCCGCTGTTCCGTCTCCTAACGTTCGTGATGAACTTTGGATCACCACTATCTCCCTCAGCGGAAAACAGAATTTTGTGGAATGGGAGCATTCTGTTCGTCGCGTTCTCCAGACCAAAGTTCTTCTTCATCATCTTACTCGAGATGCTCCCACTGTCCCCAGTGATGAGTGGCTTCGTGATGACGGTCGGGTCCAATCCTGTATCCTCAATTCCATGGACATCGAGCCATATCGCATGGTCATGTATCATGAAACTACTTAGGCGATGTGGGAGGAGTTTCACTCTCTCTACTCTGGCAAAGACATCCTGCTGCATCTGTTTGATATCAACTTTGCGCTTCAAACTCCGGATCCCGGCACAACGGGTGATTTGACCTCCTTTGCTGCAAAAGCCAAAACTCTGGTGGAGGCCCGGATACAACATCAGCCTCCCTTCACGGATCTTGCTACACAATGGGCACAAAAGGAAGCTGTTGGGATTGCTATGATGATGGCACGTGTTCCTCCCCACCTTCACAGTATCCGGACTCAGATTCTTTCCTCCTCTACAACGCCCTCGTTGTTCGATGTCTGCTCTATGTTGCTCAAGATTACACCTCCATCTGAGGTCCCCGCAAATTTTTCTCCAGCTCTCCTTCAGCAGTCACTCTTACCTACTTATGCCCCAGCTCGTGGCTCTTCAGCTAGCGGAGGCCGCCACATGTCTCGGGGACAAGGACGTGTTGGGCACTCTGCCTTAAAATGTACTTATTGTGGTCGAGAGGGTCATCTTGAAGCTACATGCTACCGCAAACATGGTTTGACTCCACACCTTGTTGCTTCTACTACAGCTTCTCCTACTCCCACTGGTGCTACTCCGCAGGATTCTGATTCTTCTACCCGGCAAGATGTCAACACTCTCCGCACGCAGCTTCAACAGCTCCAAGGCGTTATCAATCGCTCATCTGGCTCGGTTGCGTCTTTCTCCACTGAAGGTATATCTTGTCTCACTCATAGCCCCTACTGGATCGTGAACCCGGGTGCTACTCACCACATTACATCCCAGCGACCACCAGAGTATATACAGTCCACCTATCCCAAGTTCATCACTGTCGCAAATGGCGACACCACTCCATTCTTTGGCGCGGCTGATCTTCGGCTTACTCCCACTCTCCCTCTCTCCTTGGTTCTTCATGTTCCGGGATCCCCCTTCAATCTGCTATCAGTTAGTCGTCTTACTCAGGAACTTGATTGTTGTATAACATTTTCTCCTTCCTCTTTTGTTGTGCAGGATCGCCACATGCGGAGTACCATTGGTAAAGGGCGGTTGTCGAATAAGTTGTATCTCTTGGATGTTCAATCTACCATTCTCTCTGCTGTCTCCGCTATTGATTGGCATCGCCGCCTTGAGCATGCTCCCCTCCCGATTCGCAAACAACATCGTACTTCTTTCCTTCCTACATGTACCCGGACTGATATTCTGTTCTCTTTAGTGCATTCTGAAAGCTGGGGACCCGATAAAATCCCTAATGTTTTTGGATATCGATATTTTGTCACCTTTATTGATGATTACTAGCATCTCACTTGATTATATCTACTTCATGATTGTACTGAGCTGACACCTGTTTTTCGTACTTCTCGTACTGAGACACGTACGCAGTTTTCCACTACGTTAAAAATCATTCGCACCGACAATGTTCGCAAATATACCGGTCGCACCTTCTCAAATTTATGCATCGAGTTTGACATCATCCATCAAACCTCGTGTGCTTATACCCCCCAGCAAAACGGTGTGGCCGGACGAAAAAATCGTCACCTCCTCGATATTGCCCAGTCTCTCATGTTTCAAATGCAGGTGCCCACAGAATACTGGAACTTCGCAGTTTCTGTTATCTGTCATCTCATCAACCGCATGCCTTCCTCCGTACTCGACTTCGGTTCTCCATTTAGGCTCCGTTTGGGGGGACTTATTTTCACCGGTCAAGCGGTTACGGCCGCATGTACCAGACCTTAATTAAGATCCGGTACATACGGTCGTAACTGCTTGACCGGTGAAATTAAGTCCCCCCCCAAACGAAGCCTTAGTCTCCTCTTTTCTTTTAAGTCTTCTTTCCCTCTCACAGCTCGTGTCTTTGGCTGTGTATGTTATGTTCACCTTCTTGGTCCGCCTACTGACAAGCACGTTGCTCACGCCACCAAATGCATATTCGTTGGCTACTCTCGCACTCAGAAAGGTTATGTCTGTTACTCCCTACCAACGGCAAGTTGATTGTTTCGGCTGATATAACATTTTGTGAGGATCAACCATTTAACTCCTCTCCTTTCACCCCGTTTCCACCTTTCCCTACCGCTAGTCCTGTCGTCCTGGTCACGACTCTGTCTCTCCCACCTCTTCCCTCACCACTCTCGGTACCTTCTCTACCTCCTCTACCTCCACCACCTCTCTGTGTCTATACTCGTCGTAAGTCCAAGAATGCTTCCCTACAACAGCTCCCTTCTACTGATGATATCCCGTGGCGCGTTGATCCATCATCAACCTCTATGGCTCATTCCTTGGCAAATTATATATCTCTACATCCCCTCTCTCTATCACTCCACAAATTTGTTGTTTATCTTTCCTCCATTTCTATTCCTAACTCTGTGCACGAAGCGCTTCAGTACCCAGGGTGGCGGGCGGCCGTAGATGATGAAATGACTGCCCTCTGGGCTAACCAAACCTGGGATCTGGTTCCTCTTCCTTCCGGTCAGTCCTGTGTTAATTGCAAGTGGGTATTTGTTATCAAACATGTTGCAGATAGGACTGTTGACCGCCTAAAAGCTCGCCTCGCGGCCCGAGGTTTCAGTCAGCAGCAAAACCTTGATTATGATGAAACTTTCTTCCAGGTTGCCAAGTTGAATACCATTTGGGTCCTGATCTCCTTGGTTGTCCATCGTCAATAGCCCCTCCATCAGTTGGATATTAAAAACGCTTTACTCAATGGCGTTCTCCACGTAACTATTTATATGCACCAACCTCCCGGGCTTGAGACCACGGGGGAGTCTCATGTATGTCATCTTTGGAAGTCTATACATAGTCTCAAACAGTCCTCGCGTGCTTGGTTTGAAAAATTCAGTAAGGTGGTTCTCGACAATAGTTTTACACGGAGCTCGGCTGACTTCTCCCCCTTCACCCGTCATCAACCAACAGACACTGTGATTCTCCTTGTGTATGTTGATGATATCTGAATTACTGGTGACGGCTCTACAGGGATACAACAAATCAAGCAACATTTAAACTCAGTATTTCGGACGAAAGACCTGGGAAATCTTCGATAATTCCTTGGGCTTGAGGTCGCAAGACGACCTGATGGTCTCGTCTTATCCCAACGAAAATACCGTATTGACCTTCTTCAAGACGCTGGCTACTCAGGGTGCAAACCTGCGGACACCCCTATGGATGTAAATCACAAGCTTTTTGCACATGGTTCTGATTCTGATCCACTGCTTACAAATCCAGAATACAATCGGCGCTTGGTGGGGAAGCTGATTTATCTTACGGTTACTCGACTTGATATCTCATTTGTTGTGGGGGTTATGAGTCATTTTATGCATGCTCCTCGGACATCTCATCTCCAAGTTGTTACGCACATTCTCGGATATTTAAAGACTGTTCCGGGACAAGTACTCATTTACAAACCATCTACCTCTCTAACTCTTGTTGTGTATTCTGACGCTGACTGCGCAGGGTCTCTTGATGATAGGCATTCTACAACTGGTTTTTGTACATACTTCGGTGGACACATTATTACCTGGCGTAGCAAGAAGCAGACCGTTGTTGCTCGTTCGTCTGTTGAGGCCAAGTACCGGGATATGGCTATTGTTGTATCAGAGTTAACCTGGCTTGAAAGTCTTTTTAATGATTTGGGACTTAAACTCTCATCTTCGGTGACCTTATTTTGTGAAAGTCAAGCAGCGATACATATTGTCAAGAATCTTGTATTCTATGATCGAACAAAGCATATTGAAGTTGTCTGTCACTTCATCCGAGAAAAAGTTCAATCAAAGAAGATAGAATTGGAACATGTTCCTGCTACAGGACAAGTTGCTGACATCTTGACTAAAGCTCTCTCTCCGCCGTTATACTATCAGTTCTTGACCCAAGCCCTCCTCTCCAGAGCCAAACCGTCAGTCAACCGCGGTCCATCCCCCCTGCACCGGGGACTTCATTTCGCCCTGGAAAACTCTGCAAGTATACCTCTCCGCTCCCCTACTGCTAGTGATTTTCTCATGCAATTAATTTGGAGATCGTATTGTTAGCATCTTAAAAACTGTTTTTCTACCGTTTATCTATCAAAAGTTCGTGAATATTTGTCGCTTGTTAGAGCTGTCCGCTTACGGAATAATTACGTCTTCGCTAGGAGCTTACGCTAGTTAATTCGGGGCAAATCAATCTAAGTAGAGAAAAGCTAACAAGGTCCCCTCTCTCTCGGACGGGCCGCCGCTACAACGAAAGCTCGGTGTCGGGATTCATCAGTTTGGTATCAAAGCACGGTTTGATTCACTCCTATTGTGAATCGAACGATCTTGTTTAAAGAAAAATTGTTTTTTAAAAAAATTTACTTTAAAAAAAAATTATCTGTCAATTTTTTTTTTGAGTCCTTTATTTTAAAAAAAAAAATTATTTGAGTCCACTTTTTAATTTTTTAAAAAAAATGGAGGGTAGGACAGACAAACTCGAATCGAGCGTCGATGACTTAAATCAACGCATGGGCAACCTTATGCAAATGATGGAAACACTCACCTCCAAGTAGGGGATGTTACCCAAGTCGTCAATGGGTTACGAACTTCCGTCAATAACCTAGAAGCCGCACGACACCTAGGATTAAATCAAGATCAACCACCCCAGCCTAGGGAAGATGAACCTTTGTCGCCGCCACTTGAACCCCAAAACCAACCACGATGGGATTCGGGCGTCAAGCTGGATGTAGGAGATTTTGAGGGTCGAGTAGAGCCCGAAGGATGCCTAGACTGGTGCGAGCGTATGGAACGGTTCATGGCTTGGAAACGTATATCGTTGAATCGCCAAGTCGAGTATGCCACCCTTCGGCTTAAGGGTCCCGCGTTAGTTTGGTGGGTCCAATTAGAGCGTACACGTTTCACGCTAGGTTTGGCCCCGATCACGACCTGGGTCGAATTTAAAAACAAGTCGCGAAAGTGATATGTCCCCTCGGATTATCTCCAAAATTTATATCGCAAATTCCACAACTTACGACAGGATAAACTCTCGGTTGACGACTATACCAATGAGTTCCTTATTCTCCAGTCCAGGTTAGACATTCGAGAAGAGGACGATATGACTGTGTTTCGCTACCTAAATGGCTTACTTTATTCCATCCGGGAGCAAGTAGAGCTTCATGACTTTCGAGATCTAAGGGAGATCTCCAGTCGGGCCCGACGTGTAGAAGCATCATTACAGAAGAAAACGTCAGGCCCTCGGTTTTCTGAGAGACTTCCTAACACGAACGCACCCAAGCCTCTCAACCAGAATCACCCTCCCAGGTCCACTAGTGGCTCTACTCCGGCCCCCGCCTATACTAAAGGCAAAGAGGTTGTATGTTCCCGACCAAAACCGGGAACTTTTCGGTGTTTTAAATGCATGGAACAGGGACACAAGTCCTCGGAGTGCCCTCGTAGGCAGTTTGAAGCTGTGGTTGAGTCCGAGGAAGATCAAGAACCTGAGTACGGGATCTTCCTTACGGACTCCCAACCGGATGCGAGCATCATGGACGAAATCGAAGTAGAAGGAGAGCATGCAGAGAACTTAGTTTGTGTCATGCAGCATAGTCTCCTCACCCCCAAAATTTCCACAGAAGAAGAGTGGTTGAGACATAACATTTTTCGTACGACCGCACGCATACATGGTCAATTTTGCTCCATCATTATTGATAGTGGGAGCATGGAAAATTTTGTGTCACAGTGTATGGTAGAGAAGCTTAAACTCAGAACCGAACCTCTAGGAAAACCCTACAGTTTATCTTGGGTCACTAGTTTCGTGACGATTCTAGTTACACATCGGTGTTTAGTAGAGTTTTCCATAGGGGCATCCTACCAGGATTCCGTTTGGTGTCACGTTGCGACCATGGAGGTTTGTCACATCTTGTTAGGACGACCGTGACAGTTTGATAAGCGCGTAGTAAATGACGGAGCAAAAAATTCTTACACTTTTGAGCGTGATGGGCACGAGATCGTCCTTCTTCCCCAAAAGAATGGACCATTGCCTAAGCTCTTGGATCATTCCCCACCTAGTGGCGCCTCGACGTCTCCTATTACGGAAATTACCTTTCCTTCAGCCCACATGCTACTTTCTGGTGCCCAATTCCACGAAGAGATGAAGGCAAGTGAAGTTGTCTACATTTTAGCAGGCCTTGATTCCAGCCAAGAGCCCACAGAGATTCCTAGCTTAGTGCGCCCCCTTATTTCTAAATTTTCTTCTATTGCGTCCGATGAGCTACCAGATCATCTTCCTCCCATGCGAGATATACAACATTGTATCGACCTTATACCTGGCTCTAGCCTACCTCACTTACCACATTATCGTATGAGCCCTAAAGAACACGAGGAGCTCCACCATCAAGTCACCGACTTAATCAAAAAGGGTCATGTTAGGGAGAGCATGAGTCCTTGCGCAGTTCCTGCACTCCTCGTCCCTAAAAAGGATGGAACGTGGCGTATGTGTGTGGATAGTCGAGCCATCAACAAAATTACCATTAAGTACCGTTTTCCGATCCCTCGATTGGACGACATGTTCGACATACTCAGTGGATCCAAGATTTTTTCCAAGATTGATCTCAAAAGCGGCTACCATCAAATCCGGATCCGACCCGGAGATGAATGGAAGACTGCTTTCAAGACAAGGGAAGGACTCTACGAGTGGCTTGTGATGCCCTTCGGCCTCACCAACGCCCCCAGTACCTTTATGCGACTCATGCATCAAGTTCTCCGCCCTTTGATGGGAATATGTGTGGTTGTTTATTTTGATGACATCTTGATCTATAGCGACAACCCCGACCAACATCTTGTGCACTTGCGTCAGGTACTTCAGATCCTTTTGGAGAACAAGCTTTACGTGAACCTTAAGAAGTGCGTCTTTTTGACCGATAGTCTGACCTTCTTAGGGTATATTGTGTCGGCCGACGGAATTAAGGTTGATCCGAAAAAAATCCAAGCGGTTAGAGCGTGGCCGAGTTCAAAGACTATCACTGAAGCCCGCGGTTTTCATGGATTAGCATCGTTTTATCGTCGGTTTATTAGAAATTTTAGCACGCTCATCTCGTCGGTGACCGACTGTCTTAAAAAGGGTCATTTTATTTGGACGGATGAGGCAGAACGTGCCTTTTCTGTCATCAAGGGCAAGTTGACTAGCGCCCCCGTACTAGCCCTTCCTGACTTCGAGAAAATCTTTGAGGTAGATTGCAACGCCTCAATTATTGGAATAGGAGCTGTCTTGAGTCTAGAAAGACGACCCGTCGCATTTTTTAGTGAAAAGCTTAATGAGGTCAAAACTCGCTACACCACCTACGATCTAGAATTCTACGTCATCGTCCAAGCTCTTCGTCACTGGCGTCACTATTTGATTCAACGTGAGTTCATCCTTAATACCGATCATGATGCACTTCGGCACTTGAACTCCCAGAAGGAGGTGTGTAGGCAAGCCAAATGGGCAGCCTTCCTTCAGGAGTACACCTTCCATTTGAAGCATAAGCCGGGCATTTCAAATAGAGTAGCGGATGCACTTAGCCGTAGGTCACACGTCTTAGTCACCCTACAACCCCATATCCTCGATTTAGATAAACAAAAGGACCGATATCCTTCCGACCCATATTTCGGTAAGATTTGGGACGAGTGTCAATTTAGTGGTACCGATCCCACCACGGAATATATTTTAAGTGAGGGTTTCCTGTTCAAAGGTGCTCGTCTTTGCATTTGTGAGGGGCCACTCAGGACGACCATACTAAGAGAACTTCATTCTTCAGGGTTAAGTGGTCATGTTGGTCAAAATAAACTACTAGACCTCGCTAACTCCTGAATTTATTGGCCTTGAATGAGGGAGGATGTTGTCAACCTCGTTAGGACTTGCACTACCTGTCAAATGTTTAAAGGACACACTCAAAATACAGGCCTCTACACCCCTCTCTCCATTCCCGAGCGGCCTTGGGATGAAATCTCTATGGATTTTGTCGTAGGATTGCCCCGAACAAAACGAAGAGTAGATTCCATCTTTGTCATGGTTGATCGTTTCTCAAAAATGACACATTTTATTCCCTGTAGAAAAACGACCGGTGCCACACATGTTGCCGATCTTTTTTTCCGGGAGATCGTACGTTTACATGGGATTCCCCGCTCTTTCACTTCCGACCGTGACACTCGATTTTTGAGTTATTTTTGGAAAACTTTATGGGGAAAACTTGGGACCAAGCTCGAAGTTAGTAGCGTCTATCACCCGCGGAAGGATGGGCAAACTGAGGTAGTGAATCGAAGCTTAGGCGATTTCCTTAGATGTCTGGCGGGAGAACATCCGAAGCAATGGGATTTAGTTATACCGCAAGCGGAATTTGCTTATAACAGCTCAAAAAATCGTTCAACCACAAAATCTCCTTTTGAAGTAGTCTATGGCTACCCCATCCCGTTGTTACTCGATCGACATTCTCTGCCTTCTTTTGAACGAATTTCTTTTGATGCGCTAACATATATTGATCATCTAAAATCTTTGCATAAGTTGATTGTTAACAGTTTGCGAGCATCTTCTGAGAAATACAAGGTTGCGGCGGATAAACATCGCCGCGAGATGTATTTCTCAGAAGGAGATTGGGTTCTTGCTTTTTTCAGGAAAGAAAGGTTTCCCGTGGGCACCTATCACAAGTTGCAACAAAGGCGTTTTGGGTCATTTCAAATTAAAAAGTGTCTTGGCACAAATGCTTACCTTTTAGACTTACCCGCTGAGTTTGGGACCTCCCCTATCTTTAACATTGCTGACCTTGTACCATTTTTTGGTGAACCTCCTGAAACCATCCTAGAACCACCCACTCCCGTACCATCTTCCACTCCACAACCGACTTTAGCCCCCTCTACACCCACCATTGAGGAGAATGAGCAGGTATTGGATGTTCGTGAGTTTCAGACGCGTGCAGGTACATATCAGCGCTACCTCGTTTCATGGAAGGGGAGGAATATATCAGACAGTTCATGGATAAGCGCCGCCGAGCTTTGTCGTCTCCGTCCTGATCTTGCTATTACAGGTTCTTGCCAATTCTTGACAGGGTCGAGTCCTTTGAACCCCGAGGGAATTGATGCATCTGGATGAGCTATGCTCGATTGTGTATGTGTGTGTGTGTGTGATTTTTATCATTTACATTGTCGTCATTTGTCGTCTTATTATCGTATGGGTGTTGTCATCATATGTCATTGTATCGCACTTTTTATTTTATGTTAAGGCTTGTTGGTTTGACCGGCCAACATGACCATTAATAAATAGGTCCGGTAGAAGAAGGTGTTAGGATGTAGGCGCAACAATATTTTACGCAACTATACGTTAATTGCATGAAATATATATATATATCATCAAATCTGAATTTAAAAATTCAGCATTGATTTGGGAGTTGAGAAAGTAGGGAAATTAATCTTCGTCTTAATTTCTCATCTTTTGAGTTTCAAAAACCCCCCCTCTTAACTCCACAACTTTGAACCCCCCCCCCCCCTAACTCCACAACTTTGAAACCCCCTTCCTTTTTATTTAAATTAAAACTCTTCTACCATTGATTACCCTCTACTTTGAACCCCCCTCAAACCCTCTTTATAAACCATTGGGCCCCTTGAAACAGCAGGATGGAATAGAAACCGAGGTGAGACATACAAGTCTTCACCCCGGTCCCGTCCAGCAGGCCTCCCGACCGCAGCCATCGCCCGTTGTCTCCACACTCGTCCTTCCTCCTCTCGGCGACGACGACTCCCGCCAGAACCTGGACGAGAACGATCGGCAGCCGATCGGTCGGCACCTCACCTCCCCTCCCGTTTCTCCCGGTAACGCCAACAGATCCAGTTCCCTCCGACGGTCGGTCGACACCAACCAACCCTCCCGGCCGTTTTCACCTCCCCATTTTCCGGCGAACCTGTCGCCTGAAGCTTCCAACACACAGGCCTGCTCTCCTCCCACTCCAACCTCCGGGCCGCTTGCTCTTCCCCGACTCCACCACGCCATCGCCCCTCCCGTACCCTGTTTCTCACTGTCCATCGGCCACCGCCACTCCCTTACCCTGCTTTCCGACACTGACTATCATCCACCACCCGTCTCCACAACCCAAGCCCTCCTTTCCAGAGCCAAACCGCCAGTCAACCGCGGTCCATCCCCCCTGCATCCGGGGACTTCATTTCGCCCTGGAAAACTCTGCAGGTATACCTCTCCGCTCCCCTACTGTTAGTGATTTTCTCATGCAATTAATTTGGAGATCGTATTGTTAGCGCTTACCATCTTAAAAACTATTTCTCTACCGTTTATCTATCAAAAGTTCGTGAATGTTTGCCGCTTGTTAGAGCTATCCGCTTATGGAATAATTACGTCTTCGCTAGGAGCTTACGCTAGTTAATTCGGGGCAAATCAATCTAAGTAGAGAAAAGCTAACAAGGTCCCCTCTCTCTTGGACGGGACGCCGCTACAACGAAAGCTCGGTGTTAGGATTCATCAAAATCTGATGGTGCGACCGAAGCTCCTGTATGACAGGAATGGCATACTTGTCTGGGGTAGTGACCTTGTTGAGCTCCTGGTAGTCCACACAGAAACGTCAACTGCCGTCTTTCTTGCAGACCAGGAGAACCATGCTTGAAAATGGACTAGCGTTGCGGTGGATTATACCCGCAGCTAGCATGTCACCCACGAACAACTTAATCTCGTCCTTCTACGTGTGTCCATAACGATAAGGACGAACATACACAAACGTCACACAACCTTAAAGGAGATGTGGTGGTTTGTCAGTCGAGGCGGTGGGAGGCGGGCCATGTCGGCGAAGACGCCCGAAAACATGTCCAAAATAGCATGCAAGGTCGGGGGTGGCGAACGTGGGGACTCTTGCTCGACCACGTGCCATAAATATGCAACTCAATCGAGGTCGGTCGTCTTCTGCAAAGACCATAGTGATACGGACTGGCGCAAGGGGTAAGGTCGCTCGCAAAAATGGTGTCGCCTCCTAGAAGAACCGCATTGTCATGTGATCCCAATTTACGCTAATGTCGCCCAAATATGTGGAATCATGTCACTCCCAGAATAATATCCACCTCACCTAGTGCAAAGACGTAGAAGTCGGACTGGAGGGGGCATGGGTCCACTGTGAGGGCCGGCCCTGAGCAGAGGCCGCTCGTCGCTCGTCAAAGACCATCACCCAAACAGACAGCAAAATGTGGACCGGGGTCAATGGCCACTGGGATCCCCAGTAGTGTCCCACTATCAATCATGATGACAACTGGGATCCCCAGTAGTATCCCAGAGAGCTTCATTGTTTGTGGGCCAGAAATCACACCGACGGTAAAGAGAGGAAGATCAAGGAGGTGGAAGTTCGCAGGCGGAGGATCATCAATAGCCGCATCAACCTCTAGGGTCTCGACGTCGGTGAGGGTAACCTCGGGTTCCTCATCACCAATGAGGACTCGAAGGTCCTTCAGCGCGCAATCATGGGTCGGGGAGTACGACTGCTTGCAGCGGAAGCACAAGCCCCTCGTGTGAAGATCGTGATACTATCGATTGGATGGTCGGGGTGTGCTGGGGGCGGGGAGGGCAATGTGGTGGCCCTGGGCGGGCAGGGAGGTCGTGGGTTTCCATCTGTGGGGTAAGGGACGCTGCTACAGATATGGAGGTTGGACGAGGAGGAGCCAACATAGGCGTTCGGCCAATATCCTGTCTAAGGTGATGAATCATTGTTTGGAGACATATCTGCGATATTTTGTGTGCGATCATCCGTGGGCATGGGCAGATTTGATTTCTTCGGCAGAGTACTCATACAACAACTCTTTCCACATCAGTTCCTGCACCACTCCATTCGAGGCAGTCTATGAACGACCCCGTCTATGACTTTATCCCTCCGGTAGGTTGGACCAAATTGTTGCCAATCGGGATTGCAACCCTAGATCTGAGAGAAGGGGGAAAAGAGGAAGAGGAAGGAAGCAGAATAACCACTAAGGTTCTCACTTTTTCAAAATACTATCAAAGATACAAAATACATAGCCCCATGGGTTTATATAACACCCCCGGTCGAAATACCAAATACAAAAAGATACAGTCAGTTTCAAAAAGATAAATATAAGTCCTAATTATATTCTGCCGACGCGTCGCTAGCGAGCCTTTCGTGATGGTTGTATATACGCCAAACTGGAGGGCGTTCCTCTCCTTACACATTTGTAACACCCAACTTACTTGATTAGATGCAAGAGAAGGTGGAAGTTGTGATTAAAGAACATTTTCGAATGTGGCTAGTGATTACAAAAATTTAGACAAAGTGTCAAGTGTTTTAATTGTTGGGTAATTTCCAGAAACATGTATATCTATAGTCTATAGAATAGGGATATTGTGGGAATCATGATGGAGGGAGACTCCGTGTTTGCTTGTTCCACGCTTAATCGTATTCTTGCGGGAATCTACCATGGCGATGTTGAATCGAAGTTGGCTAGATTAATGGAGTGCCAAAAACTTTTATCTCTCAAATCGACCGTAGAGCCAACTCTGCGGCGGATTTAGTAGCGAATCAAGCTTGTTTTTCGGATTTTGTTTGGGAAAGGGGGAGGCCCCTACCCAATGTCTTATCTTTCATTCTCTCTAAAGACTCTGAGCCTATGTAATCTGTTTTATATATATATATAAATATATATATATATATATATAGGCTAAGGCCAACTTCAAAAGAATAGTGATATTTTCTACTTCCAGCAAAAGCATTAATGACTTTTAAATGATGATTAAGAACTTCCTAGTGAAGCAAGAGGACTGTCATATTCAAGAACTTGGTAGCATTCAAGTATGTGAAAAAAAACAATCAAAACATGCCACAGAATTAATCATTCATTTATCATTGCAGAGAAGAATGATGACGTATTTCCTTTTTATGGTGAGAAAGAAAATGGGAAGAATAAGAATAATGGGCCACATAAAAACACACTAGTGCATCTTTTTTCCAAAAGAAAAGGTATGTGATCAGAATTAAGGTGACAACATCAATGAGCGGAGCAAGTTGACATTTTGATGATGTAACCAAGAAAATTGATACTTAGTTCCCAAGTTGAGGAAACTTGTTATTAAGGTTCCATTTGTTTGAGCATTTTTCTGTTGAGTTTATCAAAATATGCAATCGCTATTTTTTCCCGTTTGAATTGCCTCCGTTTGAAACCACATTTCCAAAACACCGTTTTATGCCTGATTGGCTGATTCCAATCACAAGCAAAGACTCCATTTCAAGAATTTTGTTTTATCTTCATCTTCAACTGCTCCATCTCCAACAGTCACCACCCAGCCAAACAGATACTAAAATACTTGGAATAAAGCAATGGTTTGGAATTGCAAGCAGAATTAGTCACAAGTAGTGCCAAACATGGAGTTTGACCACAAAACTTGGCACTGAATTGCACCATCAAAAGACCCACAATAACCTGCTAACTACAACAAGTCAGCACAAGTTCCGCGACATAGGAAATAGAATGAACTCCAAAGACTCAAGAACCAAGGTTGTGGTCAAAACTTCCGATTACAACTGTAGAAAATAAAGGGCCAACCTTAAATATACTTCTTCGTGTCTGAAATACAATAAAGAATACAAATACATAGGAGAAGAGAGGGAGAAAGAATCCTATACATGAGATGTGGGACTAAAAGAGAAATGAGAACTGGGCCTATAAATGGGCTTTTACATTATTTTCTTCTACATTATCTAACACTCCCCTGCAAGCTGGAGCGTATAAGTCATATGCGGCAAGCTTGGACAAGAACTGGTAGTACAACTTGCGAGGCAGCGCCTTGGTAACGATATCAACAACTTGTTCAGAGGCGGGAACATGTTCAAGCTTTAGCTCCTTTGCTTGAACCTTTTCTCGAACAAAGTGACAATCAACCTCAATATGTTTAGTCCTCTCATGAAACACGGGATTCTTTGCAATGTGTACCGCAGCTTGACTGTCACAGAACAGTGTTGAAGGTGAGGAAAATTTAACCCCCAAGTCCATTAAAAGACTTTCAATCCAGGTTATTTCAGATGTAACAGCCGCCATCGCACGGTACTCGGCCTCAGCAGACGAGCGGGCGACCACCGTCTGCCTCTTACTCCGCCATGTGATAAGATTTCCTCCAAAGTATGTACAGAACCCAGTAGTTGAACGTCTATCATCCAATGAGCCTGCATAATCCGCATCTGAGTATGCAATAAGAGAAAGGGAAGACGGCTTGTCACAAGTCCTTGCCCAGGAAAAGTCTTCAGATACCTAAGGATGCGTTCCACTGCCTGGAGGTGAGAGTCCCGTGGGGTATGCATAAACCGGCTGACCACACCAACCGCAAATGATATGTCAAGTCTTGTAACTGTTAGATATATCAGTTTTCCCACAAGACGACGATAGTATTTCGGGTTCGGAAGAAGAGAATCATTCTCAGATCCCTAAGCACACAACATTTGATTGACTTCCATCGGAGTTTTCGTAGGTTTACAACCCGAGAGGCCAGCATTTTGCAGAAGGTCAATACAGTACTTACGCTAGAATAAGACAAGGCCATCCGGTCGTCGTGCTACTTCTAGTCCAAGAAAATAGCGAAGATTGCCCAAATCATTGATTTGAAAGGTAGAGTTCAAATGTTGCTTCACATGGTGTATCCCAGCTGAGTCATCACCAGTGATAAGAATATCGTCCACATAGACCAAAAGTATGACCGTCCAAGTTGATTGGTGACGAGTAAAGAGAGAGGAATCTGCCGAGCTTTGTTTGAAGCCAACCTCACGAACAACCTTGCTGAATTTCTCAAACCACGCCCGTGGAGATTGTTTAAGACCATAAATAGACTTGCAAAGTAGACAAACCTGAGACTCCCCCGTGGTCTCAAACCCGGGCGGTTGATGCATGTACACTGTCTCAAGAAGATCGTCATTCAAGAATGCATTCTTGACATCTAGCTGATGGAGGGGCCACTGGCGATGAATAGCTAAGGAGAGGAGAACCCGAACCGAATTCAATTTTACGACCGGGGAGAAAGTTTCCTCGTAATCAAGGTCGTACTGTTGGGTAAAGCCCCGGGCCACAAGCTGAGCCTTTAAGCGATCAACTGTCTCATCCGCGGCATGTTTGATAGTGAAGATCCACTTACAGTTAACACAACTGTGACCCGGAGGAAGGGGCACAAGATCCCAAGTGTGATTACCCCACAGAGATGTCATCTCGTCATCCATGGCAGCGCGCCACCGCGAATGCTGGAGAGCTTCATGCACAGAGTTAGTCACAGAAATACAGGAGAGAGAGAGAGCAAAGGCACGAAGGGGCGGAGAGAGCCGGTGTAGAGAGACATAATTGGTCATGGGATGTGCCGTCGAAGAGGATGCCGGATCAACAGGCCGCGAGAGCACACCGGTAGAGGGAATCTGCAGCAGGGCATCTGAACGTGGAGGAAGACGAGTGTACACCTGAATAATAGGGGGTTTGGAGGGGATTGTTGGTGGTGGGATGCTCGGAGTGATAGGAGATTTGGACTGGTGGGGTTGGGGGTAGGTAGAAGTGGTGGTAATGGAGATATTACGGGTACGGAGGGCCGAGGTAGAGGAGGAGGAAGAAGGGGATCAGAAGGACTGGTGTGATATGGTTGGTCTTCATGGAAGGAGACATCAGCAGACACAACCATCTTACCAGTTGTAAGATCAAAGCAGACATACCCCTTCTGAGTGCGGGAGTAGCCAACAAACATCGCCCTGGTAGCCCGAGGGGCGAGCTTGTCAGTGGAGGGACTGAGGTGAAGGACATAACAGGTACAGCCAAACACGCGAGGTGTGAGAAAGAAGAGAGTCGTGGATGGATAAAGGAGAGTGATGGGTGCCACAAAGTTGAGGACGGAGGACGGCATGCGATTAATGAGGTGACAGGCTGTAAAAAATGACAAAGTTCCAATAAAGAGGAGGAACATGCATTTGGATCATAAGGGATCGAGCCACATCAAGGAGGTGACAATTCTTCCGTTCCGCTATGCCATTCTGTTGGGGGTATAGGCACATGAAGTCTGATGGAGAATACCGAACTCAGCGCAGAGATTGGAGAAGGTGCGACCGGTGTACTCGCGAGCATTATCTGTACGAATTGTTTTGACACAAGTAGAAAATTGAGTGTGAGTTTCGGTAAGAAACGTACGGAACGTAGCTGTGAGTTCGGTTCGATCATGAAGTAAATACAACCAGGTAACTCGCAAGTAATCATCTATAAATATAACAAAATATCTGTAACCAAAAACACTAGGGACCTTATAGGGCCCCCAAATATCAGAATGTATTAACGATAAAGGAGCATCGCTCCGAGTACATGAGGAAGGGAAAGATACACGGTGTTGCTTGCCAAAAATACTAGATTCACAAAAAACTCTTGGAGAGAAACTGTAGGAAGAGCTTTCTTGAGAATCGGAAGAGGAGCGTGGCCAGACGACGATGTCAATCGGTGGTGGAGACGGTGGTGAGAGCAGTGGGAGAAACGTCGAGGAGATACAACCCGTTGGACAACGACCCTCTACCAAGTATAGTCCGCGTTTGTCGATCATGCACAACAAATGAAGAGCGTGAGAAAGTAACACAGCAATCAATATCTTGTGTAAGACGGCTAATAGATAGGAGATTAAACGGAGAGCCCAGAACATGAATAACCGAGGATAAGGATAGGGAAGGAGTAAGAGGGAGATTGGCAGTGCCAGAAACCGGGATCGTGTCACCAGTAGCCACAGTGATGTTCTTGGGGTAAGGAGTATCTAAATATTGAGGCGGACGCTGTGGAGAGAGATGATGGGTAGCACCCGAGTCCACAATCCAGTGAGGGTTGTGAGAGAGGCAAGATATACCTTCGTTGGAGATCGAGGAGGCGGAGCCAGAAAAGCGACTAACCGCGCCTTGAAGCTATTGTAGTTGAGCCTATAACGCAGCAATATCATCACTAGTTGTGGAGGGAGGTGAGGGAGCTACTGTTGCAGTAAGATGAGGAGGCAGGCTACGTTTGCGGTAACAGGTGGCCTCCAGATGGTCATCCCTGCCGCAGTAAGAGCACTTAAAGAGGGTTCGGCCACCACGACTGTTGGAACCAGCAAAGCCGAATCCACCTAAAGCTCGGAACTACTGAGACAGCTCGTGCTTACTCCCTTGGGATCACTCTCCAGGCGAAGAACTAGACCGGAGGCTTCAGTGAGGAGGTCCCACCTCTTACCCGGAAGAGACTAGAACTAGAGCTCTTCCCCTCCCTAGCCAAAACTGAGTTAGGTGCCTTAGGAAAGATAAGAGGAGTCCAGGGTCCTTTCTCTAAGGCACCTTACCGGTCTATTTATAGGCCTCTGAACTGGGACTGCTGATAACCAAACTATGCTGCTGTGAAAATACCAGAATACCCTTGGCTGGGTCTGCCAACAGCTAAACTCCGCTGTCTTAAAAGACTAAATGCAGCCCGCGCAGGGTAAAAGAGTAAAAACACCTCCGGGGCCCAGAAGGTGGGCCCGACCTTACCTGAACCGGCCCTGGAACCAAGACGACCCTTCTCTCGAGGCACCTCTCACTGGGGTCCTCTCGCCACGCCGAATCCTCTCGACTCGCCTGGGTCCCTCTCGCCGGACTGAACCCTCTTTCCTCTCGCCTGGGGCCCTCTTCCCGGACTGAACCCTCTTTCCTCTCGCCTGGGCCCACTCCTACCGGGCTGAACCCTCTTTCCTCTCGCCTGGGCCCACTCCTACCGGGCTGAACCCTCTTTCCTCTCGCCTGGGCCCCCTCCTACCGGGCTGCGAGCCCGAGGTTGTACACAATCCCCGCTCTTTTCGAGGTTGGCACAAGCTCGGAAAGATAGTCCAACCGAGGCTTGCGATGGTACAGCCCATTTATTGAGGGAATCTTTTGGTGGGCCCCTGGCCAGACCTATAAATATAGAACCTCCCTCCCCTCAAGGGGGTGCTTCCTCTCTCTCCCTCCTTAACGCTTGTCCATGTCTCTCAGCCAAAGTGTTCGGGACCGCATCGCGGCCGTGCGCCAGCGGAATAAGGCGACGGCGGCGGGTCTGAACAAGATCCCTGCCCGTGCTCCTCCCTCGCTACCGCTATCCGCATCTGTTCCTAAGAAGACGAAAACTCCTGAGCCTCATATTCTGGCTGAGGAACCCTCTCGCACCTATCCAAGGGGGTCGACGCCCCCGGCCCCTGCTAGCCTCAAGGGAAAAGAAGTACGTTCTTCCAACCCCTCCTGGTTTCTTGTCACTGCCCATTATTTATTTGTTGTCTATTCTCAGAGATCTTTGGAGGCCTCTCAACGTCCCGAGACCATTCGTATAAACATTTCCGAACTCCCTTCTCAGCGCCTCTCGCCCCAGGACTCCCCTCCTTCTACGCCGGTGACGAAGAGGGATGACCCTTCTACCGCCTCGGACCGCACTCGCCGATTTGGTAAGAGATCTTACCACTGACTTGTTCCATCCTTGTTATTCCTTCCGCCACTCTCAGCCAATATTGGTCTTCTGGTCTTCTGGCAGGTGCGAGGGGGAGGCCTGCCGAGAGCACTCTGGCCGCCGACTCGCCGACTGAGGGTTATTCTGGGCGAGAAACCTTCTCGCCTCCTCCGCCAGTAGACGAGATTGACGATTATCTGGGCGATCCCGCGGACCCCATAGAGATGAAGCGAAAGGTGGCCGAGATGCTGCGGAAACATGCGTTGCTCATCCAAGCACTGGAAAAAGGAAAGCAGGTCGCGGACCACCGAATTGATTGGCTCGAGATGGAATGTGTTCGCCTGTCGAATGAGATTGATGTCGACACGGAGGTGGACCAGACTGATCCTCTAGCGATTCTGAACGACGTCGATCAACAGCTTCGTTTCGCCCGGCGCGGTGTTGCGGCTGCTCGCGCCTTCCACTTCCCCCATCGCCCCCCCTGCGTGAGAGGCCGTGGAGGACGATGGAGGTGGGACAAGAACTGACGGAGCCCGAGCGTTCTTTCCTCCTGCAGTCGCCTCTCGCTTCTCGCCTTCCGCCCAATAATTCTCTTTTCTTATCCTGTAATAAGATTGACTGGTATAGCGCCTGCTGTGCGCTCTTTGAACTCGCCACCCGCCATGTGCGGGATTAATTAATTTCAGAATTTGTCGGTTTTTAATCGTCACTACTGCTTCTTATTGGATATTAATTAATTTTTATTCACCATTATTGACTTTCATCATTAGCTGTCTACCACGCTGTCTTTTCACCGCTCTTTTCTCGAGAAGGCCGCTCACCCGGCGTTCCGCTGCCCGAGGCCCGGAGGGCGAAGGGTCGGCCGACTCTTCCCCTCCCCTGACGCAACCCCTTTGCCCGTACTTCCCCGCTGGGGAAGGTTATAAATACTCCCCCCCTGCCGGGGCAAGAGGTACGCTTTCTTTAGACTTCCACTCGCGAGTAACCTTCTTCCTGTGGCTCGCCTCGCGCTCCAGCTCCTCCAGCTTCTTGCGCTAACTCGCTCGTCTCTCACTCGCCAGCCACCTCCCTTTCTTCTCGTCCTGCGCTCATAATGGTAAAGAAGAGGTCCGAAGAGAGTGAGGGGCGCAGCCGCTGCGGGAAGCGATTCACCGATCATGACTTCCCCCCCGGTCGCCTCCCTGCCGACGATTATGAGACCTTTCGGAGTGATTATCTGCCAGAAGACTTCGAGTCGCGCCCTCCCCGGGTCGGCGAGAGCATCAACACTTTCTACCCGGGAGAACTCGCATTCCCAATTTCCCACTTTGAGGCTGGGCTCCGGCTTCCCTTTTGGCCAGAGGTAAAACAGGTCCTGAAGTACTTCGGCGTTGTACCCGCTCAACTGAACCCGAATGCCATCTCCGTCATCATTGCATTCGCCTGCTATATGCGGAGGGAAAGGATAGAGTTTAGCCTTACCGTCTTCCGTAAGATGTTCGTGTACCACGCCAATCAGGACGGAGTGTCCTTCTTCACTGGGCTGAACCTGAAGGTGTGCGAGACCCCCAACAAGAACCACCACTGGCTCACCCGCTTTGTATTCATTCGCGGGAATCTAGGCGGAGTTCCTCTCGCGCCGGTGTCTCCTGCTGAAATCTTCTACACCTCCCCTCAGGTGGGCGGCACGGACAGACTTCTCTGCGAATACCTTGCAGGGAAGAATTTTGAAGTCCGGTATCTGAGGAGAGGGCTCGCCTCTCTACCCCCCGTGCTCCCTGGAGAAGGTACACTTCGAACTGCTCTTTTCATTATCCCTCGCCTCTTTCTCTCGCGAGAGCTTGTCTTCTGATGTTAGTTCTCTCTTTTCTTCTCAGGAGAGAGGATCGTGCCAATACATCCCCCCTATCGAAGCGCTATTAAGCCTTCCCCTGATGTGGCTCTCGCCACTATGGCGGCCGAGGCGGCCAGAGAATCGCAAGCCCCTCCCTCCCAAAAGAGGGTGGCCGAGGATTCCGCGTCGCTCCGCCTTAGCCCCTCGAAGAAGAAGATGAAGATGAAGACCAAGAAGACCGTCTCCTTCCCCTCTGGGAAGGGCAAAGCTCCTGCCGATCTCGCGGGGACGCCGGGATCACTGAGCCCAATTTCCGTGGGGTCTCTGTCTCCCCACTCGCCTCCTCTAACTTCTCCACGTAAAGCGGTCTCGCTCCCCGAGGGGGCAGCCCCCTTCGCTCCCCCGGCGAGTTCATCCTACCCTACCCCTCGATCCCCCTCTCGCGAGGGGACTTCTCAGATTCCTCCGCCGTCCAGTCACCTCAACTTCGACCTGGGGCCGGCGGTCCCTGACGGCAACAATGACCCCTCTCTGATCTGGGACAAGGGGTCCTACCGAGTCTCCATCTCCACCCTCCTGCCCTCCTGAAGAGAGCAGGCTGAGCCCAGTGCTCACGCTTTCTCCTTGGGCTTCGACCTATATGGAGGCCTTACTCCCGATCCACTCGACGCGGCCACTACGCGAGACCTGGTCCTGAGGACGGCACACTCGCAGCTGCGCACTTTAGAGCTGTCGCACCGCCTCTCGCGGCGCCTGATTTTCAACACCAAGAGCTGGAAAGAGATACACGCCAAGCTGGAGGCCGAGTGTGAAAAGTCAGGGGATCTCGCCCAGCGGCTAAAGGTGTCCGAAAGCCTTCTGGCGAAAGCTAGCGGCGGAGTGGTAAGTCGATACCCCGCCAATGTTCTACGGGCACTTGCCCCAGTACCCCCCTTTCTTTTTTCCTCTTTTACACCTCTTCCTTTCTCTCGCAGGATGCTGAGACGGCCGATCGACTACGTTCGCGGGTGGAAGAGCTGGAGGCCGAGGTAAGAGATCTGAAGGCGGAGAACGCCAGGCTTAAGGAAGCTCCCCTTCCCCGTTCGCAGGCCTCCCCACCTCCTCTCGCGCGCTACACCCACGATGATGTGGAAGAGTTCTGTAAGGATGCTAACATAAGGACCGCCGAGCTCATTCTCAAGATGATGCGAGAGCTAGGTGTTGTAAAAGACGGCTGCGAGGACATCACTGCTCGAGACCTCGTGCCCGAGATCTATGACGAGGACGAGGATCCCTCAGCGAGTGAGAGGGGCTAGGGCCTTCTTTTTTCTCTTTTGCTAAGATTGTAATACTTCATATTCCATAGTCGCAGGGTGTTAGACGCTGTTATGACTACGTTTAAGTTCTTACTTTTTTGCTCGCCTCTCGCTTATCTCTTATCTTGTGAATGCGTTGTCTCAGAACGTTGATATGACTCATGTGCATGTATATATATATATATATATTTTTACTCGCGCCTTTTTAAGGCCAGCCCTTTCTTTTATATCGGGATTGCTCGAGGGTTCCTCGAGATTGTTGATAGACGAGAGAAAACTGCCTTTCCTCTCGCCTAACTATTGCCTGTGGGCTTGGCTCCTGGGGTGAGTTGGTGAGCCTCCATGGTTTTCTATGAGCGAGAGGAGTATTTCCTCGCTCTCGGCTCGCGGGATGGCTCCTCTCGGCGCGAGTGGACAGGGAGGGTCTGCTATCCTCCCTCTCTCCCCTTTTCTCCTTCCTCTTTTTTTCTTTATGCAATGACTTCCCCCGAAGCATCCCTTTTTTGCTAAGGGGAATAGATTTTCCTGATTAGCCGATCTCCGTCGCTGCTGGCGGACATTAACACGAAAGCACAAACCCTTGTTTGCGGAGGGCCCGAGAGCGTTGAGTCCCTCTTCTTCTCTCTCCTCCAACCACCGAGTGAGCCTACAGCCCTGCCAGCTTGATGGGAGCCTGGTTAGCGGGTCTGCTCGGGGTCTCCTCTCCTCTTTCTCCTCCAACCACCGAGTGAGCCTACAACCCTGCCAGCTTGATGAGAGCCTGGTCAGCGGGTCTGCTCGGAGTCTCCTCTCCTCTTTCTTCTCCAACCACCGAGTGAGCCTACAGCCCTGCCAGCTTGATGGGAGCCTGGTCAGCGGGTCTGCTCGGGGTCTCCTCTCCTCTTTCTCCTCCAACCACCGAGTGAGCCTACAGCCCTGCCAGCTTGATGAGAGCCTGGTCAGCGGGTCTGCTCGGGGTCTCCTCTCCTCTTTCTCCTCCAACCACCGAGTGAGCCTACAGCCCTGCCAGCTTGATGGGAGCCTGGTCAGCGGGTCTGCTCGGGGTCTCCTCTCCTCTTTCTCCTCCAACCACCGAGTGAGCCTACAGCCCTGCCAGCTTGATGGAGCCTGGTCAGCGGGTCTGCTCGGGGTCTCCTCTCCTCTTTCTCCTCCAACCACCGAGTGAGCCTACAGCCCTGCCAGCTTGATGGGAGCCTGGTCAGCGGGTCTGCTCGGGGTCTCCTCTCCTCTTTCTCCTCCAACCACCGAGTGAGCCTACAGCCCTGCCAGCTTGATGGGAGCCTGGTCAGCGGGTCTGCTCGGGGTCTCCTCTCCTCTTTCTCCTCCAACCACCGAGTGAGCCTACAGCCCTGCCAGCTTGATGGGAGCCTGGTCAGCGGGTCTGCTCGGGGTCTCCTCTCCTCTTTCTCCTCCAACCACCGAGTGAGCCTACAGCCCTGCCAGCTTGATGAGAGCCTGGTCAGCGGGTCTGCTCGGGGTCTCCTCTCCTCTTTCTCCTCCAACCACCGAGTGAGCCTACAGCCCTGCCAGCTTGATGAGAGCCTGGTCAGCGGGTCTGCTCGGGGTCTCCTCTCCTCTTTCTCCTCCAACCACCGAGTGAGCCTACAGCCCTGCCAGCTTGATGGGAGCCTGGTCAGCGGGTCTGCTCGGGGTCTCCTCTCCTCTTTCTCCTCCAACCACCGAGTGAGCCTACAGCCCTGCCAGCTTGATGAGAGCCTGGTCAGCGGGTCTGCTCGGGGTCTCCTCTCCTCTTTCTCCTCCAACCACCGAGTGAGCCTACAGCCCTGCCAGCTTGATGGGAGCCTGGTCAGCGGGTCTGCTCGGGGTCTCCTCTCCTCTTTCTCCTCCAACCACCGAGTGAGCCTACAGCCCTGCCAGCTTGATGGGAGCCTGGTCAGCGGGTCTGCTCGGGGTCTCCTCTCCTCTTTCTCCTCCAACCACCGAGTGAGCCTACAGCCCTGCCAGCTTGATGGGAGCCTGGTCAGCGGGTCTGCTCGGGGTCTCCTCTCCTCTTTCTCCTCCAACCACCGAGTGAGCCTACAGCCCTGCCAGCTTGATGGGAGCCTGGTCAGCGGGTCTGCTCGGGGTCTCCTCTCCTCTTTCTCCTCCAACCACCGAGTGAGCCTACAGCCCTGCCAGCTTGATGGGAGCCTGGTCAGCGGGTCTGCTCGGGGTCTCCTCTCCTCTTTCTCCTCCAACCACCGAGTGAGCCTACAGCCCTGCCAGCTTGATGGGAGCCTGGTCAGCGGGTCTGCTCGGGGTCTCCTCTCCTCTTTCTCCTCCAACCACCGAGTGAGCCTACAGCCCTGCCAGCTTGATGGGAGCCTGGTCAGCGGGTCTGCTCGGGGTCTCCTCTCCTCTTTCTCCTCCAACCACCGAGTGAGCCTACAGCCCTGCCAGCTTGATGGGAGCCTGGTCAGCGGGTCTGCTCGGGGTCTCCTCTCCTCTTTCTCCTCCAACCACCGAGTGAGCCTACAGCCCTGCCAGCTTGATGGGAGCCTGGTCAGCGGGTCTGCTCGGGGTCTCCTCTCCTCTTTCTCCTCCAACCACCGAGTGAGCCTACAGCCCTGCCAGCTTGATGGGAGCCTGGTCAGCGGGTCTGCTCGGGGTCTCCTCTCCTCTTTCTCCTCCAACCACCGAGTGAGCCTACAGCCCTGCCAGCTTGATGGGAGCCTGGTCAGCGGGTCTGCTCGGGGTCTCCTCTCCTCTTTCTCCTCCAACCACCGAGTGAGCCTACAGCCCTGCCAGCTTGATGGGAGCCTGGTCAGCGGGTCTGCTCGGGGTCTCCTCTCCTCTTTCTCCTCCAACCACCGAGTGAGCCTACAGCCCTGCCAGCTTGATGGGAGCCTGGTCAGCGGGTCTGCTCGGGGTCTCCTCTCCTCTTTCTCCTCCAACCACCGAGTGAGCCTACAGCCCTGCCAGCTTGATGGGAGCCTGGTCAGCGGGTCTGCTCGGGGTCTCCTCTCCTCTTTCTCCTCCAACCACCGAGTGAGCCTACAGCCCTGCCAGCTTGATGGGAGCCTGGTCAGCGGGTCTGCTCGGGGTCTCCTCTCCTCTTTCTCCTCCAACCACCGAGTGAGCCTACAGCCCTGCCAGCTTGATGAGAGCCTGGTCAGCGGGTCTGCTCGGGGTCTCCTCTCCTCTTTCTCCTCCAACCACCGAGTGAGCCTACAGCCCTGCCAGCTTGATGAGAGCCTGGTCAGCGGGTCTGCTCGGGGTCTCCTCTACTCTTTCTCCTCCAACCACCGAGTGAGCCTACAGCCCTGCCAGCTTGATGGGAGCCTGGTCAGCGGGTCTGCTCGGGGTCTCCTCTCCTCTTTCTCCTCCAACCACCGCTCTCATCCTCTGAAGGAGGGCGTCCTGAGGTATAGTGTTAGCATATTCAAAAGAGGGAGGGTTATTAACGATATGCTCAAGTAAATTCAAAGGACTTTTATTACTATGGGTAAAAACGTTTCAGATCATCGCCACTGCGGGCGCAGTCCAGGGGTATCCCGTCCACATCCTGGAGGTGATACCCCCCTGACTTTAAGACTTCTTTCACTATGAAAGGACCTTCCCAATTGGGGTTGAGCTTCCCCACCGAGGCTCCCCTTCCTGCAGCATCTACCTTCTTGAGGACCAAATCCCCTTTTTGAAACTGCTTGATTCGGATGTGCTTATCGAAGTACCGGGACATCCGGCGCTTGACCTCCTCCTGCCGGACTGTTGCTAGCTCTCTGAGCTCTTCCACGAGGTCGAGAGAAAGCCTCTGCTCCTCTCCATTATCGAACTGCCACCTTTCCTCTCCTTCTCTGGCTGCTGTGACCCTGGGCGATTCAACTTCAAATTCCACAGGTATGACGGCCTCGGAGCCATGAGAGAGCTTGAAGGGCGTTTCTCTTGTGGCCGTGTTAGGTGTAGTTCGCAGAGCCCACAGGACAGAGGGGAGCTGTTCCACCCAGCTCCCCCTCAAGTTCTCTACTTTCTTCTTCAGGAGGTTCACTATAATCTTGTTTGCTGCCTCGACCTGTCCGTTGCTTCGTGGATGGTGGACCGAGGCGAACCGAAGGTCTATGCCGAGCTGTGCACAAAAATCCACAAACTCTCTGCTAGCAAATTGCGGCCCGTTATCGGTGACTATGGCTAAAGGAAGCCCGTGCCGGCAAATAATCTCCCCCCATACGAAATTCCTCACCACCTGTGAGGTTACCTTTGCCAGGGCCTTAACTTCTAACCACTTTGAGAAGTAATCCACCATGACCAGTAGGAACCTCCTCTGACCACTGGCTTGAGGAAACGGTCCTACCAGATCCAATCCCCATATGGCGAAGGGCCAAGGAGAGGTGATCGTTCGCAGCCTTTGCGCTGGAAGGAGCTGCAAGGGAGCAAACTCTTGGCACTTTCTACACCTTTTGGCGAGCTCTTCTGCATCTCTTCGTAGGGTAGGCCAAAAATAGCCTTGCCTTAGCACTCTCCCTTCCAAGGTTCGACTTCCCGAATGGCTCCCGCACTCTCCCGAATGGACCTCTTCCAGCACCCTTGGTGCTTCCTTCTCGGATACGCATCGGGCTAACAGTCCAGACAGCGTTTTTCGATAAAGTACTCCTACCTTCAACAAATAGTATGCAGACTTGTATCGGATCCGTTTCTTCTCGAGATCCCCCTCAGGCAGTCGTCCCGACGCCAGGAAAGTCACAAAGGGATCCATCCAAGACCTCTCCTGGTCGATCTCCATCACCTCCCCCTCTTCTATGGAGGGTCTGAAGAGCTCGGTCATGGTCCCTCCGGCCTGAGGGCCATGCTTCGCGAGCAGGTCTGCCCGAGCATTCTCCTCTCGAGGAACATGCTGAATGGAGAAGCTGTGGAACTGTCCAACTATGCCTTTTATCTTCACTAGGTACAACTGGAGAGTCGGCTCCCTCACCTCGAACTCTCCGCTGATATGTCGCGCCACCACCAAGGAGTCCGTGAAGACCCTGATATCCTGTATACCCAACTCCCTGGCCAACCGAAGTCCGGCGATGATGGCCTCATACTCCGCCTGATTATTGGTGAGGGTGAAGTGTATTTTCAAAGCTTGCTCAATCCTAGTCCCCTCAGGACTCGCCAGGATGACCCCTCCCCCGAAAGAATTCCTACCAGAAGCTCCGTCTACCAGCATCTTCCATGCTGCTACGGGAGGTACCTCCATTTCTTCGGCCTCCAGTACGTAGTCCGCCAAGAAATCCGCCACCACTTGTGCTTTAATAGCTTCTCGAGGAACGTAGGAGAGGTCGAATTCACTGAGCTCTATCGACCACTTGGCCAACCTCCCCGAGTGTTCGACCCCTTCGAGGATACGGCGAAGGGGGTGATCCGTCACAACCTGGATGGCATGGGCTTGGAAATAGGGTCTGAGCTTCCGGGCCGATACAATGAGAGCGAAGGCCAACTTTTCAAGGATGGGGTACTTCAGCTCTGCCTTCTTGAGGACTCTGCTTACATAATAGATTGGGAACTGCCTCTTCCCTTCTTCGCGGACGAGGACTGAGCTGACCGCCCCCGTCCCTACCCCGAGGTAGAGGGACAAGTTCTCCCCTTCCCTCGGCCCCTGAAGTAGCGGCGTCTGAGTGAGTTGCTGCTTTAGAGCCGCGAAGGCTTTCTCACACTCAATGGTCCATTCGAACTCCTTCCCTCCCCTTAGGGTTCGAAAGAAAGAAGAGCACCTCTCTCCCGCTCTGGAGAGGAACCTGCTCAAACCGGCTAGTTTACCAGTGAGACGTTGGACTTCTTTGACATTCCTAGGAGATCCCAACTCTAGTATCGCCCTCACCTTGTCAGGGTTGGGCTCCACCCCTTCAGGGGTGAGGAGATGTCCTAAAAACTTCCCTCGGCTGGCCCCGAACACACATTTCAGAGGGTTAAGCCTCATCTTATACTTTCAAACGGTTGCAAAAGTCTCCTGTAGGTCTAGGACATGAGACTCAAGGTCCCGACTCTTTACCATCAAGTCGTCCACGTAGACCTCGAGGTTCCGCCCCTTCTGCTCCCGGAAGATCCGATCCATCATCCTTTGGTAGGTTGCTCCCGCGTTTTTTAGCCCAAAGGGCATCATGTTATAGCTGAAGCAACCATCCTCCGTGACGAAGGTGACATCCTTGACGTCCGGAGGGTGCATGCGTATCTGATGGTACCCTGAAAAAGCATCTAAAAAACTCATTAGCGAGAAACCGACGGCTGAGTCAACCAGCGCGTCGATCCGAGGCAGGGGGTAACAATCCTTAGGACAAGCTTTATTTAAGAGAGAGAAATCGATACACATCCTCCACTTGCCCTCCCCCTTTTTCACCATTACAACGTTGCTCACCCATCCCGGATACCTGTTAGCCGATATGAATCCCGCCCGGAGCAGCTTCTCTACCTCTTCTCTGATGGGCCCGGCCATCTTGGAGGCGATGGCTCTCTTCTTCTGCTGGATGGGGCGAACCCCGGGGTCGAGGTTGAGACGATGGCACGCCACATCCGCGTCGACCCCCGGCATGTCTGCTGCGCTCCAGGCGAAGACATCAATGTTTTCTTCTACACACTTCCGAATTTCTTCCTGGTCCTGCGGAGTGAGCTCGTCGCTGATCTTTATCTTCTCTTTTCTCCCATCTTTGGTGAGGATCTCGACCTCCAGAACTTCTACCGCCGCTCTCAACCTTGAGGGTTCTTCCTCCTCCTGCTCTCTCGGCTCTTCCTCTAGATCCTTCGACCCGCACCCCACTCCTGAGACTTCCACAGCAGCCGCCCTCTCCTGGGCCTTTCCTCCTTCTCCCTTCTCCAACCCCTCTCCTTCATCCATCCCCTCCTCCACTACCAGACTTCCTTCCACTCCCGCTCCTGCTCTTCCCAGCTCCTCTCCTCCAGCCACCTGCTCTCCAGCCATCACTGGCTCCACCGCAATGCCCCTCTCCACTACTATCTCCAACTCCTCTCCTCCAGCCATCTGCTCTCCAGCCATCACTGGCTCCACCGCAATGCCTCTCTCCACTACTATCTCCAACTCCTCTCCTCCAGCCATCTGCTCTCCAGCCATCACTGGCTCCACCGCAATGCCCCTCTCCACTACTATCTCCAACTCCTCTCCTCCAGCCATCTGCTCTCCAGCCATCACTGGCTCCACCGCAATGCCCCTCTCCACTACTATCTCCAACTCCTCTCCTTCAGCTATCTCTTCTTCCGCTACCAGATCTTCCTCCACTCCTGCTCCCACTCTTCCCAGCTCCTCTCTCTCCATCCTTGCTCCCAGCTCCTCCGCATCCTCCATCCACGAGATGGTGTTGACCGCCGTTACGTAACACTCCCGAGCCGCTTTCGGGTCCCCTCTCACCCTGATCTGGGTTCCTCCCGAATTGAGCTTCAGGCACTGATGAAAAGAGGACGGAACGCATCTAAAGGAACTGATAAGAGGGCGCCCAAAGATCGCGTTATAACTGCTGGGAGCGTCCACTATCACGAAACGACAATTCCTGGACAACCCCCCCAAGGTCACCTGAAGTCCTACTCCTCCCTCAACCTCCTTCCTTTCTCCTGAAAAACCAAACAACGGCCCATCCGCCGCCAACACCCTTCGAGACTCCACCCTCATCTCGTTGAAAGCCTTCTTGAAGATTACATTAACGGAACTCCCATTGTCCACCAGAATGCGGGATACCGTGAAGTTCTCGATGGCAGTCCTGATCACCAGCGCGTCACAGAAAGGGTCCTCGTGGTCAGGTAGGTCCCTTCTGGAAAACGTGATTTTCTCATCCGGGGGCGGGGTTTGCGACGTCGAGGCGACGCTCCGACGATACATAGTGTGAAGACTGGCCTTGCGGGTGGCCTCGATCCCCACCCCCCCATGAATCACTCCAATCCCCCCTCGATCTCCTGTATCTGAACGGTCTACACACCGATCTTCCTCCCCAGCTCCCGGCACCTCTACTATCCGCACTGCCGGTTGTCGGTCTTCTCCTCCTTTTCCTCTCTTCAACTCCAAGAACTCGGGACATGTTGCCGTCGCGTGACCCTCCTCCTCGTGGAAGTCACAATAGGGCAAAACTCCTTCCCCACGTCTCTCTTCTGGGGGATTCCTCCTCCTCCCTGCTCCCGCTCTTCCACGGTCTCTTCCCCTTCCTCTCCCTCTGCCTATGGCCATAGCTTGCTGAGGTGGAGGTGGGAGCGGCCTCGGACCATGTCCCCATCCTAGCGGGTGAAACCTTCCTGGTCCTTGATAAAAGTTTCTTCCCCCCTGCGGAGGACCTCTCCCAGGTCCCTGAACCGGGCCTCCTGGTTGTCTCCACCCCGGCTCCGGGTGCACGGGCCCTCTTAGTTCCTCTCTCCTCCTTCCTTCTGGCTGCCTTCCCCCTCCAGGCTCCCTCTGCTCCACTTCCGTCAACCTTGCCAACTTCCTTGCGAATGCCGGGTTTGCCGCCTCCATGGCTATTTCTTTCGCGGCCTTCTCCATCAACCCTTCGAAGGACAACGGCGCCTTCCTGGTGAGGCTCATCTTGAAGAAGCCTTCCCTTAGCCCCACGGTGAAAGCCATCTGGAGGGCGAAGCCAGGCACCTCCTGAATGTCCAACATCTCCTCCTGGAAGCGGTCTACGTACTGAGCCAAAGACTCGTCTGCCCTCTGCTTGATCAGGAAGATGGACTCCGGGTTCCTCTTCCTCTTTTTGGAGGTTGAGAACCGCAGCTGGAAACTTCTGCTCAGGTCCTCGAAGCAATAAATAGAACCAGTTGGGAGTTGGTGGAACCAATCCCTAGCTTTATCCTTCAAAGTGATGGCGAAGAGGCGGCACTTGAAGGCGTCCGTCATGGGTCTGATGGAAACTGCGTCTTCAAACCACTGCAAGTGTTGGAGGGGGTCATCCTTCCCCACGTAGTAGTTCATTTCCGGCTCACGGAACCCTTCTGGAACGGATGCCGAGAGGACCAACTCGCAAAAAGGAGATCCTCTCGCCAGTGATTTCGCCTGGTCCACTCGCGCCACGAGGTCCACCGGCGCGGCACTCGCCGGACTAGGGAAGAGCTCCCTTCCTTCCACCTCTCGCCGACTTCCTTCCGCCATTACCTCTTTTCCCGGCCGCCTCCCAGGTGCATCTTCACCTATCCTCGCCGAGTCGGCCCCTCCCCTGGGCGCGAGATCTGGCACTTGAGGAGAGGGGGTCTCGCACTCGCCTCTTTGTGCGAGTTGTTTGAGGAGATCCATGATCCCTCCAATGGACGACATGAACTCTGTCCTCCCAACATACTCCTCCTGGCTGGGGGACCTCTCGCCTCCTCCTCCCGCATCTCCCGCCATGAGATAACCCCTCGTTCTTCCGCACAGGCTGCAGCCTCCACGCTCACCGCACCAAAAATGTTGGAACCAGCAAAGCCGACTCCACCTAAAGCTCGGAACTACTGAGACAGCTCGTGCTTACTCCCTTGGGATCACTCTCCAGGCGAAGAACTAGACCGGAGGCTTCAGTGAGGAGGTCCCACCTCTTACCCGGAAGAGACTAGAACTAGAGCTCTTCCCCTCCCTAGCCAAAACTGAGCTAGGTGCCTTAGGAAAGATAAGAGGAGTCCAGGGTCCTTTCTCTAAGGCACCTTACCGGTCTATTTATAGGCCTCTGAACTGGGACTGCTGATAACCAAACTATGCTGCTGTGAAAATACCAGAATACCCTTGGTTGGGTCTGCCAACAGCTAAACTCCGCTGTCTTAAAAGACTAAATGCAGCCCGCGCAGGGTAAAAGAGTAAAAACACCTCCGGGGCCCAGAAGGTGGGCCCGACCTTACCTGAACCGGCCCTGGAACCAAGACGACCCTTCTCTCGAGGCACCTCTCACTGGGGTCCTCTCGCCACGCCGAATCCTCTCGACTCGCCTGGGTCCCTCTCGCCGGACTGAACCCTCTTTCCTCTCGCCTGGGGCCCTCTTCCCGGACTGAACCCTCTTTCCTCTCGCCTGGGCCCACTCCTACCGGGCTGAACCCTCTTTCCTCTCTCCTGGGCCCACTCCTACCGGGCTGAACCCTCTTTCCTCTCGCCTGGGCCCCCTCCTACCGGGCTGCGAGCCCAAGGTTGTACAACGACCGCATCCCCGAGGCTGGCGACCACCACGAGTCGGTGGTCCACGAGTAGATGGAGCGAGAGTGGCCACTGGTTGTTGAAGAAAAGCGGGAGACGAAGGCGGGCCATCCGGAGGTGGAGTAACCTTGAGAAGCATTAAGCACACATCCGAGAGGGATGTAGTAACAGCAGATGATAGAACATGAGCGCGGACACTATGAAGATGTGAGAGAACACGCGTCATCATCATACCAATCCCTACTGCCTCCTTCTGTTGTCGTTGAGTCACCAAGTCTATAGTGGGAGGCTGATACTGGATCCAAGACTCAACAAGAGTTTTAGCCCACGCAACAAAGGAGGTAATATCTCCGGTAACCCCAGCGTCAAGGGACTGATGGTCAGTAAAAATGTCAAACAAGTGCTGAAGACTGTCCTTTCCAAAATAGAGGAAATGAAGATCAGTCCACATAGCATTAGCGGTCTCATGGTACATAGCCAAGATTGAACGCGTCTGTCATCACGGATCCACTCATCAGTAGGTGCAGTGGGTGGTGTCTTGGTAAGATGATTAAGGAGACCTTTAGTTTGTAGTACACGTCGTACGGAGTGTACCCATTCCACAAAATTTTGTTTTCCACGAAGAGAAATAGTGGTAATGCGCAGCTCATCCCGAAGCTCAGAAGGAGCAGTATGAGGATAGTTAGAGAGAAGAGTAAAATCAGCAGCAATGGTGGAATCGGAAGCCATGTCCCTGGGCGGCTAGGCACACTAACCGGGCGGTTAGAAGCACGCGGTTAGCCGGTTACCACCAGCGGTTAGAGACGAGGTTGCAGCTAGGAGAAGCCGCAGGAGAGGCGAAAACGCAGCAAGCAGAATAAGTCGTTGCGAGGTCGCCGCGAGTAAGGATAAGTCGCAGCGAGCAGAATAAGTCATTGCGAGTATATGTGGTCGCCGCGAGTAGAAGAAGCTGTCGTGGGTAGAGGAATCCGCGAAGAGAAGAGGTGGCCGCCACGGGTAAAGGAAGTCGTCGCGGGTAAAACAGGTAGCGACTAGAAGAGGTCGCTGGAGAGACCGAGAAGAAACATGCAGCGAGAAGAGGAGGGCGAAAGCTAGTCGCCACGGAGAGAATAAGACGGCAAACCGAGACGGTCAGACCGGCCAGCAAACCGGAAGATCAGACCGCGCGGTTACAACAGGGGAAAGCAGAAGCAGACTGTGCGGTTTAGCAATAGACCGCACCAAAGCGGAGGCTGAGCGGTTAGGAGCAAACCACAGCGGTAAGGAGAAGAAAGGAGAGACCGCAGCGGATAGAGGACACAGAGGCGGTTAGAAGAAAACTAACCGAACTGAGGTGGGGTCCACGAGGAAGGCTATAAAAAGATGGGGTGGAGAAGGAGAGAGAGGTGGATCCACGGGAGATAAGGAGGCGGGTAGAGAGGAGAGAAGCCGCAACAACGAGCGGTAAGGCGGAAGACCAAGCCGCCCGCCCAAAAAGTGAAACCGAGCGGTCAGTGAAGCCGAGCGGTCAGAGACAGGCCGGACCGGGTAGCTCTGATACCATGTAGAAAACAAAGGGTCAACCTTGTATATACTTCTTTGTGTCTGAAATACAAGAAAGAATACAAATATATAGGAGAAGAGAGGGAGAAAGAATCCTATACAGGAGATGTGGGACTAAAAGAGAAAGGAGAACTGGGCCTATAAATGGGCCTTTTACATTATTTTCTTCTACATTATCTAACAACAATAAAGAATTTACTTGACGATAATGCATTACCAACAAGTCGGCATCTACAAAGTAAGCTAGCAAGTACAGACAACTTAAGGCAGTAAAGTAAAAGAAACAATAATTCTAAGGGAAATAAAGCGAGATAAATCCAACACAAGATTCCTAAAGAAGTTGTCACGTTTGACAAAGGAGATTCAAAATACCAAGTCAACAAAAAAATAAAACAAAAGACACATGCTTAACCCGGTTAACTGAGAATCTCGGGACCCCTGATTCCCATCTAGATTTAATAATTTTGACCAAGGAACTTGCCAGGGAAAATCATTTTTTTATATTTTTAAATTACCAAAGCCATGCTAAAATATGAGATATTTTATTACAAGCTTAGATTAAGGCAATCCAAAAATCTGCAGATAAAAGAGGATTGTATAGTTAAAAGAGGATCCAATAAAAATAGCATAAATCTAGCTAAACATTTATATAATTTGTGGTGATTATAATTTTTACCAAACCAAAATAAAATTCTCATCTTTGGATATCACCCGATACTGCGTTCCACCTTTGTATCAGTGTACCTCGTGATCAGGGTCTGGTGAAGAATCCGTTCATACAAAAAAAAAACGAGAGCCGCGAGATTTTTACAAAAATGCCCCATTATTCCTCAAATGCCTAACACAATCCACTTCGTTTCCTTGAGTTACATCTTATGCACGAACTATGAGTATATTTGGTTCAACTATCACCGAATTAATTTGCAACATTTTTAACCATGGCTTGGACCCACTAGTTGCATCTTTTTGCTAACAAAAATTATTCAATAGTTTGGAAGTGACAGTGATTATTATTCAATAGTTTGGAAGTGACAGTGATTTCACTCACCTGGAGATCTCCAATAGCTTGCTCTTCAACATCATCCAAATTCGGGAAATTATCAAATAAATGTTCAATCAACATGCCAAACTACAAAGAATAAATATTTGTAATATTTAAAAACTTGTAAATAATAACTAAAATTACCTAACATTAATAAATGAATGAATGCGCAAAATTTTGAAGAGGGTACTAGATAATCTTTAAAAAAGGAATGCAGTTAAACCTCAAAACATGCAGAATAAATTATTTAGTAACAGTACGTGAATATTATATAATCATAGCTAAAATTATTTCTTTGAATATTCAATCTTAATGCATGGTGTACATCAAAAAAACTGTTGAAGCTTCCTACGTTAATCACATATATAAAGACTACAAACAAACCGAGAGAAGAAAGCAGAGGTTCTTTGCTCTTCTAGACATTGTGGAATGACTAAATTATACTCAAGATGGTAGAATAACTCGTCAATTCATAATAATAAAAAGTAAAACAAAGGTAAGGGCAAGGCAATGAGGTCGCTTGTGCAAAATAAAAAAAAGACCTTATTACACAAGATTAGTAGCATTTTTGGAACTCTTATATTAATAGCATTTTTGGAACTCTTATATTACATCAACTACAAGTGGATGTGGGTATCGTATCATGTGTTAAAGCCAAACATAAAAGTCCACTCTTTAGCCCGTGTATTTTTTCCTATTCTTCAGTTTACTGCCACATCTCTAGTTGAGATTTATGGTAACAAGATTGAATGTATATATAAAAGTGAAAGGTGTAATACTCATGAATAAAAATAATACTTTTATATTTTAAATTCTCACATGGAATCAGAGACGGACGAATTTTTTCGCTACTTACTCCCATTGGAAAACTATCGCGAATAACTCATTGAACACCTTGTATTCCACCCATTCTCTCGGAAGCTCAACCGATTCGTAAGTATCGTCGAATCCTACTCCACCCGCATGTCCTCTATTCCGAGAGTGGGAAGTAGTTGATCTAACGTAAGCATGTTGATCCCAAGCTCCTTCACGTGCAAACCGCAAAGCTCTCACTTATATTCGCACGCAAATTGCTATCGAAACCACGCTCCTCAAGCAAAGTTCTCACCCAATCCTGTTGTCGATCCAGTGCTCCAAGCAAAAACCACTGACAACTCCAACGCGAACGCTTGAGCACTCTAGTTCTCGCTCGATCGACCGACAACTTCGCCATCTCTGGCACGAACGCAAACTTCTCTTGGGCAAGCGCCTGAGGTCTCCAGCACTCACGTGACAAAGCACTCATCAAGTTCAATGCCAAAACTCGCATTCAACTCTTGCCTTCCTGATCTTGCACACAGATTCTTGACTATTGAGAACTTTGTTTCAGTTGTGTCATAGTACTTTTTTGCTCGAAGTGGGGTGCTTCTGCTCAATAATGAGAATATTCGTGCCCACCCTGCAACCATCACAATTGCTCCTCCCACACCCCTTTCTAAAGCCTTCAAAAATCTCGGCACGGTGCCCAAGTTAACTTGACCCTAACTACTACGGTTGGAGTGTTTCCATCTCCTTCCTTGTGTGATCTCAACACAATAGATACCATCCCATTGATCCTCCCGACTCAACATCTCTCGCCTATGTGGATTAGGATGACGATGATGCTCTTGTTCATACATGGTTAGCCAACAATCTTTCTGGCACCTGTTTCAGTAAAATTTGCATGAGATCATCTTGCTGCTCATTACTTCAAATGAGCTAAACATCTCGAATCTACACTTTGTAATCAGATCTCTATGTTAAACTGGACCTCTCTCCCAACCATGCTTACTATGAAGTATAGTGTCTCGGTGAGAACTTCTACAGCACCGACATTTCTCTGCTGATCTTGCAACTTTACAAAAGCGCTTTGGAGAGCTCCATGTTGTATGATATCTTCAACGACTTAAAAAGTCAAATGAAATGATACGAAACAGATATTGGGAGGCCATGTTATTCCCACATTGGATGCAACCGCCACTCAAGTCTCCCCTATGACACATCTTTTGAGTTAGGCCCCAATAGTGACCACGCCACTCTCTGAGAGTTATGCTCATACTACTGGTCGTGGTCTCGTGGAGCGCATCATGGATGTGGAGACCGCATTAGAGGATGTGGGGAGCGTCGTCGCACCTTCTCTCACTGTGGCAAGATTAGTCATCTTATCGATCACTGCTTCGTCAAGCATTTTCATTATGTTGCTCAAGAGAAGTCTCGGGTATGCAAAGTTGCAGAAAGCTCTATATATCTTGACCCTAGAGCGTGGTTTAACAAGTTTAGTCATGTCGTTACTACTGATTTTTGTAGAAGCAATGCAAATCCCTCTAGATTCATCTGAAAACTAACAAAGACTTTGTTATTCTAGTTGTATACGTGGATGACATTCCTTTCATTAGTGATAACTCCACCAGAATAGAAACAACAAAGGAATATTTTCGAGCACATTTTGAGACCAAAAATATAAATGCTCCCTGATATTTTTTTTGGATTTAAATTGCTAGAGAAAATAAAGACAGTTTTTCCAATGACAATATGCCTTCAATATGCTTTAAACGGGTTTTAATGGTTCCAAACCAACCCAAAATTGAATGCCTATGGAAATTGACAAACTTTGGGGTGAGACATCTCATCCACTTAAAGATGTTACATGTTACAAACTTCTGGTTGGTAATGTAGAGACCCAAATCCTGGGCTCTTCAAAATTAAGGATCGGACAACAGTTTTGAATAAAAGGGTCACAGTACAAAGTACAA